>CAWUFW010006972.1:600000-1072799 GCA_963921515.1 Calotriton arnoldi
GTGCAGAGGATAAGGCAGGAATGCACCGTATTGCCTTAAATACGGCACATTCCTGCATTTTCCCTGTGTGACTTTTTCATAAATAGGTCCACCAGACTCCATAAATGTGCAGGCAGCATGTATAGGTAAGTACTGTTCCACAAATAATATGGCCACATTTCCAGAGAGTACACAATTCTTACATTTTTGGCGATCAATCAACAGTTAAAGTGGTGTGCAGGGACAGAGCCCACTTGAAGATATGTATTAGACACATAGGGAAATGAAATCTTATAAAGCTGGTGTTTATTAATATACAAAATGTGTAACAAATTCTTATCTCTCTGAAATAGGTGACCAAATTAATTCATTGAGACCATGGCTGATGACATCATGGGCCACATGTATGAACCTATTTTGCGTTCGCATACAGGCCGATTCGCAGAGTCGGCCTGATTGCGAACGCAAAAAAGGCTTTTCGCATGTATCACACCCTATTTTGCGATTCCGTAACCTGTTACCGAATCGCAAAATCGGTTTGCAATTCGGTATTTGCAAGGGGAGTGTTTAAGGCATCCCTTCAAAGTACCGAATTGCAATGGTTGTATGAATGTTTTGAGACTGTGAATGTGGTCTCAAAACATTCGCATTTTACCACCAACTTCAAGTTTGTGGTAACCCATTCACAAATGGGAAGGGGTTTCCAAGGGACCCCTTCCCCTTTTGAGAATGATAGTACAAAAAAAAATGTCATACTGCTCTGAAAAAATTAAAAGAAAACTTTTAATTTTTCTTTCTTCCTTCAAGGAAAACGGGCTGCATTTCTAAAAAAAATTATTGCTTTATTTGAAAAGCAATCACGGACATGGTGGTCTGCTGAGCAATGATTTTAGCCATTCCTAATGGTTCGCAAATAGCGACCTACCTCATTAATATTCATGAGGTAGGGGGCGTGGCCAACATCATGGCCGGGTAGCTGCGTTCAGCGCGAGCTCCGCTGGCCCTGATCGAATATCCTGTAGGTATCCTGTTCCTCTTCGCACAATAAACATAAAAACAGCAATCGGAAGGCACAAGTGAACACTGAATCTCCCAGTGAGGTGTTTGGAGGCGATTCTGGACGATAAGCGAGACCTCTTCGGCGCGACGTTCGGCGCGCGGTCTCCTAACATGGCGACTGGGGCGGAGTAGCTGGAGCCGAGAGCCGACTTGGAGGTGCCTTTCCTCGAGGTGGCGGTGGTGCGTGGAGAAGAGTGTGGGCTGATGCGCATATGATTGGAGCCGTGTTGTGCCCCGGTCCGCTACAGTGACAGCGGGATACAGATCTGTTGCTGCCCCGAAGGAATTCACATACGGGCGAGCGGCGCCGAGTCTGATGACGGGGAGGCGGAGAGTGCCGGGGGCTTACCTCCTTTTGCTGGCAAAGGGGTGACTCATGTGATGGGAGCGGCAGCCGTCGAAGCCTACACCCGCGCGATGCAGAGGGGTAGGTGACTCAACGGAGGTGTGACCGGCTCCCTATCTCTCCTTGCTCTGCTGGAGTACGGCTCGAGAGTGGTGGATCAGACAGGAAGGTGTGAGTGAGGCCCCCGTCATCTGGACTCCCCCTGGTGGGCTGATAACGGACCCTGCACTACACAGTGGGGTCGGAGGTGCGCTCCGGTGGAGGAGTTTGGGCCCCCCCCTTTTCGTTGACGCGACACTCTCTGGGGGTGCTCCCACTCCCATTCCTCCGCTTGTGTGTGCCGCCATAAAGATATTCTCACTGCGGGGACATGTGAGGACCCCCGGGCCATCACCTAGGGCCATAAGACACCTGTTAGTGTGGTGTTGGAGGCGACTGCACCCCATGGTCTGAGGCCTAATGCTCTGGTGATCGCCACAACCTACTACACTGGGAGGAAGAAGGTGGCGTAGGTGGGGACTCTGAGGTGATCTGGGAGCAGTGCCTGACTTGTATCGGAACCCTCTGGAAACAGTATTATCGTGGAGAAGCACCCTGGATTGGCCCTGTGGGGAGCCTGGGAGGCAGCGGCGTGTGCAAGTCTTTTTGATCCAAAACTGTGGAGGCATTACAAGTTAGTTAGCCAGCATGATAGAGGAGGTGCCATTAGAGGGGTGAGATGTGGACGGATTATTCGCTGGCTACTCCGACGAGAGTACTAAGTTTACGCTACCGGGACTTTTTGTGGCCAGGCAGAAGTAGACAGTGATAACGGCGGGGAGTGAGAAGACCGGAGGCGCACCAACATGAGTAGTGAAAGGCGCTAATATTGGGGGAGGTATGCGGCTGTGTCCTGCCAACCATCGGGTTAAGATGGCGAAAGATAAGGAACCCAAGGCGTCCAAGCAGGGGAAGCTGGACCGATTCGCCAAAGTGCTGTCTACCCCCGCTGGTGCGGAGGGTGGCTTGGCCCCCGGCCCAGACACTGATGCGATATTACAGGCAATTCATGCGTCTCGAGAAAGCCTGGAGGGTAAGATGGTGGAGGTTCGGACTGAGGTTTCCTTTCTGCGCCAAGATCTGCGCAAAGTTTCCGAAAGGGTCACTGAGGTAGAGCAGAGTGTATCAGAACTGGAAGACACCTCTCGGTCCACAGGTAAAGAAGTAGCGGGACTTATGGCAACTGTAAAGGAGGTGGCATGGAGAGTCGATGACGCCTAAAATAGGGCCCGCAGGATTAACCTGCGTTTTATAGGTTTTCCTGAAAATGCGGAGTGCTCTGATCCGGGCCACTTCCTATTGACATTTCTCAAGGATGCCCTTCCGGAGACACAATTTTCATCGTGCTTTGTCATAGAAAGAGCACACAGAATGCCTGGCATACGGTCACAGCCGGGGGCTCCCCCCAGACCGTTGATAGCCCGGTTATTGAACTTCCAGGACAGGGATCTTATACTCAGAGAACTACGAAAGAAGGGCGAGATCAAATATGAAAACACTAGAGTGATGGTGTTCCCAAATTATTCGCGAGATGTTCAGAAACTGCGACACATCTGTAAAATTGAAACTTCGCGTGCTCGGGATCCAGTATATGCTGTTGTTCCCGGCCAAACTTAAAGTTATCCTCCAGGGTGGTATGCATTTTTTCCAGACACATGAAGAGGCATGGTCATGGGTTGAAGAACGGCCTCGACTGTGGCGTGGGTCGCCAGCTACCGCGGCCTTGCCTGCTGACAAGCAACCGAGCTCTAGTTGGGAACGTCCTAAGGAAAAACGGCAGAGAAGAGTGCTAAAACGTCAGACTTCCATCGGGGCTACGCCGGCGAGGTCCCTGAGGTTGAGAGAGCGGAAAACTACAGTATCAGACACAGACGATGACATGGCCCTGGAGTGTGAGTCTCGTACGTCTCAGAAATCGATGGACAATGAAGACTCTGACCAGTCGGAGCGATGGGAACATATGGACGCAGATAGTGAACACCCTCTTTTGGAAGCTATTCAACAGATGGAAGCGTCAGGCCCGATCCCTTCGGGGGAGGACTCCCGACCACCGCAACCACATAGCGAGGGCAAAGAGGATTGAAGATTTGGGGCCAGATGCCCACCTAGAGACGCTGTAAGATTCCTGAGGCTTGGCGAACTTTTGGAACATTTGACACGATAAAGGAAAGTATACAGTGGGTTGTTGTTATGGGTTTTGAAATTTCATTGAGTGATTAAGGGGAAGGGGGTGGGTTACAGACCTCTGGGTGGTTTACCCGCACCAGTGTTGTCACGTTGATGAAATTGGGGGTGGTGGGGGTGCCTGCAGAGTGTGGGGAGGGGGGACGTAATGGACATGGCTAAATGTTTTGTATTATGTTTCTTGAGAAGGGGGGTGAGTAGTTTTGTTCAAATAATGTGCATGAATACTGATACCGAGAAGGAAAGACACTGTCTGGGCGATGTTCAGGGACTAGGGGAGATGGGGGAAGTTCTAACTTTTGTCCGACCATTGTGTGTGACCACGGATATTAAGCAGAAATTGTATTGTTGGGGAATTGTTGAAGGACCGGGGTCGGCAGATGATGCTATACACTTTAATCCATGGCCGGGGGAGACTACTCAGTAATGACTTGGAACGTCAATGGGCTTGGGAACAAAATTAAGCATGGTCTGGTATCTAATTACCTTAAAAGTCTTAAACCGGATATCATACTACTACAGGAAACACATCTTATGGGTCCTCATTGTTCGTTTCTGGGTAGAGGGCAGTACATCACCCTGGCTCATGCGGGGTTCACTCGAGGTTCGAGGGGAGTGGCAATCCTTATTCAAAAATCACCCCCCTTCAGGGTTACTCGAAGATGGGAAGACCTGGAGGGCACTTATATAGCGGTCCAGGGCACCTGGAATCACACACCATTGTTAATAATTAGTGTCTATGCTCCCCCACGTCTCCAGCAACGTACGCTTGACAAACTAACGGAGCTCCTCTTACAGTCCGGCCCTGCCACACATATCATAGGGGGTGACTTCAATGATGTGAGTGATTCCTCCCTGTACCGTACCCTAATGAGACCAGGGCCCCATGAGGCAACTGCGCTGGTGAGATTCCAGGCGATCCTTGGGTTAACTGACCTCTTGAGGCATCACCATCCATCCACCCGTGCCTACTCGTACTTTTCGGGAGCCCATAGGGTGTTTTCAAGGCTGGACTATCTTTTCGCCCCAGCTGGAGAGGTTGAACAGGTAGAAGAGTTGGAATACCTGGCCAGAGGTATCTCGGACCATTCACCGCTCTATTTGAGGGTGGGGAGGAGAAGGGGAGGGCAGGGCGCCTCATGGAGACTGAACGCATGGGCCCTGAAGGATGAAACGGTTGCCAAAGAAATTAGGGTAGATACAGAACTCTACTTCCAAGAATATACTGGGTCAGTGCAATCGGCTGTTACTCTATGGGAGGCTTTCAATGCGGTAATACGCGATAGAGCCCAAAACATCATTGCCCATAAAAAGTGGCGGGAACTTCAGGAGCTTCTGACGTTGGAGCGTAAACTTGTAGATCTTGAAAGTAGGGGGGCCTCCACATTGGATACACACACCCTCCGTCAGATTGAGGTCACTAAGAGAGAGTACCAAGCATTGGTCACCAAAGAGACACGGGTGCACCAGCTCGCAGTCCAGCACCAACCATATGAGACTGGAGATAGGGCAGGTAAACTGCTGGCATGGTTGGGCAGGAAGGAACAAGAGTCGAGGTGGGTTATATCTATTAGAGAGCTAGACCAGATCCACACCAATTCCCAGGACATTGCCGGGGCTTTTGCCCGATATTATTCAACACTTTATGCAGCTCAGACACGAGTTAATGAGACACAAATAACCCAATACCTTGAAGGTACTGAAATCCCTTGCCTCGCCCCAGAGGAAAGTGAGGGGCTCGATGTAGATATTACATTGGAGGAAGTAACGGAGGCCATTAGTCGATTGAAGACGGGGAAAACCCCAGGCCCTAACGGCCTCCCGGGAGAATTTTTTAAAAGACATAATACCCTTCTGGCACCGCATCTACATGAAATGTTTAAAGCTTCTAAAGATAATGGGATACTCCCTGCAGATCTCAGAACGGCAACAGTGGTGGTGATACCCAAAGCAGGGAAACCCCCAGACGAATGTGGGTCGTATCGTCCCATTTCGCTATTAAATATAGAAACCAAAATTCTGGCTACTATACTTGCGACACGTCAGTCATCACCTCCCTGATTCACGAAGATCAATCTGGCTTTATGCCAAAACGAGCCACACGCTACAACCTCCGGAGAGTGGCCAATTGGATGGATGTGGTCCGAGAACGGGAAGAGGCTCACTTGCTCCTTTCCCTTGATGCTGAGAAGGCGTTTGACACCGTGCACTGGTCTTTTATGCAACTCGCTCTGGAGAAATTCGGATTTGGCCCGAGTTTTAGGGAATGGGTGGCACTGCTTTATACTGAGCCCGAAGCCAGGGTTTGGGTTAACGGAGCTTTATCGGAAACTTGGCCAATTCAAAGAGGGACCAGACAGGGATGTCCCCTTTCCCCACTACTTTTCGCCCTTATTCTGGAACCCTTGGCCTGTGTCATCAGAGCTTCCCCGGGGTTGGGTGGATTTGTAGATGACTCCCGATTGTTAGATGAAGAACGCATATCTCTCTATGCGGACGACATACTTCTATATGTGACAAACCCAAAAGAGACGCTTCCTCAATTCTTACAAATTTTTGAGACGTACGGGCGTCATGCAGGATATAAAATCAATTGGAGTAAGTCAACCCTATATCCTGTCGGGGGGGAGGTGGAGCCCCAATTATACCCCAGTTGTTTACGCTGGTCGACCGAAGGGTTTACCTATCTTGGCCTCTACATCACTATAGATGGGGCAGCGAGCCTAACACGTAATATCAGGCGGGTCATCTCAAATTTTCAGGAAGATGTCAAGAGGTGGAGAAGACTTCCCTTGACTATTATGGGGAGGGCCGCTATGTATAAAATGATTACTCTTCCCCAGCTGCTCTATGTGTTACAAAATACTTACCATAAAATTCCAGATACGATGTTTAAGCTCATAGATAGCGAATTACGCTTGCTCCTCTGGGATGGGGCCCATCCACGCGTGGCACTTCAAACTTTACAGAGAAATCCATATAGTGGGGGTCTGGCTCTCCCAGACATCAGAGCATACTATAGAGCGTCCCACCTCATAGTTATTAACGAATGGATTCACGCACCAGGGGATCACTCGACTTATCGGCTGGAAAGGTTACAGTTTAGAGAACACACACACCGTTACTATATCTATGGGGGCAAGGGAAGCAGACAACTGTTACAGGCAACCCAGAGGACATTAGAGGCATGGAAAAGCTCCGAATGACAAATGCAATGGGACCGGAGGTGTACCAGGGAGACACCGCTGTGGGAAGGAAATAGATTGACTGAGGTTGGGAAGCTGCGAGGCTTCAAGACTTGGGACCTGATAGGCATTTCCAAATTAGTGGATATCATGGACGGGGGTGAGTTGGCCTCTTTTAGCAAACTCCAAGCCAGGTACCAGCTGCATGGCACTTCGATGGGCAGCACCTTTGCGCCTAGCATAGCGTGTCTGTATGTGGGCCAAATGGAAGAAACAGGTACGAGTGCATGCATCTCCAACACGGAGGCTTCTTTTACCGCAATTACTGACGCATGACTTTGTTTATTTTATTTTATCTCCCACCTTTAATCACACCATTTGAAAAAAATGACCGTGAACTTTCCAACCTATTTTTACGGCACCAGTGTCTGACTACAGGGCTACCCCATTTCTAAGTGAGGTTCCACGTGAAGTCTAGCCTCTCCCTATATGGGGTAAGACACGGAATTTTATGTGTCCTGTATGTAGTTTTATGGCAACTTTCATAGCGGTATGAATGAGAGTGAATGATTCGTTCTTTTCACAAATATTCAATGTACACAAATTGTTTTGGATACTGTTAGTATGCGACAATTAGCCGCCACGACACAATTATGCACACATTTTTAGAGTGTGATATAGACCTACGAATGAGCATACGTTACGCATACTGTATTAGCATGCTTGTTGCTGTGTCTTATCACCCTCGGGCATAATTGGCACAGAGGGTGACATCACTCTTCACTACATGTGATTTCAGATACTGTATACATGCTAAAAACAATGGTGTGTTTTTTGTTTTGTCGTTATCTTTATCTCCTTACAGATGGAGTGATCTAATGAAACCTAAGTTTGTGACAAATAAAGGAGCAGCTTTCTGCCCTTTTTTCATAATTAGTATAGGGTATTTCCTTATTACTATCTTTCCAGGGGGGACAACGTTAGCGCCCTGAAGAAAGTCCTGCACCACGTTTTGGGCTATAATTGGACTGAAACATGTTGGCTTTAGGGTCTTAGGACCACAATATCCCAATGACCCTATTCTTCTCTATTTTAATATCCCTGACAGATCCAAGAATAAAGGAAACCGGGATCTGCCAGTGGATTTTCAATCTTTAACCCCCTGGCCAAACATTTCTTTAAGAGCTCCCTGCAATATGGTCGAGCCCACCCCGACTTATAGGCGTCGGGGTGTCCCGATGATGAAGCATGACACCACTAGGGTGTGTGAGGGAATATAAAACAAAAGGAGTTGCCTCCTTTGCCACTTTAGAGTGGTGCAAAATTATTAGCTTCATTTAGGGATATTCCATCATTTGGTTAATCAGTATCTGTTTGTATTTAATAACCGATTTACACGGTTAGGATATAAGGAGTATTTTTGTTGTGGATTAGTGTTATAAGACTGGAGGGTGTACTCCTCTTTCAGAGTTTCTCTCTGCCCTTCAAGTAGTGAGAGGATCTTCTTCCGCTACATTAGTGTATTACATAATATATGCATACCTCCGTCTGAAACATGCATGGATTGCGGAAGGGCTGGATGGGGAGCCATTGCCCGAGTACGCCCCATTAGAGGGTCGACTCTTAAAGGAAGAGATTTCGGCTAAAGCCATTTCATTTACATATAAGACGTTACTCAACAATATGCCCGACAAATTAGGCCCACTCCGAACTAAATGGGAAACCACTACCGGAGTACTGGAAGATATAGACTGGGAGGCCGCTCTCATGCATCGAAGGGAAGTGGCAATCAAACTTCGATTACGTCTCATCCAGTACAAAATTCTCCACCGGACCTACTTTGATAGAGCCCGATTGCATAAAATAGGGAGGGCGGAAAGTCCAGAATGTCTTAGGTGCCATGTAGCAACTGGAACATTTATACACACCCTGTGGACATGCACAGAGATTCAGGTATACTGGGGAAAGATTGTGAGGGAACTCCTAGGAATCCCGACAGACGTTGATATCCCAAGACGCAAACTTATATTAGCCAACTTGGGGCTAGTAGTGGCCAAATGAGATATAGCGAAATATTGGGGGGCTCAACAAACACCGACACTCAATGAATGGAGGACAAGTCTTGATCTGTATATGGAGGGGGAACTAGTGATGTACAGGGCTAGGGGCTGTCCGCGGAAATTTCAGAAGATATGGGCACCGTGGATTTAGTATTACGATTTGGAGGTGGAAGGGGAAGCGGAGGGAGAGGGATTGTTCTCAGGACAACCGTCGGAGGAGCCTTGATTGAAGTAATGTATGTCCCTGCTGTTGGGGGAACATGTGTATAATATTCTTGAATTGTTCTTTCTGTCTGCCCGGTTAGTTCAAACTCATCGACAGATTCACATACAATGGACCCTATATCTGGGCAATTGCCATATGAGACAGGGGTGGAAGGACGATTATTGTGCATTGTATATTCATGCCTTGTTTAATGTGTTACTTTTTTCTTTTTTTTTTCAAAACAAAGTAAAAATATTCATGAGGTAGGTCGATTTGCGAATCCCTAGGAATCGCTAAATGAAACACCTGGAGTTTCATACATTCAAATAGTGATTACCTAATTGCGATCCGTGGAGAATCACAATTAGGTAATTGCTGTTTGAAGTAATAATACATCTGGCCCTATAACCATCCTAGCACTCAACCTGAAATAGCATACAGCACATCGCTTAGTAAGATATGTACCATAGTAGAAACGTATTTTAGCATTCTGGCATTCATTTTCAGATGCCTAGACCTGCCTGATTGTAGACAGTTATACGAACTTAATATATTACTTTTTTTTGCTCTGTTACACTTTTTACAATCTAGCAATATGAAATGGAACACCATCAGAAATGTTATAAGTCATTGTCATTGTGGGCAATTGCCTAGGGCCTCTATCTTCCAAGGGACCCCTTGGTAAAGTGAGTGGGGCAGTCAACATTTTTGCCATAATAACCGTGCTCATAAAAAAACGATTTCTTTTTCTAATTTTATAGGTGTGCACGCTTACTAGAAGCATGAGGGCAAATTTACTAGTATTTGATGCAATGTAGTACAGCAGCCAAAGTTCTGTGCTGTGTTGAGTGAAAAGGAGACAGCAGGATAACTGCAGTTCTCTTCCCAAGTGCTAGCGCACAATTTGGCTGTCTTGCGCCAAGCACATACCTTTGCACCATAGCGCAAATGTGGGTGCACAAGTCTAGCATTTGTTCTGAAGGATAACCTTCAACATGGTGCAGATCTGTTACCATTTTGAAACATGTTTGCATCGCAAAGGTGTTTATTTGGAATATACTTTCCAGCGCAAAACTTGATCTGTGCTTGGAAGTTGTCTGAAATTAAATCGAAGATTTTTGAGTCAAAGTCATATCTACTGACAATAGTAGACAGGGCTTTGCATCACAAAATAATGCATTAAAGGAGAAATGTTTCTATTTCTCCAAATGCTTTCAACTTTGCATGTGTGCTGCATTGTACAGTGCACATACAAAGTGAAAAAAGTTAGATTTTGTCTAGGCATGGTATTTTGTACTGGAAGGGTGCCCTTCCATTACAAATACTATGATAGACATGACGCAGACTCTGGTGCAAAGTTATGTGCACGGTGGTAGGCAACCTGATTTTCCACAAGTGCTAGGGAGAGAGGAAGTCCATTTCATATATTAATAGCTATATATATATATATATATATATATATATTCACTGAAAAACCATAGGTTTTAGGGACAGTTATAGTTAGTTGGACATTGCACTCGTACAAAACCCGTGAAATTCCCCGTTATAGTTAGTTCAGGTAACTATAACTCGCGCCCCCGCAATGCACTGCTGATGACGTCACATATTACATCACTCATGACATGGTCAGTGACATCACTGATGACATCACTGATGACATCTCAAATGACATCACTGATGACATCATCCTGTGACTGTGTGTTTCTGCAAAGTGTAAATATGTTTAATATATATAGGGAAAGGCGTATTGAAGAATGAGTGGGTGTATAAGTGTCTGAATGGATGATTTAGTAGGTGCGTGACTAACTCTATAAGTGAGTGATTAAACGTATCTTACTGAATGCATGGGTTAGTGACTAAACTGGGTGAATGTCTGTATCCGTCTGTCTGTTGCTGTGTAAGTGGCTGCATGGGTTTGTGAATAGCTACATGAGTGTCTATATGAGTTATTGATTGGTTGTCTGAGTATCTGTATGGGTGCCTGAGTGTTTGTGTGGGTGGGGTGTGTGCGACTCTGTGCATAAATGTGTGAGTGGGTGATTCACTGGGTGGATGGGTTCAAGAGTGCAGCTGTGATAGACTGTATGGGTGGGTAAGTGTGTGTAAGAGGGTGTTAGTGAGTGAATGTATGTCCCAGTGGTACATGTGTGAGTAACTACATATGTGAAAGGCAGTATATATGTGTGTTGGAGTATATAAATAGCTATAAGCGAGAGTGTGTGATTGTGAGAGTGACTGTATGGATGAGTGTGTGCTTGTATCAGAGATTGTATAAGAGCATAAGAATGTGCTAGTATTTGTATGAGTAAGTGAGCTGGTGTGTGTATAACTGTATAGGTGAGTAAATGGGTGTGTGCTTAATATTTTGCATGACTGACTAGGTGTGTGAGTACCTCTATGGATGAGTGGCGGTGTGTGAGTGTTTATATAGGTGAATAAGTGCATATAATAGTCCTGTACTGAGTGACTATAAGTATGAGTGACTGTACGGGTGAGTGAGTAGATGTGTGTGTGTAGACCTAAGAATCAGTGAGTGTGTATATAGTAATTGGTGTTGGAGTGTCTATGGTTTTGACAATGGCAGTCTGTAATTTAGATTGGGTGTATCAAAAGTTATATTAGGGTGTGAGAAGATGCATCAAATTATCACATGGATGATGTCATCAGTGATGTCATTTGAGATGTCATCAGTGATGTCATCAGTGATGTCACTGACCATGTCATGAGTGATGTAATATGTGACGTCATCAGCAGTGCATTGCGGGGTGCGAGTTATAGTTACCTGAACTAACTATAACAGGGGAATTTCACGGGTTTTGTACAAGTGCAATGTCCAACTAACTATAACTGTCCCTAAAACCTATGGTTTTTTCAGTGAATTTGTAAGGTTTTTAAATGCTAATTTCTAACTATAACGTGCCTGAAACCTATGGTTTTTCCAGTGAATTTCAAAGGTTTTTAAATGCTCATTTCTAACTATAACGTGCCTGAAACCTATGGTTTTTTTCAGTGAATTTCAAATGTTTTGTAAATGACAATTTTTAAATGTATTAATTGTTATATTTATTTTTTGATACTGATTTACTACATTTTTTAAACTATTTATTCTTAGATATTTTATTTTTTAAATACATTGTAATTACATTATACATTACATTACAAAATATACTTTCTCAGAATGAATTACTTTAGTTTAAATACTTTGCAAATAGGCAATAGACTTTTAAGTACAGTAGTTACAGTTGTTGCAATGGGCAACACAATTTCAAACACAATGCAACATTGAGCTCAATGTGAATTTCAAGTTAAATGCAATTAGTTACTTTATGGATTACTTTTCTAACCACAGGACTGGATCCTAGATTCAGTCCTGCGACATCTCCTGTAAACAGTTGAGTAAAAGCGATTTGGTTACAGTAGTGATTTTTAAGGAATATTATTGTATTTTAAAAGTTGACACTTAGAAACTTTTTCACATAGAATCACCAATGTTATCCTATGGGAGGAAATTCACTTAGCAGGTAAGTAGAGTTATCGTTACTTTTTATTACTCAGTGGTGGATCCTGGATCCAGCACTGGTGCATCTCCTGTAAACAGTTGAAAGAATGCGTTTAAGTCATACAGGCAATTTTTAAGGAATATTTGTAGTTTGTGAAAATTGACACTTTGAAACTTTTCTGCTGAAAACCAGACAATGGATTCCTATGGAAGGACATACAAGTTACTGGTAAGTACGGTTAGAATTACTTTTCAGGGTCAGTGCTGGGCTAAAAGATGCAGCACTGTGGTTCTCTCCTGATAACAGGTGAGTAAATCGGAATTCATAGTTCGGCTGATTTTAGAGGAATATTATAAAGTTCCAAAACTCCACACTTAGAAGAATTTCCAAGTGAAACCAGTCAATGTTAGCCTATGGAAGGAAATTCAAGTTACTGGTAAGTACGGTTAAAATTACTTTTCAGGATCAGTACTGGGCTCAAAGATGCAGCACTGAGGTCTCTCCTGATAACAGGTGAGTAAATCGGAATTCGTAGTTCGGCTGATTTAAGAGGAATATTTGCACAATGGTGAAGGAAGAGGGTGGGGCCTCAGGTGACATGTCTGCAAACACGCCCTGTGGCGCGTTTTAAGTTGGAGAATTAATTCCTCCTCAATCCCGAGGGTCCCTAGGGGCCAACTAGCCCACCAGATACCTCCAGTATGCGCCAGAGAGCTGCGTTGCAGAGAGGTGTTCAGAGGCCACGCCCCTTTTACAACACTCTGCAACGCAGCTCTGTGGCGCTTACTGGAGGTACCTGGTGGGCTAGTTGGCCCCAGAGATCCTCAGGATTGAAGGGGATTTAATTCCCCATCTTAAAATGCGCCACGGGGCCTGTTTGCACACATGTCACCTGAAGCCCCGCCCCTCCCTTCACCACTGTGCAAACGCGCCCCGTGGCGCGTTTTAAGTTGAGGGATTAAGTCCCCTTGAATCCTGAGGGTCCCTGGAGTCCAACTAGCCCACCATGTACCTCCAAAAGCGCCACAGAGCTGCGTTGCAGAGAGGTGTAAAAGGGGCGTGGCCTCTGTACACCTCTCTGCAACGCAGCCCCTGGCACATACTGGAGATTCCTGGTGGGCTAGTTGGCCCTAGGGACCCCAGTATTCAAGGGGAATTACTCCCCTTCTTAAAACGCGCCAGGGGCGCGTTTGCAGACTGCTGCAGGGAGGGCGGGGCCTCCGGCACGATGCCGGTCTTTTTTTTTTCTTTATTATTTTTTTGTATGGGAGGGCGGCTGCGTGGCCCCCTTCCTTCGGCCACTTTTGGCCCCGAGGACCCCATCCCCGGGGCCTGAGGATTTTCTTTTCTTTTAAATTTAAAAAAACGGGGAAGGGGGCCGCGTGGCCCCCTTCCCTGGGCCTCTTTGGCCCGGGGACCCCCATTCCCGGGGCATGCCCTCTTTCTTTTTTATTAAAATCTTTGGAGGGGGCTGCGTGGACCCCCTCCTCAGGCCATTTAAGGCCCCGGGGACCCCATCCCCCGGGGCCGGCCTTGCCCTTTTTTTTTTTTTATATATTTTTTTTTTGGGGAGAGGGGGCTGCATGGCCCCCTCCCGAGCCACTAATGGCCCGGGGACCCCATCCCCCGGGGCCTGGCCACTCGTTGGGGACCGTGGGGGTCCCCAATCCCCCACGGTCCCGCCGGCTCCCGCGTCCTTCGGGAGCCGGCATTGCCTTTCCACATGGGGAGCTGCTAACATGCAGCTCCCCATGTGAAAAGCAATGAGCTGGTTTTGGAAGAGAGAGCAGGTTTCCTGCTCTCTCTTCCAAAACAAAGCAGTTTGCTATGACAGGACGGGAGTCGCGAGGCTCCCGTCCTGTCATAGCAAACTACAGTGTCCCGGGGTAGGCACCCTGGGACACTGCAGGAGCCGGCCCTGGGGGTGGTGGTCCCCAGGGCCATCAAGGGCTCCAGGAGGGGGCCGCGCGGCCCCCTCCCTCCATTGGTGGTCCCAGGGCTCGGGGGTCCGTAATGGACCCCGATATTGAAATATTTAGTGCCCCGGGGAGGTGGCGGTCCCGGGGCATGTGGGGGCTCAAGCCCCCACACAGGTCATTTTTTTTTTTTAAAGAAGCCCCGGGGGTGGCGGTCCCGGGGCTGCGGGAGGGCCGAGAGCCCTCCCGCACCATTATTTTTAAAGCCCCGGGGGTGGCAGTCCCTGGGGCTTGAGGGGCCTTAGAGGCCCCCACATAAAATATAAACCCACCCCCCGCATGCCCCCGGGACTTGGGCCACCCGGGGGCAAAATTGCATCGGAGACCGCGCTTCGATTTATTTTTTTTTTGGGCGGGATCTGCGCACCCTAAGCGCATCCCGCCGATTTTTTTTTAAAAATGCTTTTTCTGCCCAGGGGTCCTTGTGGGACCCCTGAGCAGACCTAGGGGTCAGGGTGTTTCTACCCTGCCCCTTTGTGCGTTTTGTGCACTTGTTTCTTTTTTTTCTCGGCGGGATCCGCGCACCCTAAGTGCATCCCACCTATTTAAAAAAAAAATGCTTTTTCTGCCCAGGGGTCCTTGTGGGACCCCTGAGCAGACCTAGGGGTCAGGGTGTTTCTACCCTGCCCCCTTTGTGCGTTTGCGCACTTGTTTCTGTGCCTCGGTTCTACCGAGGCATAAAATGGCTGCCAACACTTCCTGGTTTGGAGTGTTGACAGCCACTTGACAGCCAATTAGCATGCAGCTCGTGATCGGGAGGGTACGCGGACCCTACTCGGCCATAGATATATATGTGACTTTACTTTTGATTTTCTCAGGAACTACTGAACGGATTTACACCATTTAAGCAAAAGGCACGACACTGAACCAAGGGCTACCTATTTGCCAAATTTGGTGTAATTCCGTTCAGCAGTTCGGGCTGTAGCTGCGACTAAAGGTTCCTATGGAAAAATGAATGGGAAAACGCGTTTTGGGACCCCCTTTTTCTCGGCCCCGCTTGATGAATCACCCGAGACTTTCAGGATAGGAGCGGACCGGAGCGCCCCAACAAGTTGGAAACTTTCGCGAAGATTCGTCAACCTGGCGTCAACGTTATTTCAAATAGAATGTTGCGGATTTCCTATGGAAAATAGGGCCTAACTATAACTATCTACTGGCGACCGCCAGTAGATATATATATATATATATATATATATATATATATATATATGTATATATATATATATTATCTACACCTATATATATATATGTATATATATATATATTATCTACTGGCGGTCGCCAGTAGATAGTTATAGTTACAACCTATTATCCATAGGAAATCCGCGACATTCTATTTGAAATAACTCTCTTGCCGGTTGACGTATCTTCGCGAAATTTTCAAACTTTGTGGCCCGCTCCGGTCCGCTCCTACCCTGAAAGTCTCGGAGAGATTGTCAAGCGGGGCCGAGAAAAAGGGGGTCCCAAACGCGTTTTCCCATGCAATTTTCCATAGGAAACTTTAGACACGGCTACAGCCCGAACTGCTGAGCAGAATTACACCAAATTTGGCAAAGAAGTAGTTCTTGGTTCAGAAAGAACCCTTTTGTTAAATGGTGTAAATCCGTTCAGTAGTTGCTGAGAAAATCAAAAGTAAAAAGATAGTGATATCTATGGCCGAGTAGGGTCCGCGTACCTCTCCCGATCACGAGCTGCATGTTAATTGGCTGTCAGCTGGCTGTCAACATTCCGATTCAGGAAATGTTGGCAGCCATTTTGTCCTCGGTAGAACCGAGGGACAGAAACAAGTGCGCAAAGCGCACAAAGGGGCAGGGTAGAAACACCTGACCCCTAGGTTTGCTCAGGGGTCCCACAAAGACCCCTGGGCAAAAAAAAAGTTTTTTAAAAATTGGCAGGATGCGCTCAGGGTGCGCGAATCCTGCCCGAAAAAAAATCGAGCGCGGTCTCCCGCGCTTGATTGTATTTTGCCCCGGGTGGCCCAAGTCCCGGGGGGCATGGTGGGAGTTTAATTGTATGTGTGGGGGCCTCAAAGGGCCCCCCAAGCCCGAGGACCGCCACCCCGGGGCTTTTAAAATGGTGCGGGAGGGCTCTGAGCCCTCCCGCAGCCCGAGACCACCACCTCCCGGGGCTTTTTTATTAATTGAACAACCTGTGTGGGGGCTCCAGCCCCCACACGCCCTGAGACCGCCACCTCCCGGGGCACTAACAAATTAAAATGGGGGTCTGTTTTGGACCCCCGAAGCCCCGGGACCACCACCTCCCGGGGCTGTGCTGATGTAGGGAGGGGGCCGCGCGGCCCCTCCTGGAGCCCTTGATGGCCCTGGGGACCGCCACCCCCAGGGCCGGCTCCTGCAGTGTCCCGGGGTGCCTACCCCGGGACACTGTAGTTTGCTATGGCAGGACGGGAGCCTCGCGGCTCCGTCCTGCCATAGCAAACTGCTTTGGATATTGGAAGAGAGAGCAGGAAACCTGCTCTCTCTTCCAATATCCAAAGCACATTGCTTTTCCACATGGGGAGCAGCATGTCAGCTGCTCCCCATGTGGAACAGCAATGCCGGCTCCCAAGGGACGTGGGGAGCCGGGCGGGACTGTGGGGGATTGGGGACCCCCACAGTCCCCAACGGAGAGGAGCCAGCCCGGGGGATGGGGTCCCCGGGGCAAGTAGTGGCCCAGGAGGGGGCCACGCAGCCCCCTCCCCAAAAAGAAAAAAAAAATGGAAAGGCCGGCCCCGGGGATGGGGTCCCGGGGCCTTAAATGGCCTGAGGAGGGGGCCACGCAGCCCCCTCCCAAGAAAATAAAAAAGGCCATGCCCGGGGGATGGGGTCCCGGGGCCAATACAGGCCCAGGGAAGGGGGCCACGCGGCCCCCTTCCCGTTTTTTTTTAAATTAAATTAAAAAAGGGGTAAGGCCCTGGGGATGGGGTCACCAGGGCCCAAAAACAGGAAAAAGGAAGGGGGGCCACACAGCCCCCTTCAGGAGACAAAAAAAAAAACGATCGGGCCCGCAGGCCCGCCCCCTTCCTTCACCACTCTGCAAGCGCGCCCCTGGCGCGTTTGCAGAAGAGAACAGATTCCCCTTGAATACTGGGGGTCCCTGGGGCCAACTAGCCCACCAGGAACCTCCAATATGCGCCAGGGGGCTGCGTTGCAGAGACGTGTAGAGAGGCCACACCCCTTTTTACACCTCTCTGCAACGCAGCTCTGTGGCGCTTTTTGGAGGTATATGGTGGGCTAGTTGGACTCCGGGGACCCTCAGGATTCAAGGGGACTTAATCCCCAGCTTAAAAGCGCGCCACGGGGCGCGTTTGCACAGTGGTGAAGGGAGGGGGCGGGGCTTCAGGTGACATGTGTGCAAACAGGCCCCGTGGAGCGTTTTAAGATGGGGAATTAAATCCCCTTCAATCCTGAGGGTCCCTGGGGGCCAACTAGCCCAACAGGTACATCCAGAAAGCGCCACAGAGCTGCGTTGCAGAGAGGTGTAAAAGGGGTGTGGCCTCTCTACACGTCTCTGCAACGCAGCCCCTGGCGCATATTGGAGGTTCCTGGTGGGCTAGTTGGCCCCTAAGGACCCTCAGGATTCAAGAGGACTTAATCCCCCAACTTAAAACGCGCCACGGGGCGCGTTTGCACAGATGTCACCTCAGGCCCCGCCCCTCCCTTCACCATTGTGCAAATATTCCTCTAAAATCAGCCGAAATACGAATTCCGATTTACTCACCTGTTATCAGGAGAGACCTCAGTGCTGTATCTTTCAGCCCAGTACTGGTCCTGAAAAGTAATTTTAACCGTACTTACCAGTAACTTGAATTTCCTTCCATAGGATATCATTGCCTGCTTTTTGCTGAAAAAGTTTCTAAGTGTTGATTTTTGAAACATACAAATATTCCTCTAAAATCAGCCGAAATACGAATTCCGATTTACTCACCTGTTATAAGGAGAGACCTCAGTGCTGTATCTTTCAGCCCAGTACTGGTCCTGAAAAGTAATTTTAACCGTACTTACCAGTAACTTGAATTTCCTTCCATAGGATATCATTGCCTGCTTTTTGCTGAAAAAGTTTCTAAGTGTTGATTTTTGAAACATACAAATATTCCTCTAAAATCAGCCGAAATACGAATTCCGATTTACTCACCTGTTATAAGGAGAGACCTCAGTGCTGTATCTTTCAGCCCAGTACTGGTCCTGAAAAGTAATTTTAACCGTACTTACCAGTAACTTGAATTTCCTTCCATAGGCTAACATTGACTGGTTTCACTTGGAAATTCTTCTAAGTTTTGGAACTTTAAAATATTCCTCTAAAATCAGCCGAAATACGAATTCCGATTTACTCACCTGTTATCAGGAGAGACCTCTGTGCTGCATCTTTCAGCCCAGTACTAATCCTGAAAAGTAATTTTAACCGTACTTACCAGTAACTTATATTTTCTTCCATAGGAATCCATTGTCTGGTTTTCAGCAAAAAAGTTTCAAAGTGTTGATTTTTACAAACTACAAATATTCCTTAAAAATCACCTGTATGACTTAAACACATTCTTTCAACTGTTTACAGGAGATGCACCAGTGCTGGATCCAGGATCCAACACTGAGTAAGAAAAAGTAACGATAACAGTTTTTACCTGCTAAGTGAATTTCCTTCCATAGGATAACATTGGTGATTCTATGAGAAAAAGTTTCTAAGTGTCAACTTTTAAAATACAATAATATTCCTTAAAAATCACGACTGTAACCAAAACGCTTTTACTCAACTGTTTACAGGAGATGTACCAGGACTGAATCTAGGATCCAGTCCTGTGGTTAGAAAAATAATCCATAAAGTAACTAATTGCATTTAACTAGAAATTCACATTGAGCTGAATGTTGCATTGTGTTTGAAAATGTGTTGCCCATTGCAACAACTGTAACTACTGTACTTAAAAGTCTATTGCCTATGTGCAAAGTATTTAAACTAAAGTAATTCATTCTGAGAAAGTATTTTTTGTAATGTAATGTATAATGTAATTACAATGTAATTTAAAAATAAAATCTGTAAAAAAATTGTTTCTAAAAATGTAGTAAGTCAGTATGAAAAAAATTAATATAACAATTAATACATTTAAAAATTGTCATTTACAAAACGTTTGAAATTCACTGAAAAAACCGTAGGTTTCAGGCACGTTATAGTTAGAAATTAGCATTTAAAAAACCTTTGAAATTCACTGAAAAAACCATAGGTTTCAGACACGTTATAGTTACAAATTAGCATTTAAAAAACCTTTGAAATTCACTGAAAAAACCATAGGTTTCAGACACGTTATAGTTACAAATTAGCATTTAAAAAACCTTTGAAATTCACTGAAAAAACCATAGGTTTTAGGGACAATTATAGTTACTTGGACATTGCACTCGTACAAAACCCGTGAAATTCCCCGTTATAGTTAGTTCAGCTAACTATAACTCGCGCTCCGCAATGCACTGCTGATGACATCACATATTACATCACTCATGACATGGTCAGTGACATCACTGATGACATCACTGATGACATCTCAAATGACATCACTGATGACATCATCCACGTGATAATCTGATGCACCTCCTCACACCCTAATATAATCTTTGATACACCCACTCTAAATTACAGACTGCCATTCGCAAAACCATAGACATTCCAACACCAATAACTACATACCCACTCACTGATTCTTAGGTCTACACACACAAATCCACTCACTCAACCGTACAGTCACTCATACTTACGGTCAATCAGTACAGGACTATCATATGCACTCTTACTCCTATATAGACACTCAAACAACGTCACTCATCCATAGAGATACTCAGACACCTAGTCAGTCATGCAAATAATTAAACACACTGCCATTTACTCACCTATACAGTTATACACACACCAGCTCACTTACTCATACAAATAGTAGCACATTGTTACGCTCTTATACAATCACTGATACAAGCACACACTCATCCATACAGCCACTATCACAATCACTCACTCTTGCTTATAGCTATTTATATACTCCAACACACATATATACTGCCTTTCACATATGTAGTTACTCACACATGTACCACTGGGACATACATTCACTCACTAACACACTCTTACACACACTTACCCACCCATACAGTCTATCACAGATGCACTCTTGAAACCATCCACCCAGTGAATCACCCACTCACACATCTATGCACAGAGTTGCACACACCCCTCCCACACAAACACTCAGGCACCCATACAGATACTCAGACAAGCATTCAATAACTCATATAGACACTCATTTAGCTATTCACAAACACATGCAGCCACTTACACAGCAACAGACAGACGGATACAGACATTCACCCAGTTTAGTCACTAACCCATGCATTCAGTAAGATACGTTAAATCACTCACTTATAGAGTCAGTCACGCACCTACTAAATCATCCATACAGACACTTACACACCCACTCATTCTTCAATACGTCTTTTCCTATATATATTAAAAATATTTAAACTTTACAGAAACACACAGTCACTGGATGATGTCATCAGTGATGTCATTTGAGATGTCATCAGTGATGTCATCAGTGATGTCACTGACCATGTCATGAGTGATGTAATATGTGACGTCATCAGCAGTGCATTGCGGGGCGCGAGTTATAGTTAGCTGAACTAACTATAACGGGGGAATTTCACGGGTTTTGTACGAGTGCAATGTCCAAGTAACTATAACTGTCCCTAAAACCTATGGTTTTTTCAGTGAATTTCAAAGGTTTTTAAATGCTAATTTGTAACTATAACGTGTCTGAAACCTATGGTTTTTTCAGTGAATTTCAAAGGTTTTTTAAATGCTAATTTGTAACTATAACGTGTCTGAAACCTATGGTTTTTCAGTGAATATATATATGTATATATATATATATATTCACTGAAAAAACCATAGGTTTTAGGGACAGTTATAGTTAGTTGGACATTTCACTCGTACAAAACCATAGAAATTCCCCCGTTATAGTTAGTTCAGCTAACTATAACTCGCGCCCCGCAATGCACTGCTGATGACGTCACATATTACATCACTCATGACATGGTCAGTGACATCACTGATGACATCACTGATGACATCTCAAATGACATCACTGATGACATCATCCAGTGACTGTGTGTTTCTGTAAAGTTTAAATATGTTTAATATATATAGGGAAAGGCGTATTGAAGAATGAGTGGGTGTATAAGTGTCTGAATGGATGATTTAGTACGTGAGTGACTGACTCTACAAGTGAGTGATTAAATGTATCTTACTGAATGCATGGGTTAGTGACTAAACTGTGTGAATGTCTGTATCCGTCTGTCTGTTGGTTTGTAAGCGGCTGCATGGCTTTCTGAATAGCTACATGAGTGTCTACATGGGTTATTGATTGATTGTCTGAGTATCTGTATGGGTGCCTGAGTGTTTGTGTGGGTGGGGTGTGTGTGACTCTGTGCACAGATGTGTGAGTTGGTGATTCACTGGGTGCATGGTTTCAAGAGTGCATCTGTGATGGACTGTATGGGTGGGTGAGTGTGTGTATGGGTGTGTTAGTGATTGAATGTATATCTCAGTGGTACATGTGTGAGTAACTACATATGTGAAAGGCAGTATATATGTGTGTTGGAGTATATAAATGGCTATAAGTGAGAGTGTGTGATTGTGAGAGTGGCTGTATGGATGAGTGTGTACTTGTATCAGTGATTGTATAAGAGTGTAAGAATGTGCTAGTATTTGTATGAGTAAGTGAGATGGTGTGTGTATAACTGTATAGGTGAGTAAATGGGTGTGTGATTAAGTTTTTGCATGACTGACTAGGTGTGTGAGTACCTCTATGGATGAGTGGCGGTGTGTGAGTGTTTATATAGGTGTATGAGTGCATATGATAGTCCTGTACTGAGTGACTAAGTATGAGTGACTGTACGGGTGAGTGAGTGGATGTGTGTGTAGACCTAAGAATCAGTGAGTGGGTATGTAGTTTTTGGTGTTGGAGTGTCTATGGTTTTGAGAATGGCAGTCTGTAATTTAGAGTGGGTGTATCAAAAGTTATATTAGGGTGTGAGAAGATGCATGAAATTATCACATGGATGATGTCATCACATGGATGATGTCATCAGTGATGTCATTTGAGATGTCATCAGTGATGTCACTGACCATGTCATGAGTGATGTAATATGTGACGTCATCAGCAGTGCATTGCGGGGGCGCGAGTTATAGTTAGCTGAACTAACTATAACGGGGGAATTTCTATGGTTTTGTACGAGTGAAATGTCCAACTAACTATAACTGTCCCTAAAACCTATGGTTTTTTCAGTGAATTTCAAAGGTTTTTTAAATGCTAATTTCTAACTATAACGTGTCTGAAACCTATGGTTTTTTCAGTGAATTTCAAAGGTTTTTAAATGCTAATTTCTAACTATAACGTGCCTGAAACCTATGATTTTTAAGTGAATTTCAAAGGTTTTTTAAATGCTAGTTTCTAACTATGCCTACAGAGGTAGGACATGTAAAGAAAGAAGAAAAAAACGCACAGAAAGAAGCAAAAGATGTGCAGAAAGAACCAACAGAGGAGCAGAAAGAGGCCTTGTTGCAAAATCATCCTGTGCCCACAACTTTTTCAGACGGGTACTGGTGGTAACTGACTCTGACTAACCAGAGCCAGTGCTATGCTAAAAGACACTTAGAATACAGTGAAAACACCTACATACACTAGGGAACACTATGCGTTGGGGTACCCCTGTGATTAGCATGACCTCCTCTGCAAGTCCCTAGTACATAATAGGGCAGGGGATTAAAACTACCTCTTAAAACGCGCTACAGGGCGCGTTTGCACAGTGGTGAAGGGAGGGGGGCCTGAGGTGACATGTGTACAAACGCACCCCGTGGCACGTTTTAAGTTGCGGGATTAAGTCCCCTTGAATTCTGAGGGTCCCTGGGGCCCAACTAGCCCCCAGGTACCTACAGTTAGGACCACAGAGCTGAGTTGCAGAGAGGCGTTCCGAGGCCACGCACCTTTTTCACCTCTCTGCAACGCAACTCTGTTGTGCTTACTGAAGGTACCTGGTGGGCTAGTTGGCCCCAGGGTCCCTCAGGATTCAAAGGGAATTAATTCCCCAACTTAAAACGCACCACAGGGCGTGTTTGCGCACATGTCACCTGAGGCCCCGCCCCTCCTTTCACCACTGTGCAAACGCGCCCCGTGGTGCGTTTTAAGTTGGGGGATTAGGTCACCTTGAATCCTGAGGGTCCTTGGGGCCCAACTAGCCCACTAGGTACTTCCAGTAAGCACCACAGGCCTGCGTTGCAACGCCTGTAACAAATTGTGCAGTTGTGTTTAGGTAGTGAAGAGGGTCGTGCTGGGGGTAGTGTTTTAGGGTTTAGGGTAGTGCAGTGGTGTTTGTGTAGTGTAGGGGGTCATGCTGGGGGTAGATTTAGAGTTTAGGGTAGTGCAGTGGTGTTTGGGTAGTGTAGGGAGTCGTGCTGGGGGAGTGTTTTAGGGTTTAGGGTAGTGCAGTGGTGTTTGGGTAGTGTAGGGGTCGTGCTGGGGGTAGTGATTTAGGGTAGTGCAGTGGTGTTTGGGTAGTGTAGGGGTACTGCTGGGGGTAGTGTTTTAGGGTTTAGGTTAGTGCAGTGGTGTTTGGGTAGTGTAGGGGTACTGCTGGGGGTAGTGTTTTAGGGTTTAGGGTAGTGCAGTGGTGTTTGTGTAGTGTAGGGGGTAGTGTTTTAGGGTTTAGGGTAGTGCAGTGGTGTTTGTGTAGTGTAGGAGGTCGTGTTTTAGGGTTTAGGGTAGTGCAGTGGTCTTTGGGTAGTGTAGGGAGTCATGCGGGGGTAGTGTTTTAGGGTTTAGGGTAGTGTAGGGGTCATGCGGGGGGTAGTGTTTTAGGGATTAGGGTAGTGCATTGGTGTTTGGGTAGTGTAGGGGTCATGCGGGGGGTAGTGTTTTAGGGTTTAGGGCAGTGCAGTGGTGTTTGGGTAGTGTAGGGGGTCGTGCTGGGGGAGTGTTTTAGGGTTTAGGGCAGTGCAGTGGTGTTCGGGTAGTGTAGGGGGTCGTGCTGGGGGAGTGTTTTAGGGTTTAGGGCAGTGCAGTGGTGTTCGGGTAGTGTAGGGGGTCGTGCTGGGGGGAGTGTTTGAGGGTTTAGGGCAGTGCAGTCGTGTTCGGGTAGTGTAGGGGGTTGTGCTGGGGGTAGTATTTTAGGGTTTAGGGTAGTGCAGTGGTGTTCGGGTAGTGTAGGGGGTCGTGCTGGGGGTAGTGTTCTAGGGTTTAGGGCAGTACAGTGGTGTTTGGGCAGTGTAGGGGGTAATGCTGGGGGTGGTGTTTTAGGGTTTAGGGCAGTGCAGTGGTGTTCGGGCAGTGTAGGGGGTCGTGCTGGGGGTGGTGTTTCAGGGTTTAGGGCAGTGCAGTGGTGTTCGGGCAGTGTAGGGGGTGGTGTTTCAGGGTTTAGGGCAGTGCAGTGGTGTTTGGGCAATGTAGGGGGCCGTGCAGGGGGTGGTGTTTCAGGGTTTAGGGCAGTGGTGTTCGGGCAGTGTAGGGGTCGTGCTGGGGGTGGTGTTTCAGGGTTTGGGGCAGTGCAGTGGTGTTCGAGCAGTAAAGGGGTCATGCTGGGGGTGGTGTTTCAGGGTTTAGGGCAGTGCAGTGGTGTTCGGGCAGTGTAGGGGGTGGTGCAGGGGGTGGTGTTTCAGGGTTTAGGGCAGTGCAGTGGTGTTCGGGCAGTGTAGGGGGTGCTGCAGGGGGTGGTGTTTCAGGGTTTAGGGCAGTGCAGTGGTGTTCGGGCAGTGTAGGGGGTCATGCAGGGGGTGGTGTTTCAGGGTTTAGGGCAGTGCAGTGGTGTTCGGGCAGTGTAGGGGGTCGTGCTGGGGCTGGTGTTTCAGGGTTTAGGGCAGTACAGTGGTGTTCGGGCAGTGTAGGGGGTCGTGCTGGGGCTGGTGTTTCAGGGTTTAGGGCAGTGCAGTGGTTTTCGGGCAGTGTAGGGGTTGTGCTGTGGCTGGTGTTTCAGGGTTTAGGGCAGTGCAGTGGCTGTTCGGGCAGTGTAGGTGGTCGTGCTGGGGCTGGTGTTTCAGGGTTTAGGGCAGTGCAGTGGTGTTCGGGCAGTGTAGGGGGTCATGCTGGGGCTGGTGTTTCAGGGTTTAGGGCAGTGCAGTGGTGTTCGGACAGTGTAGGGGTTCTTGCTGGGGCTGGTGTTTCAGAGTCTAGGGCAGTGCAGTGGTGTTCGGGCAGTGTAGGGGGTCTTGCTGGGGCTGGTGTTTCAGGGTTTAGGGCAGTGCAGTGGTGTTCGGGCAGAGTAGGGGGTCATGCTGGGGGTGGTGTTTCAGGGTTTAGGGCAGTGCAGTGGTGTTTGGGCAGTGTAGGGGTCATGCTGGGGCTAGTGTTTCAGGATTTAGGGCAGAGCAATGGTGTTCAGGCAGTGTAGGGGGTTTTGCTGGAGGTGGTGTTTCAGGGTTTAGGGCAGTGCAGTGGTGTTCGTGCAGTGTAGGGGGTGGTGTTTCAGGGTTTAGGGCAGTGGTGTTCAGGCAGTGTAGGGGGTCTTGCTGGGGTTGATGTTTCAGGGTTTAGGGCAGTGCAGTGGTGTTCGGGCAGTGTAGGGGGTCGTGCTGGGGTGGTGTTTCAGGGTTTAGGGCAGTGCAGTGGTGTTCCGGCAGTGTAGGAGGTCGTGCAGGGGTGGTGTTTCAGGGTTTAAGGCAGTGCAGTGGTGTTCGGGCAGTGTAGGGGGTCGTGCTGGGGGTGGTGTTTCAGGGTTTAGGGCAGTGCAGTGGTGTTCGGGCAGTGTAGGGTGTCGTGCTGAGGGGTGGTGTTTCAGGGTTTAGGGCAGTGCAGTGGTGTTCGGGCAGTGTAGGGGGTCGTGCAGGGGGTGGTGTTTCAGGGTTTAGGCAGTGCAGTGGTGTTTGGGCAGTGTAGGGGGTCGTGCAGGGGGTGGTGTTTCAGGGTTTAGGGCAGTGCAGTTGTGTTCGGCCAGTGTAGGTGGTCTTGCTGGGGGTGGTGTTTCAGGCTTTAGTGCAGTGGTGTTCGGGCAGTGTAGGGGGTCTTGCTGGGGGTGGTGTTTCAGGGTTTAGGGCAGTGCAGTGGTGTTCGGGCAGTGTAGGGGGTCATGCTGGGTGTGGTGTTTCAGGGTTTAGGGCAGTGCAGTGGTGTACGGGCAGTGTAGGGGGTCTTGCTGGGGGTGGTGTTTCAGGGTTTAGGGCAGTGGTGTTCGGGCAGTGTAGGGGGTCTTGCTGGGGGTAGTGTTTCGGGGTTTAGGGCAGTGCAGTGGTGTTCGTGCAGTGTAGGGGGTCGTGCTGGGGGTGGTGTTTCAGGGTTTAGGGCAGTGCAGTATTGTTCGGGCATTGTAGGGGATCGTGCAGGGGTGGTGTTTCAGGGTTTAGGGCAGTGCAGTGGTGTTCGGGCAGTATAGGGGGTCGTGCTGGGGGTGGTGTTTCAGGGTTTAGGGCAGTGCAGTGGTGTTCGGGCAGTGTAGGGGGTCGTGCAGGGGTGGTGTTTCAGGGTTTAGGGCAGTGCAGTGGTGTTCGGGCAGGGTAGGGGTCGTGCTGGGGCTGGTGTTTCAGGGTTTAGGGCAGTGCAGTGGTGTTTGGGCAGTGTAGGGGGTCTTGCTGGGTGTGGTGTTTCAGGGTTTAGGGCAGTGGTGTTCGGGCAGTGTAGGGGGTCTTGCTGGGGGTGGTGTTTCAGGGTTTAGGGCAGTGCAGTGGTGTTCGGGCAGTGTAGGGGGTCTTGCTGGGGGTAGTGTTTCAGGGTTTAGGGCAGTGCAGTGGTGTTCGTGCAGTGTAGGGGGTCGTGCTGGGGATGGTGTTTCAGGGTTTAGGGCAGTACAGTGGTGTTCGGGCAGTGTAGGGGGTCGTGCAGGGGTGGTGTTTCAGGGTTTAGGGCAGTGCAGTGGTGTTCGGGCAGTGTAGGGGGTCGTGCTGGGGGTGGTGTTTCAGGGTTTAGGGCAGTGCAGTGGTGTTCGGGCAGTGTAGGGGGTCGTGCTGGGGGTGGTGTTTCAGTGTTTAGGGCAGTGGTGTTCGGGCAGTGTAGGGGGTCTTGCTGGGGGTGATGTTTCAGGGTTTAGGGCAGTGCAGTGGTGTTCGGGCAGTGTAGGAGGTCTTGCTGGGGGTAGTGTTTCAGGGTTTAGGGCAGTGCAGTGGTGTTCGGGCAGTGTAGGGGTCATGCTGGGGGTGGTGTTTCAGGGTGTAGGGCAGTGCAGTGGTGTTTGGGCAGTGTAGGGGTCGTGAAGGGGTGGTGTTTCAGGGTTTAGGGCAGTGCAGTGGTGTTCGGGCAGTGTAGGGGGTCGTGCTAGGGTATGTGTTTCAGGGTTTAGGGCAGTGCAGTGGTGTTCGGGCAGTGTAGGGGGTCGTGCTGGGGGTAGTGTTTTAGGGTTTAAGGTAGTGCAGTGGTGTTTGTGTAGTGTAGGGGGTCGTGCTGGGGGCAGTGTTTTAGGGTTTAGGGTAGTGCAGTGGTACTTGTGTAGTGTAGGGGGTCGTGCTGGGGGTAGTGTTTTAGGGTTTAGGGTAGTGCAGTGGTGTTTGTGTAGTGTAGGGGGTCATGTTTTAGGGTAGTGCAGTGGTGTTTGGGTAGTGTAGGGGTCGTGCTGGGGGTAGTGTTTTAGGATTTAGGTTAGTGCAGTGGTGTTGGGGTAGTGTTTTAGGGTTTAGGGTAGAGTAGTGGTGATTGTGTAGTGTAGGGGGTCATGCTGGGGGTAGTGTTTTAGGGTTTAGGATATTGCAGTGGTGCTTGTGTAGTGTAGGGGGTCGTGCTGGGGTAGTGTTTTAGGGTTTAGGGTAGTGCAGTGGTGTTTTTGTAGTGTAGGGGGTCATGTTTTAAGATGCAACGCTCCAATACCTGACCAGTCTGCACTACATAAAACTGCAAAAAAACTAAAAATAAAAAGTGTTTTGCACACTTTTGTCATTGGGCTATATGTGGGCTACATCTGGGTAATATTTGTGCTACATTTGGGCTCTTTTTTCACTGGTGGCCATCTTGGAAGACTTCTTTGTTATGAAGTTTCCTAATTTCCTCATTTACTGCAGTCTCCTCAGTAGGAAATGCTTTCAGTTTTTACTTTGATTCCATCAAGAAGGCATTCAGATGTGTCACACATTTGCCATAAATTCAGAATGTTATTACTCTAGTTGTTCATTAGATCACTGTAGTAAAGCTACTGCTCACCAAGGAGTTAACTGGAAGTCTACTGCTGGTATTGAAAGTGATTGTTTCAGTCTGCATGTCAGAATTTTCTAATGAAATAGAAGAGGATTTGAGATCTCACTTAAAACATGCACTAAATTTTCTTTTGCAGCACTAACCATAATTTCTATGGCAAAATGAACCCCCTCATTTTGTTCCTTTTTAAATTAAATGTTTTAAGTGTTACCAGTTTATTCCAATCAAGGATGTAGCCTTACGGCTAGAGCTGTCGACTTCGAAGCTGGGGAACCGGGTTCGAGTCTCGGCAACGACGCTCAATATCCTGTGATTCTGGGCAAATCACTTAATCTCCCCGTGCCTAACAAAAAAAATGAATGTGTCCTTCTGTAACGAAACTGGTACTTCATGTAAAGCGCTCTGATACCCGATGTCTCGGGTCTAGTTCGCGCTATATAAAACTCTAAAAAAAATTTAAAAAAAAGATGGCTTCAGGTGTGCCATACTTTTGTCATAAGTAAGGCTGTTAGCACTCTAGTTGTTCTTTAGAACACTCTGGGAAGCTGCAGTAGAACACAAAGGCATCAACTGACAGACTGCTCCTGTTGAAATATAACAGGAAGATATTTGAGATCTCACTTAAAACATGTCCTAATTTTTCTTTCTACAGCACTAACCATAATTTCTATGGCAAAATGAACCCCCTCATTTTGTTCCTTTTTAAATTAAATGTTTTAAGTGTTACCAGTTTATTCCAATCAAGATGGCTTCAGGTGTGCCATACTTTTGTCATAAGTAAGACTGTTAGCGCTCTAGTTGTTCTTTAGAACACTCTGGGAAGCTGCAGTAGAACACAAAGGCATCAACTGACAGGCTGCTCCTGTTGAAATATAACAGGAAGATATTTGAGATCACACTTGAAACATGTCCTAATTTTTCTTTCTACAGCACTAACCATAATTTCTATGACAAAATGAACCCCATCATTTTGTTCCTTTTTAAATTAAATGTTTTAAGTGTTACCAGTTTATTCCAATCAAGATGGCTTCAGGTGTGCCATACTTTTGTCATAAGTAAGACTGTTAGCGCTCTAGTTGTTCTTTAGAACACTCTGGGAAGCTGCAGTAGAACACAAAGGAATCAACTGACAGTCTCTGCCCTTGTTGGATGTACATGTTTTACTGAGAATGTCAGACTTCATTCTCACATGACTGAGAAAGATAATGTGAATTTACAGAAAATATGCTCTCATTTTAGCTTCTGGGGCACCTTCCAAAACTGTATGAGACAAGCATGTGAAAATAGTTTTCTCTCAAACATGATTCATGATATCCCAGCAGAAGGTTTTTCACAGGGTAAAATCACCTTAGAACACACCACAATTCCTGAAATTAGTATGGTACCATCAACAAATGAATTCTAATGTAACTAAAGTCTGTTATCACCCTTTATAGTTCTCCTTTTGGTAACCCTCAAAATCTTCGATTCACTACAATGCATTTCAATGGGGTACTATCATTTATATTGGTCCCAAGATGGCTGCCAGCAATTCCAGGATGAAGTGCTGACAGCCAATCAGATCTCACGATGACATGTGTGGTTAGGCTCCGCCCAGATATATATGTGTTTTTACTTTTGATTTTCTCAGCAACTACTGAACGGATTTATACCATTTAACAAAAGGGTTCTTTTTGAACCAAGAACTACCTCTTTGCCAAATTTGGTGTAATTCCTTTCAGCAGTTCGGGCTGTAGACTTGCATAAAGTTTCCTATGGGAAATTGATTTTTGACTCTTATTTTTTAATTTCTCCGCAACTACTGAATGTATTTACACCATTTAACAAAAAGGGTTCTTTCTGAACCAAGAACTACCTCTTTGCCAAATTTGGTGTAATTCCGTTCAGCAGTTCGGAGCTGTAGCCGTGTCTAAAGTTTCCTATGGGAAAATGAATGGGGAAAACACGTTTTGGGACCCCCTTTTTTCTCGGCCCCCGCTTGACGAATCACCCTGAGACTTTCAGGGTAGGAGCGGACCGGAGCGGGCCATAAAGTTTGAAAATTTCGCAAAGATTCGTCAACCGACGCAAGAGTTATTTCAAATAGAATGTCGCGGATTTCCTATGGAAAATAGGTCCTAACTATAACTATCTACTGGCGACCGTCAGTAGATATATATATATATATATATATATATATATATATATATATATATATATATATATATATATATATATATGTATATATATATACCACCCCCCACCCGTCCTGATCTTGTTCTGAGATCTGATTGGCTGTCAACACTAACAAGGAAGCGTTGGCAGCCATCTTGGGACTCAGCTTGAGCCGAGTCCCACAAAAAAAGGTAAAAGAAAAGAAAAGGGGGGAGGGTAAGAATATACTGACCCCCCCCTAGGCCTCTTGGGACAAAAAAGCATTTTTTTTGGTTAATTTTTGGCAGAAGCCACTTTGGATCCGCGGGTGGGCAAGGTTCCAGGGCATTTGAAAAACAAAGGCGGGGGCACACAGGTCCCCCTCTTGGTGCTTATAAATGCCCCGGGTGCGCCACCTCCCCAAGGCTTATACATTGTTAAAGGGGGGCCTCTCAGACCCGCCCGTGCACCACCACCTTCCCTTGGCCACATTAAAAAATTAAATCAGGGGGCCTCGCTTAACCCCCATGCCCTGGGGACCGCCACCTACCCGGGGCTATTTTATTTGTAATGGTGGACCTCAGGGACCGCCCCCTGGCCCCGGGGACCACCACCTCCCCGGGGCCAGATTTATTTTAAAAACATGGGAAGGAGGCTGTACGGCCCCCCTCCTGGGCTGTTCTCTGCCCCAGGGACCACCACCTCCCTAGGTCAGGCCATACAACATCAAAGAAGGGGGGCACATGGCCTCCCTTCTGGAGCCATAGATGGCCCTGGAGACCGCCACCCCCAGGGCCAGCTCCTGCTATATCCCATGGTGCCCACCAATGGGACTATCCTTTAGATGCATGATCAAATTTGAGCAAGGGAACCCTCCCCCTTTGCAATGGGCCCGAGGGGTAGATGAAGCTCACCACAGATGCCGAGTAACGATGTGACCTGTCTTTGTTTCTTGCAAAGGAGGGACATAACAATAGTCCAGTTTTGGCACCATCAATTGCATCAGCCCTGAGCATCTTAGCAACTCTTTTGATAAGTAAGTGCTTTATGCCTGTTGGTTTCGCGGTCACTTGGGCACCTCTATGTTCTTGCACGATGGCCACGGTGTGCCAGCTTTGATATACCAGCGTTTCACCATGGGTACCTTGCACTATAAGCATGTAGCACTTGAGCACATGCTCGGTCTAAGCTTGGTGTGAGACAACATAGAAAAATGTCAAAAAATGTTTTTAAATCTATTTAATTGGTGATCACGTCCAATGAATTGGCTAATTTCTTAGAATACATTCCACATGCACTAATGGCACTATTTTCTTAGGGAAACATGGGACAGTTCCCCTTCTAAAATTTACATCCAGTCTACAGTTCTTTCTTGGCTCTGCATGTCATAGGCTCACGCTTATCTAAGGGGAGTTTTCATTATTTGGGCGCACTTTAACCAAATATGCACCCGCAAATGAGGTTACAACTTGTATATATTGTTTTAATAGGCATTTTTGTTTTTCCATTGTCTTGAAGAGGTCCACGTTGAAAGGGCCAAAAGGCGTCAGTACCTTCCATTGGAGGAATCCTTTGAACCTGATTTTTGGAAAATAATATTTGAGACACACACCAAAGAAACAGAGGCTAAATTTGTCCTCAGTGTGAAAAAGGTCCAAAAGACTACCTCCTACGATGAACTGTACACACAACTAGGGAGAAAGCCATATATACCATAAACAATTGGAAGATGGGACTATCGTACTGTCATATTTGTTTGTGATTTTGTGCATTTATTTGTATTCATGTGTTGATAGGGCTATTGACTGCCCCTGATTGAAGATTTCTTTGTTATGTATATGCACTGTTGTATGCTTTTTTTGTATGGTAACATATATGTTTTTTTTAAGATCAAAGTGATGAGAGCAAAGGTTATGCAGCTTGTTTATGGGTGAATAAATAAATCATATCGTGTCATGAATAGACAATCATACCAGTGATTAATTTAAGTTTTGACTGTGTCAAGGTTCAGTTTTGAATTTGGCCCCATATTATACCTTCTTCGGTTGTTTCGCTTGTTTCGCTTGTTCATGCCCCGGTATAGTGGGGTTAATTGGGCAGACCCCTATTGATGATAATGTTTGTGCAATCATCAGCTTTTCTTTCAACCTTTTGTGCTTCGTTTCCATTTCAGCTCTGCAATATTTTGCATATCGCAGGATCTCATCAATGGGCTTACTCTGCCAACAAATCAAATGCTGCTGATTCATGGAACTAACCTCAGTTTTAAAGCCATGCACAAATCTGTAAACAAAATGTCCCATCTATTTGGCTGAGATCTTCTCTGTCCCACTGAACTACCTGATTGTCTGCAACAATCTTTCATAGTAAGCACAAATCGACTCTTTAGATTCTTGGGTCGTCCTATCAATTTTGACCCGATCGATCTCTTTAGGAGATATTTTTGATTTGAAATGGGTAATCACCTGATGATATTTTTTCCTCACTAATTGGGACGGAGCTTGTGATTGGGGATGAGTCATCAGCTCCACATCAGGCATATCAACAGCAACCTTGCATTTAATCCACAAGTCACTTGGAACCACAATTTTTAAATAAGGTATCCAAATCCCTTCCATAAAACGTTGGATATTTTTACAAATCGCTTGACATGTCTGTACCATTCCACTTGATATTCTCTCAATTTCGGGAATTCATTTGTGAAGGATGCAAGATCAGCCCATTTCCACGGCACATGTACATACCCTCCACCAGGCACCTCTCTCATAGGAACCATGTGCAAATTTTCCTTGTCCTCTTCTGTTCCAGATTGAGGCATTTGTATCCTGTCTTTCTTTGTCTCCTTTTTCTTTGACCATCTCCCTTTCCACTTATCCAGCTTGCTCTATTTCTGTACATATGGTATCAACTCTCTAATCTCTAATTTCATTCCAGGTGGGTGCTTGTTTGCAATGTTGCTGTCACTAAAAGCTCAACCTGTAGCTTCTCTGCAAGACCTTGGACCTTTCAATGTCAATTCCATGTTTCTGTGCTACTTCTGACAGACTATCATGGGCCTGTCCTGCATGCCTGGTAATGTCTTTACACAGGAATAATAGTTAGTCATCCTGATAAACCTCTAATCAGATTGAACTAAGAGTTCCAATTATCATCTCTTCCATGTCAATTTTCATTTTAGGCACATTCATGAGCCTTTATCTTTCAGGAGTCTGAGAAGTAGCTCCTCCACTCATTCCAGTATTTCCATTAGTTGTTGGGGTATCCAGATCTCTGAGCCAATCATCAAATTCTCAAGAAGAAAGAACTGGTTGTTCTGCTGAAGTATTTAGAATTATTTCTCCGCTGTACATACCACTGTTTAAGGCAGGCAGTGATTGCAAAAGGGACATGTCAGAAACTGGCGCTCCCATAGGCACTTCTGCCCTAGGGGGACTGTAGTTCATCTTTTGTGAGGCACTTGAATTGGGCATAAAAAAGGGTGACAGTCTCTGGGAAAGCCTTCGGGACCAGTTTATCACTGCCTGATTCGAGATGGAGGTTGCATTGGAAACACCTGAAGTGTTCCCTTGAGTCAGAACCATGGAAGTCTGAGGAACCTGTTGAATTGTCAGCTACAGGGCTTGTCCCAGTATGAACAGCCAAAATATGTAGAGCGTTTCCTGCTGCTCCAGGATTATACAGAGGAACTACAGGACCTTTCATGATGGGAACTGTCAATGCATCTGAGGCATTTAATGCATATGATGTGTAAGGAACTGTTGTTACTGAATTCTCTCCAACTAAATTTGGTTTCACCTCGAATGGTGCAGAAAGCTCATCAGAGGTTCCAACAGTCACACTACTTGATCTAGCAATTGGTATTTCATTATATGCAGGTGGATGATTCAACAATATTTCGGTCACAAAATCATCATACAACTCACTGTCACTATCTTCTGGATTATTGTCATTCCCTTCTGACTCCATATGCTTTTCATTTTCCTTGCATTTACCCTTCTATTCTCCTTCAGCGGTCAGTATAAGATATAATCAAGTTCCCTCAATTATGTCGATTCTTCAGGTTTTCTGTTGTGCATCCCACCTAGCATCAGCACATGTGCGTATGGCGTTTTTCACTCTTCCCTGATTTCTCTCTCTCACTCTTTAAGATGTGCAGCAGGTTCCCAAGCATTAAGTGCTTCATATTGGGTAGGTCTAGGAGGCAGTTTCATTTCGTACAATTTCCTCCTCAAGTCCTCAATAACTCTCAAATTGAACGTCCCATAATGGGGAAACAGCAATGCACCATCTTTCTCGGTACTCTTATGCCATTGTGCGAGCCAAAGACATGTGTGAAAGCCCTCATCTGTCACCATAATGTTACCTGGCATACCTTCAGGTAGTGTTTCTACTCCCTCTTTAACGGGCACAGTCAAATCTTCACTTACTATGTGTTGTATTTTTTTCAAGAATTTAATTTTTGTTCAATTTAATACAATATTCACAAATGACTTTCCGTTAATAATAATAATTATTATTAATATTATTATAACTAGGAAATGAATTTCTCCCACAATTCTCTCGTTCAGTGGTCACAACCAATGCCAGCGCGACTCTCTATGACGTGCACAATCATTCCCAGTGTGGCTTTACACCAACCGACATATACCAGTGCGGCACACTGTGATGTCAATCGCACTCCTTGCAGCAGCTCACCCTCCTTTACAATTTTCTTCTCAAGCACATTTTCTAAGCAGTTCACATAAACAATACAAGCAACATCAGCAACTAAGTCTGTCTGCTCCACTAATGAAATCAAAGATTCCCATACACGCAAGAAATTCGGAACAATACCTTCCAATCTATTCTAACGCTTGCTCCAAGGGGAACCTCGACCAGCGGGGTTTCGCTCAGATTGATACAGTTAATCCCTGTGCACTGAGATCAACTATACCAATATCTCACAACCAACCAAACAACCAGTCCCTATCTTTAATATGCTATCGACGACGTATCATGACCAGCACCACAACGCAGCAGACAACTACACCTAGTGTCTTCCACACTGTGACTCACCACGGAGGTGTATATCTATGTATCCCGGGATCGTAGGCATTGATGGACCCGATAATCACTTCAACTTCCCTGAATTAAGCACCACATTCACAAATCACTTTAAATCAACTCCGCATAACACCACACAGCCATTACAAAACAACACAATCTAAGCATAAGCAGTTATAACACACAGATCTAATAATACCCATACTCCTCCGCTGCTACATGGTATCTCCACGCAAGCAATACTCCATCAATTCGCCGACCGAACCATGGACAGTTGGGGTTTGGACTGGGCTTGGGAAATTCCTAGATCAGACACTCTAACTCTCTCATGTCAGTGGGCAGAATAATCCGACACGCTATTAGATTCGATCCTGCGTTTTTGGGCCCACAATTGGTTCTGGTTTCAGTTAATACCCTTATTGGATCATTACATTCTTACTTACCTTCTATCTTGGTCCTCCGATGAACTTTTGTGAGTCCACTGCGGGGAAAGAGAGTTAGCATTTCTTGTCCGATCAACTCAAGAACAATTGACAGTTCAATCAATTTGGCTACACAATGAGGGCCAGGAACAGATAGTCACATTCAAGGGAGTTTACTACAAATTAGTGGTAAGGTTCAAATAGATCACATTTCAGGCAATACTATATAAGTATAAGATAGCAAAAGGAAGGCCAATCCTCCTAAAAAAATGTAGACGAACAAGAATTAAACACACAAGCACCTCCGCTGATTCAATGCAGAACAACAACATAAGAGTTTGGTGTTCGGAAAACAATCTCAATTGGTCTTTTCTATACATTAGTTATTTAAATCTTCCAAACACAGACCTAGTTACAGGAATGTTCAGAGTTCAGAAATCAAAGGGCTCTATAGAAAATGATAGGAATAAGTCAAAAGAGTATGAGCAACACCAGCAGTAGCATTGCAGAAGCTTGGCCAAGGGTCTTCAATAGTCGGAAATAGTGTTGATTTAAACTACACTCAGGGGAAGACCATGGAACATAGAAGGATGTCTTTAAGAGCCCATTCAAGAGGCAGTGAGGATTTGGGAAATGGGTCAGGTCAGAGTCCAAGGAAGTTTCTGATTGGGGTCTGCAGAAACAATTCAGCAAGAAAATTCAGCGTACGGCCTGCAAGAAAGTCTGAATTCATCTGCCCCATCAGCAATGGGCAAACGATAAGTTATAATCGATAGAGTCCATCGGCAACTCCCCTTTAGTTGCATGATCAATAGAAGTCCATTGTATTTGTTTCAATATCTGTGTGGATTCACATGGTACACACTGCAACAGTAAGAAAATTCCCACACTAAAAATGGGAACACTGTCTTGGTCACACCCTCAAGCTAGAGCACAATATTCCTTTATTTGTCCACAGGTTTCTCATGAGCTCATGAGTAAAATTCCTTCCTCATGTATGTATCTATCTATTGCTGTTTCAAGAAAAGCATCTATTCTAAGCTAGTAATGCATGAGAACACCTGCAGGAAAACCAAGTCAGCAAAATACAAGATCACAGTAAGGGCCTGATTATGATGGTGGTGAGACCGCCACTGACAGCTTGTCGGTGGTTGTCTCACCGCCATCGTCAGCAGGGTTCACGTCCACCATATTACAATGGCAGCCGGTTTCTGTCGGTCGGAAAGACTGACCACCACGGTTCCGATGGGCTCAAGGAGATTGCCGGACCGTCGGAGGGGAATCATATCCCTACAACGGTGGCGGTGCCTACCAGGCACCGCAGTAGGGATTATGATGTCCGCCATTAAAAGGCAGGCAGAAAGGGAGTTTGGGGGCCCGTAGTGGGCCCCCCTTACCCACTGGCCCCCAGACATGGGACCTGAGGGACACCTATGGTGCCCCCTACATATCCCTGCACCATGTGGCAGGCACCACATGGTGCCTGCCACGTAGTGCAGGGATATTAAAAGTGCCCCCGCTTTGCATTGCGGCGCGTGCTGCAGCCAGCAGCACCCGCTACAATGCAAAAGACAGGCATTGCGACCGCCGTGGTAGCGTCACATGGTGATGACTCTTATGGGACTGCTGACAGCATGTCGGGCAGTCCCGTTTCCGATATTATGTCCGCCCACCATCGCAATCAGCCCCTAAATTATTAAACGGAAATTCAGGCCTTTAGTTGTGAAATTGCTAACTTAACATTTAAATCGAGTGCATATTTAATATATGTGTGCACATTCAAACATATACCAATATAATATTTCTTAGTACTTTTAGTTTATATTGCATTAGCATATAATGAATAATCAAATTGCACAATAGTGAGTATTACTCAACAAAACGAAAAGAATGCATCTTGTTGTTTAACATCACTTTGAGAAGAGCTGGGAATTTTAATTCGTTTTGTTGAGGAAGTGGACAAGTTCATTGAACAGGTCGAGGCGGGAAATGAGTAAGCAATTATGTAGGAAAGGGTAGGGGAGTGGAGGGTTACTTTGTCTGCTTTAGAGCTTTTCTACAAAAATAAAAAAAAGGGTATATTGTTTTTTTTTTTTGTAGCCACATGCCGAGGGAGCACTCATAGGGCTTATTGCCATGGGAAGATGGTTAGGGTTTTCCAGGGGTGGGTGGGTGGGTGGGGCATAGGTTTTCGCTTAGGGTGGGGGAGGGGCTTGGGGAAAAATATACAAAAAAAATACCTCAGATGTCTTGGTTTCACAAGTCTATTTTCACAGGGTTTGCACAGGAGTTTTAGATGACAGGGATTAGTAGCTATCAGTTGAAAGTTTTGTCGTGGAATGTGAATGGGCTTCGGGTGAGGGGAGGAGAGATAGAATAATGCAGTATATGAAGGATTGTGAGGCACAAATTATTATTTTACAAGAGACACATCTGACGGAAGAAGAGAGCAGGGAGATTTTTAAGGCACAGAGGTGGGTTGCACATGCAATGTATACGAGGCAGACAGCAGTCACTAAGGGTGTAGCTATATTAGTAAAGCATAGCATGAGTATATTGATAGAAGGGAGTGCCTCAAATACTTCAGGAAGATGGATAATTGTTAAGGTAAAGATCTATGGGCAGAATATCATATTGGTTGGCTATTATGGTCCTAATCAAGATGATACTGGTCCTTTAGAGGAATTAGCAAATGAATTGCTGGGGTTTACTGGTCAGATCATTATTGCAGGGGACTTTAATACAGTTTTGGACAATAAATTAGATAGATCTTTAAATAGTAGAGCGGCAGTCAAGCCCAAGATGTCGGATAGAGTGCGTTTAATGATGCTGCAGTGGGGCTTGTGCGATATATGGAGATGTAAGGCTGGTTCAAAAAAGGGCTTTACGTATTATAATAAGAAATACAAGCATAAGTCTCGAATAGATTATTTTTTGGTGGACCGTGCAATAAAGGATGAGGTTGTGGAGGTGGAACATATTGGGGTACACCTTTCAGATCATTCAGCCATCCTGTTGGGTGTGAGGGTGGGGGAGGGGAAGATCAGTTCGAGATGGAGGCTGGATCGCACGATTCTGTGCGAGTTTGAGACGATTGAGATTTTAAAGGAGGAAACTAAGGAGTTCTTTGAGAGGAATCAGGGTTCAGCTAAGATAGGGATTGTCTGGGAATGCCTATAAGGCGTTTTTAAGAGGTAGGCTTGGTTCGTTAGCTGCAGGAAAAAGACGAATATATTATAAAAAAGTCTCAGATTTAGAAGAACAGATTAGGAAATTAGAAGCAGTCTTAATAAACGCAGGAAGTCAGGAAAGCTGTGAGAAACAAAGGGAGGAAATAATACATTTTAAAGCATCTCTGTCAGGAGTTTTAAGAGATAGAGTTAAGGAGAAGTGGGAGGCAAGCCAGTTGGCACATTTTGAATATGAGGAGGGCTGTAGCAAACTACTAGCCTGGAAGGCAAAAAGTGATCAGGTTAGAAACCTGATCAAAGAAATTAGGTGTGAAGGGTCAGATGTGGTTCTAAGTGATAATAGTGGAATAGCTTTAGCCTTTTATGAGTATTTTGGAAAGGTATATAAGGAAGATCTGGTTGTTATGGAGAGTGAGGTGCTGGCTTGGTTAGATGACATGAACGCATTATCAGAAGAAGAAATGGGGGTATTAAATAAGGAGATCTCTGTTGAGGAGTTGGAGGAGGCTATTAGGGCTGGTAAGAAGGGGAAGGCTCCAGGGCCTGATGGCCTTCCAGCGGAGGTGTATAAAGCACTGGCTAGTGAGTTAATACCTATATTGAGACAGCTTTTTAATGCTGCTTTTCTGTTTGACTTTGAATTACCGGAGTCTTGGAAAGAGGCTAATATAACGTTAATTCCAAAGCCTGGCAAGTCATTAAAAAATATAGAATCGTATCGGCCTATTTCTCTTTTAAATGTCGATTATAAGCTGTTTGCGAAGGTGATGGCAATAAGGTTAAATGTCGTAATGCCTAATTTAGTCCACGAGGATCAGAAGGGCTTCATTAAAGGAAGAACTCTGAAGGAGTTGACATATTCTTTGATAGGATCTATAGATATGGCTACGGCTTACGATCTTCCCTTGGCAGTAATAGCGCTAGATGCCGCTAAGGTGTTTGATCGCGTAAATTGGGTATACCTGCAGACATTGGCAGAGCGCCTTAACTTGGGTGCAAATTTTTGTAAAATATTAAAAGCTATATATAAGGCTCCGAATGCTAGAGTGCTAGTTAATGGAGTATTGACACAACCGGTACAGATTGAGCGGGGAACTAGGCAGGGATGCCCCTTGTCCCCAATTTTGTTTGACTTATATATAAAACCCTTGGCCAGAAAAATTAGGAATAGTCAAGGTATATTGCCCTTTGAATTTCATGGCTGGAATAAAAAGATTGGGCTCTATGTTGATGACATTTTAATTCTCACAACAAATTTACAACAATCGATGGGGTGTCTGTTGGGTATATTTCGGGATATGGCATCAATGAGCAGAAAACTGAAGTTATGGCCTGGAATATGGAGACGGAGGGGATGGAATGTAAAAAGAAATAAGGTATTTGGGGGTTAGGGTTACCCAGAATATTACAGATCTTACCAAGGTGAATTTTGATAAAGTTAAGAAGGAGATTAGTGCGAGTCTACGAGGATGGATGCATCTCCCACTCACATTATATGGTCGAGTAAACTTGGTCAAGATGATTGTTTTGCCGAAGATAACCTTTTTGTTTGAAACAATACCCCTAACGTTTCAGAAAGAGTGGTTCATAAGACTGCAAAGCGAAATTAGTTCATTTATTTGGGCGTCAAAAGGACCACAGCTTTCTTGGAAAAAATTGAGAAGGAGGCTGATTAAGGGGGGCTTAGCTTTGCCGGATTTCTTATTTTATTCTTGGGCATTTCTTTTGAAAAATGGAAGGATGCTATTAGACTCCCCTGCGAATACAGAGATAGGAAGGATGTTTAAAGAAATGCTGAGAGAAGAAGAGGGAGCAGAAGTGGGATTTATGTTTAAATTTGCTGATCCGAAGTATTTTAAGAAGGTCAGATTAAAGGTGTTAAAATTGATGGCTGAAACATGGTACAGAATCAGAAGAGCCCTAAAAATTCCGTACTTAAGTTGGTCAGCCCCGATTTGGGATGCGCCAGGCTCTCCAATGTGGTCTAAGGATCTTTTGGCTCGACCACTTAAAGAGGCGGGTATTGTAAGGTGGAAGCAGCTGTTTCCAGATGGAGATTTAGTTTCTTGGACCTGGTGTGAGCAGGAGTTGGGTTCGAGCCTTTCAAGATTTAAATATATTCAGATCCAGAGTTGGCACAGGGCGTCGGGTGAAGAAATAGGTGGTTCAAATGAATTGGAGGAAAAGCTTCTGTCTAGTTCTGTGTTCAAAAAAGAAATTGCACTTTGGTATTGGCTGCTGCTTGAGACGGAGGATGGTGCTTTTACGTTACCTGAAGATCCGTGGGGAAGATGCTTGCCAGAGACTGCGATGGAAGATCAATGGCCAGTATCTATGTCTATGCTTTATAAAGTAGTCAAACCTGCGTATCTCAGGAGGAACCATTTCTTTACCATGCACAGGGCCTATTGGTCTCCACGAAGGCTGTCGAAATTTGAGTCAGGAGGAGTGGTGGTGTGTCCTAAGTGTGGCAGTCCAAATGAAGATGACCTTCACATGTTTGTATGCTGCTTGAAGATCCAATCCTTTTGGGAGGCCGTGAGTAATTGCCTGTCTAATATCCTGAAAGTGCAGTTCAAGGTAAGCGTTGAACTGATAATATTTGGGGGACTAGATCTGCAATGTAATGTTACCAAGGATGGTGCAAAGTTAATATTTTATGCTATACTCTTGGCTCGTAGAGAGATATGTAAATTATGGGTATCTCCTGTTTCACCAATGGAGGGTGACTGGCTCCAATCGATGAAATATATTGCTAAGCTGGATACTTCGGATCAGTTGAGAAAGAGATATGAATTCTGGACTCCTTTCTGTCTTGGTGTGGTTGATGGTTGGGGAATTTTAAAAACGGTTCAATGATTAAGCCTTTCATCTGCTTCGGCTGGTTTTTAGTCCTTCCTGTGTAAGCAGGAGGACTTGGGGGTGGTGGGCGGTTAAACAGAGGACGAGGTCTCCCAGAAGGAATACGAGGGTGCCTCCGTGGGAGGCCTCACTTTGTGCTGTCTCCCCTCCCTTCCCCCCTTTTGTCCAGTATAAATGAGGTATGAAACCTGGGGCTGGTTACGTTAGAAGAAGGGTGAAAAAAAGGCAAATGAGGACCATAAAAAAAAAATAAAAAAAATAGTGAGTATGACTAGGAACTAAGTTGAAAGTACATACATGTAACACTAATGCATACATTGAATGATCTTTATTGTTTTGATTTATGCTAGCATCTAAAACATATAAGGATCATTTAGAGCTAATAACCAGTTCTCGAACAATTACACAGACAATATAGCACAGGTTTAGAAATCAAGAGAAAGGCTTCAGCAATGAACTAGAGGATGGTTTTGAGAAACAATTGCACATTACTAATGTTTGTCTTTGCATTGTGGCACACGAATCCTTTCAGTTACAATGAAGCATATAGGTTTTATTATTACATGTCAGTCACTTTATTAGTCCAAATCAAATGATTATTTCTAGTTCATTTATATTAAACACATCTTTTATTTAGTGAAGCTGGTTCCAAAGTTAAACATAAAATGCATTTCTTTCAATATTAGTAAAAGTTCTACATGAGAAACAGTAATTCTACAGAAAAGACTCTCTGGAACAGCAGTGTCAGATGCAATGTATGCATGAATGATTGTGACACGTAGTACTAATGGGCAAAGTGCATTTTCATTTTCTGTGTCAGGTATCATTTAGCTTTTAGATTTTTGTGACGTGTAAAGAGTGGGCTGCACCACTTATGACTTGTAAAGTTACGAGTACGAAGTCTCTGCACTCGGGCCGAGTTCTCTGCACTTGTGACGTAATATCTGTGCTGAGCACTGCAGTGCGGAGATTCTGCACTGAGTGCTGAGATTATGCTGTGAGTGCGGAGACTCCGCACTCGTAACTTTACAAGTAGTAAGTCCCTTTGTGAAACTGGTACTAAGTGAAAAAGTGCAGATATTCTTGCATTCTGTAAGTGTTTCAAAGTGAAGGTACTTGTGCAAAATAAGTGAGATAGCATATTTTTTTATATGAGAAAAACATTTAGTTGTGTGATATTCAGATGATGAGGAAGAGATGGACACAGAGTAGAGAGAAGGGGATAAGAGATGATGGTGCTTTAGAGAAGTTTCAGAGGAGGAGAAATAGGAGTGAGGTGAAAGCAGATGGCTGCATGATGTCTCAACCCAGGGTCGGACTGGCCTATTGGGGATTCTGACAGTCCCCGAAGGGCTGCTTTGGCAGATCAGTGGGCCTGTTTTATGGCCTGGTGCACAAGATTTTACTCTTGATTCTCTTGATATTACCACAAACCTTGCAAAACACCTATACAGCATGTCTTTACAAATCTGAAATATGGACACCTTTTTTAGCTTTCTTATTCGTTCGTTGGGGCCGCTTTTATTTTGGAACCCAAGCCTATTGTCTGCCCCATTCCAACCCAGCGTCTGCCCTCTTGGCTCCATCGGATGTGCCTATGCCAGTCATGGCTTCATCGCTGCCCCTATGCCAGTACCAGTGCTGTTGCAACAGGGTGAATAAAAGGCTACCATCATGACTGGGGCTTACAGCTTCATTTGAATCAATATACACCTCCTCAACCCTCAAGTCCCACCCTTGACTACCCTAAAACTACATCCTTAAATCCTCTGGTTTCATATCTCATTCCATGGCAGTATCACAACCGCCTTTCTTACAGTGTTTACGCCAAACACAGGAAAGTTCTATATCTGCCCAAAACCATTAAATGCTTGGTATTATATGGGCAGTACCTCTGAAAACAACAGCGCTGTGTTTGATGACATAGCACTAGCACTTCTCAGAGCAACTGCCTTACATAAAATGGAACAGTTCCAGCACTTCTAACACATCAAGTTAAAAGGGGCAGGACCAACACATGCCAGAATAATTGACCTAAGTTTAAAAAGAGTATATCTGTATATTAAAAAAAAATTGCTATCAATTTAATTGAATATCAGGCCTACTATTCGCAGGGCCGCCTTACATTTCTTGAAACCGGGGCCATATGCCTTTACTATATGCTGTTAGTGCACTTCAGCTAGACTGGTATGGCTTTGATAGATGAAAACCAACTATTTTCATGAATCATGCTCTACTGTTAATAGTTAATCGCCACAACCTACCATAGGCCCTGCTATCACCTTTTAATGGTGAAGTTCTAATAGTCTTCAATGGTTGCTGCACATTTCATAAAATATATCAACACTTTTCAACAGCGGTGCTATAAAGTCACATCCAGAGGATGACATTGGCACTATTCAACAACGCTGCTCTAAATAAAGGGACAATGTTGCGATTTTTCATCAGGAAAGTTCCTCTGATAGGATGAGTGCACCAAGATATGGTGGAAACCTTGCTCTGTATTTTATAGCTTATTGCAAGAAAGTCTCCATTGGGTTCATGCACTTGTAAAGTACAATATATATTTGATAGCAGGACTTCCTCACTATGTTGGCACAATCACATTGCTTCTCTTTAATAACTTTAGTGATATGAATCAGACACTTGACATGAGGGCTGTTATACATTTGTCTGGCAGAGACATTTACTTTTAGCAAGTGATAATGGCTGGGGTAGGTGTAGTTTGTGATCACAATGTCACAGTCTAGCTGTTGTGACGGTGGGTTTAACGTTTAGTTTTACCTTTATTAAGACAGTATCACCACTTCTCAGCAGGGATATTATAATGTATTAGTATATTATAAAGGCTGCAAAGAAACTGGGTGCCTATACTTTGAATTGGAAACAGTATCTTTCTGAGCAATGGATTAGTATTCATGGTAAACTACCACTGCTTCTGATTAACAAGCATTGGCAAAGACAATGGGTCTCAGCACTAAAAGGCCAACCTATTGGCTTTGCAAATGTTTTTGGCCAATGTCATCCAATTTTAAAATGGGTTATGTGGGAATGGTAAATTATATTGTTTAAAATGTGTCAAATGAATGCATGCAAATAGCAAAAAATGAAGCAAGCAGCCTGGCAGAGCCCAAATTGCAAATAAATAAATAAATAAAAATAATGCAGCACTGGGATCAGGATACGGAATGGGGCAGGGGGCATCAGGGAGGATTGAACACCATACACATAAAGAGATCCCTCAAGTATATGCAGTGGAAGGATAAAACTCATCCAGTTGGGATACTGTAATACCAATGCTCCTGGGTGACACAAGAACAGAGAAGAAAACCATTGAATCAAGAGCAAGCAACTGATATAAGACGTGATCTAGATATCTGTCACAACGAAGAGGGATATCCCATCCACCGAAATATAAATCCCATAATATCCTAGGGGTTTAGATTTTGGCAGATGGGATATCCTTCCCCGTTGTGACGGAGTAACCCATCCGTTGATATCTAAATTACGCCCTCACAGGGCCAGCTCTAGGATGGTGTGACTGGTGCCATCAAACAGTGTGCTGACTTCAGGGGGCACCATGTTTGCAAGTTTATTTTGGTTTTAAAAACACCCGCTGCAGTGTTCCTTGCCTTCAGCAATTGTCAGGCAACAATAAAAATGTCAAGATAACTCCAGTGATTAATATTCTTCCTGGCAAGAGATGGGAGTTTTCTCTGGTTGAGGTTTTGACTCATCATAAAGTAGCGCAGAGGGTTAAATGCCTGATGCAAAGGACGTGTACCATGCAGATCACAAGGTGCACATAATGTAAATAGGTCAGTCCTTTTGTCAGAGAGATCCTTTTGTTACTTACAGTGTATAAGTTAAAATCCTAATATAGAACAGTGAACTACTAAGTGTCATCAAAGAACTGCAGTAGTATAGATTAGAGCATAGATTAATGATGCCAGAAGGGTTTATTTGGGTAGAAATCGATTTTTATTATTAAAGAGAACCCCCAACTATGGTGTTCCTTTTTAAATTGTGAGTTTGTGCTTCTCCAGACCAAGCACTCTTAAACTGCACTGCCTACCAGTATGGATGACATGTCACTCCTACACTTTGTAGTCCTCTAGCTTATGTAACATTTACTATATGCTGATTTACACAAGTATGATTGATTGTCACTGTGTAATGTATGTGTGATGCAAAGTGCTCTGACACCCTACACTGGTATGAGTGGCGCTATGAAACAAAAGAAATGCATGAGAGAGCGAGTGGTTATAGAGATTTGAGGGGCACTGTTAAAAGGTGGTGGTGATGACATCCGTGGTGGAGGTGGTCACCACCTCCACCATGAATGGGGGGGCGCCAACAAACATTGTTGCAACAGTGCTAAAGCCGGCCCTCAGTTAACAAAGACATAGAATCATGATTAAGGGGCTGACCGAAAGCCGACTCCAAATATTTGTTATCTATTTGAAACAATATGTCTAATAAGTAACCAAGAACTAAAAATGCTATATGTATGATGGAGTGCCGATGACTGTTAGCAAATAGATCAAACTTCCAATTGTACAAGATTAGCACGTCCAAAGCAATGCTATTATTTGAATGGGACATATTCAATGCTGTTTGTATTGGGTTAAAACAACGTGGCTTCAGAACCTAGCTGGATATCTCCACTTGTGGCCATCACATACAGAGCAGGGGACTGTGTGTGAGTAGAAGTTACAGAAGAGTGGGAGTGCTCCTTGCAAGCAGACCAATAGGCAAAAAGATAAGATTTTGTTCTCAAGGAGGGTGGGACAGTAATCCGCAGGACAGGTTACCTAACTGTGAGTGGATATCACATTTACGTTAGGATGCTTCAGGTTCACTCTGACCAAACTAGTGTTTGTAGGGACACACAATGAGGATAACAGACTTGGGGGCATATTTACAATGAAGTGACGGAGTGCAGCGTTTGCCTTCCTGGCTTAACGCAGCACTCGACCACTTCAGAAACGAAGGGATGCACTGTATTTACAACAATATGGTGCAACCCTGCGTTTCCCCCTGCATTGGCGCTAAACTCAGCAGCCTAGCGCCAACACAGGCACCCTTGCACCACAGTGCAAGGGTGTTGGCGTTGAGGGGAAGATTCTTTATGTGCAGGAAGGTTTCCCTTCCTGCATATAAACAATACTTAAATTACGTTTTGTAACTATGTGTGCTGCTTAATGCAGCACACATAGAAGTTGCAAAATGTAATTTCTTTTTTTAATTGTTTATGTGCAGGAAGGGAAACCTTCCTGCACAAAAATAATCAATGGCAATTTGCTGTTTCTATGTGTGCTGCACAACGCAGCACACATGGAAACAGCAAAAATGCGGAGAAATAAAGCATTTCTCCTCGTTTCACCTGTTTAAGACCAGGTTTTCCCTGGTCTTAATTTTGGCGCTGCCTCCTATTTACGCCACCCTTGTAAATAGGGGGCAGTGTCAAAATCAATGGGTGGTGCGGTGGAACGCCCACCGCAACACCCATTGCCCTCTCCTTTAACGCTAATTACAGCGTGAAAGGGTGCCTTATATACAAGGCAGCATTAAGCCACGTTAAGTGGCTTAACGCTGACTTGTAAATAAGGCGAAGCCCCAATCGCTAGGGGCTTGTAAATATGTACCTCGGAGTAATAGGTAAGGATGGACGAGTATGGGACTAATATGACTATCTATAAAGATGATAACAATAATAATAATAATATTAATAATAATAACAATATTTACACTGTAAAACAGTTATTTCCAGTCTCATACACTCAAAACGCACACAAATGATTAAACAAAATCACCCTAAATGTCACATTTTCCACTTTCCTCACAGAATTCCCATCCAGTATGCAAAATAGACGCAAAAAATCAAAAGACCTATTGGCTTGATCACGTCTTCTTGAATACTACTCTCGTTGTCTGTAAGTGCCCTGCAAAAATATCGAAGGTCTGTCTGACAAGTTTCCAGCTCCCTGTGGCCCCCACAGTGTCTGCACCACGGGGGGTATCGATAAAAAATGTAGGGTCCGAATGTAAGCAGATCACGACGCACTGGTGCTCGAACACATATACAGGGGGCTTATATCGTACTGTACCTGGGTCTTTTTATGGAACTGTGAGGCTCAATAGCAACTTTTCTATAGCGGACAGGTATAGAAGCGTTTATACCATCGCCTCTCTCTGGCTCACTGGTACCACTGTGCATTGCATGTCAGTATCTGGATATGTTGATTATTGTGATTCTTACACTGATTGTTTTATGAAATGCCAATAAACATATGTTTTACAAAAATGTAGAGCGTTGAAAAGAGATTGAGACCATGGTTTATAGACTTGCAGAAGTGCATCATGTTGAGAAGCAGAGTGCAATGACTGCTGTATTCTGTTTTGGAAACGAAGGAGATGATTAGGCAATGACCCGCAAAATCAAAGACGTGCATCAGTAGTTAAATATAATCTTACTCCGCTACAAACTGCTAAAAATAACAGCGCATTAGGCTTAGAATCTGGATCATTATGTTCCCATAGAAGAAAAAGCGGCGGAGCACTCTGAAGAAATCACTCTTTAATTGCAGCTTGTCTGATTATATGTTTCACAAAAATACTTTCTCGGGTCTAAAAAAGGAGACGTTTACTTGAAAAGGTTTAAAGCAAATTGTAACGCGAGATAATGTATTTGATCATTCCCCATTCGCCCTAAACATATAGCACGCTAAGAATTTGGAGCTGTCAGAAATTAGTTAAAGATGAAATTCGACTATTTCTTGGAAGCCATTTATTAAATTACTGTTCCTTTCCAACCCTGGGAAATGATGTTCTATTTTATGATATTTCGCTGCTTCTGTAAAGTACACGGTGATATCACTTGGCACCATTTGGCGGTGCAGCTATAATAAAACTGTAGCATATTTGATAAAGTGTAATGTTTGTGTAGTTCTCTAAAGTATATGGTACCAATCAGCGTCCCATGCCTTACAGAAATCAAGGAAGCAATCGCTTCCAAATGGCTGTCAGAGTAGAAAAACATAAATCAAATGAATGCATGGTCCATGCTGAGTACAAGTAAGGCAATGGATATGAAAAACCAAGAATAATATGCCAAACAACACACCCGCTATTAGCACACCCATCCTCAGAATGCATCTACCAACAACATAACTACATAACCTCCATGATATATTCGAAACTCGTCTACAGTTTCCAGGACAAAACACACAAAAGCAGAAACAGAACAAGAATTAGAAAAATTCAATGCACATACACACACAAATAACACAGTGACAACACGCAAGTATGAAACTGCCACAATCACAATCAGATTGTAACAAAATAGCAATGTAAAGGCCATTCAGGCAACACACACCTGCAATGAGGATGCCCATAAGGCCAACAAATCTTGTCCAAACGTCAATACACAAGCCACACATTGGACAGAACAGGACATGATGATATATAATGAGGACAACACAATCTTCTAACACAATCTTCCACAAAGCAGCCGCCTCCATCGCACCCCAGCTGCGCCGCACCATCAATTGCTCCATGGAAACTGCCACCTTCCCAGACGATTGGAAACACGCCAAGATCAACGCTCTGCTGAAGAAACCGTCCGCCGACCTGACAGACCTCAAGAACTTCAGACCCATCTCCCTCCTCCCCTTCCCAGCCAAGGTCATTGAGAAGGCTATCCACGAAGAGAACCACGTCCTGGACACCTCCCAATCTGGTTTCCAAAGCAACCACAGCACCGAGAATGCACTTCTCGCCACCAACGACGACATCCGCTCCCTCCTCGACCAGGGTGAAACCACAGCCCTCATCCTACTGGACCTCTCGGCCACCTTTGACACTGTCTCCCACAGCACCCTAATCCCGAGACTCCACAATGCCGGCATCCACGACAAGGCACTGGACTGGTACCACTCCTTCCTGACCGCCGAACACAGTGAGTCAGACTGCCCCCTGTTCCTCTCAGAACCCACAGAGATCAGCTGCGGAGTGCCCCAGGGCTCTTCCCTGAGCCTCACCCTCTTCAACATCTACATGGCTCCCCTCCCATCCATCGTCAGAAGCCATGGACTCAACATCGTCTCCTACGCTGACGACACCCAGCTGGTCATCTCCCTCACCAATGAACTCACAGCTGCCAGAATCAACTTTCACAATGGAATGAAGGTAGTTGCTACCTGGATGCAAGACAGCTGCCTCAAGCTCAATTCGGACAAAACAGAAGTACTCATCCTGAGACACACACCCTCAGCCTGGGTCGACTCCTGGTGGCCCGCCGCACTAGGAACCCCTCCTACTCCTACGGACTATGCAAGCAACCTTGGCATCATACTGGACTCCTTGCTCTCAATGAACCTCCAAATAAACACAGTATCCTCATCCTGCTTCCACACGCTCCGCCTGCTTCGAAAGACGTTCAGAAGGCTCCCCACAGAATCCAGAAAGATGGTCACTCATGCGCTCATCACCAGTAGACTGGACTACAGCAACGCACTCTACACCGGTGTCGGCCAAAAACAGCTCATGAAACTAAAGAACGTCCAAAACGCCACAGCTAGACTGGTCCTCAGCATCCCCCGCCACAGCCACATGACACAACACCTCCAACAACACCAGTGACTCCCTATCAACAAGAGAATCACCTTCAAGCTTCTCACACATGCCTACAAGGCCCTCCATGATGCAGGACCAGAATATCTGAACAACCACCTCACTTTCCACACACCAGCCAGACAACTCTGCTCCGCCCAACTCGCCCTTGCCTCCATCACAGGGATCCACAAGGCCAGAACCGGAGAAAGATCCTTCTCCTACCTCGCCGCCAAGACCTGAAATACCCTGCCCCTCCACCTCAGGCAATCTGCGTTGTTGACCCAGTTCAGGAAGAACCTCAAGACCTGGCTCTTCGACTGAACCGCCAAACCCAGATGGATCAGCACCTCCCCTTCAGCGCCCTGATACCCTCACGGGTGAGTAGTCACGCTTTACAAACCCTCTGATTGATTGAAACAATCATTGTGTCACCCAGGAGCAGCCCGTGTAGGTAAGAGCAGTGGGGCAGGGTGGGGAGGGAGTCGACTCCCTCCCAACCCTGCCCCACTGCTTTTACCTGCACAGGCCTCTCCTGGTGTTACCATCCACAGTAAGAAAGTTAAACTCCATGTTAGAATTCATGGTAAAGGACCAACAATGTGTGACTAAATTGGCCATAAAATTCCATAAGTACAGATGACACTAAGGGCATGATTCACAAAGAGCCTTTGCAGTCATGGCGGGATCTCTGCAATGAGAAACTGCAGTGCAGAGATCCCGCCATGAGTCAGAGCCTCCTCCATGACTGCAGAGCCTCCTCCATGACTGCGGAGCATTCACCACGACTGTAGAGACTCTCAGTGAATGGGGCCCGCAGGGACAAATTTGCTATTTTTGTTCATGCAACGCAGAGCAGCAATCAAAGTGGCTGCGCTCCAGTGCATGAAAAGGAGAAAGCAGAACAGTGCCATATCTAGTTGCACTTATCTTATTGCTGGCGCACCGTCTGGCAACCTAGTGACACACACATACCTTTGAACCCTAATACAAATGTGTCTGAATGAGCCTAGACAGATTTTGTACAGGAAGAGTTCCCTTTTAGTTCAAAATACTATGCTAAGATTTAAACATTAAAAAAAAATCATACTTTGTTATGTGCAACAAAGTTGGAAACGTCTGGAGAAAAAAAAGCTTTTCTCCTACTTTGTGCATCTCAAGAAGGCATATATTTTCGACACAAAGCCTTATCAACAAATGTTAATAGATATAGCTTTGCATTATAAAACATGGGTGGTTGCATGGGAATACCCATGTACCAGCTATGGGATGCCCCTTGTTGCAGAGAAGCGCAAAGTAGTGAAACACGTTGCCTTAAGGCCACATTCCAGCACAAAAATATTTTGTGTGTACTGTAAAGTGATTATTTCATCAGTTCATCATTAGTTATTGTGCTGATTTCTATCTCTTTTTGTTACTTGGGATTAGTTGTAAGCCATCATAAATCCGCCCCTTGGTGCTGCAACAGAGCAGCTGCCAGATGACTTCTGACAGCTCCAATGAGTTGACAAAAGATGAGGTCTTGGTGAAGTGGTTGACGAGGCGGGAACAGCTCTGTGTGGGAATAATCCACAGTTTGCACCCAGGAAGTCATCAACGCCAATAGGATGCTGCTTGGCATTAGGTATGTTGAAGATTTCTATCTTTAGACTTAGACTCTTTTCTGAAAGTCAGATTCCTTCAGTGGGGTAAGCTGCAGTTTGCAGCTCGAGCGGGTTCAACAAAATCAGATGGCAGTCAGTGTCAGGTCCGCTGGACCAGAATTGCTGCTGTGGAGAAGAACGTAGCATTAGCTCTAGTGAAGTTAGGCCCATCGGTGATGCACCCTCTGTGGATCAGCTTTGCAGGTTGGTCCCCGTCTTCTGTCCAATCTCCAAGCAAAATCCTTGAAACAGTTCTAACTCCTGGGTTTTAGGGTTAAGCAGGAGAAGTGCACTCTAACACCAGCCAAGGATTCCAGGACATCAGGAACAGAAGGTGGAGGTCGGGACTCACTGCACAGAAGCCACCAGCAGGGTCCATGGGCAGGTCGGGTCCATGGGGAGGTCCAGTTGAAACCGGTCCACTGGGCTCTTCCAGGAAAGGGGTCTTCTTGCAGCTTTTGTGTCCCTGTAGTTTAAAAGGAGGTGATCCAGCTGACCCTTGGAATCCACAATTCTGTCTAAGGTACAAGTGGGAGCAGGTCCAGCCTCTCAGGGTTCTCCTCACAAGTCTCAAGAGCAGGTGTTTTTAATTCTACCTAGTGGTGTTTAGAAGAAGGTACCCAGGGGTGCCACATTTATACCTGGCACTAGTTTGCAGGTGGGAGTGACTCCTGGCTTCTCCCTGATCAATAGGAAAAAAGGTGCCTTTTGAAGCAGTTCATGTGTGCCCTATTGCAAACAATCCCAGAGTGCCTCCTCTCCCTAAATCCAACATGGCAGGAACGTTCTTCCCCAGTTAAGAGCTCCTGTGCCCACCCTAGAAGTATGACTAGAGAAATGAGCAACTCCTCCTCTGTGGTAACTCAAAATGGGTCCTAGAGGTCGCTCCTCTCCCACTGGGATTGGAGACTGGTTGGGCAGGAAGACAAAAGTGAAGCAGTCCCAGGTGTGAATGACATCTACCAGTCACAGTGTAGGCATCCTTTGAAGATATGCAAGGGTGTGGGCACATCCCCCATGCTATCCTGTCAAGAGAATCTCAACCTCTCTCCAGACTACTAGTCCTTTGTCTCAGTTCAGCAACCTAATATCAATGAGCTATTTATCTCCTGGATGATGGTTGGCAGCTCATTCAAATGGGCTTCTAGAGACATCTTGCAGGCTGAAGGTGACCTTTTACAAAGTACCTTTTGTAGAAAATTAACAATGAAATGGATTTGTAATAAATATATTAAAAAGTTATAAAAGACTTTTAACAATGATAAGTGAAGGGTTGCTTTGCTGTTAGCTATGCTCAATACCTGATTAGTAGTAGAACAGTGAAGCAGCAGCAGTAGAAAAGTGATTTTTAAGATATGTTGGGAGAGGAATTAGTGATTATGGTACTTTATAATAGTCTGTATGAAACTTCTCTTGAACTATGCTGCATAAACCTAGGTGTGTGTTTGAAATGTTAAGTGTAGTCTGTCAAATTTTAAGGCCTTTATGGTCTTGTGAGTGTGGTTATGTTTCTACTTGCACATGTATTCGGATATGTGTTATGCTTTTGGCAATAGGTACAGATACAAGCATGCATGCTTTTAGGAATATGGTTAGAATTATGGTAGAGACATGTGATAGGTTGGAATGTATGACATTACAACTCAAACGTTTACAACGCATGCCTTTACAACGCGGTTTTTACATCGCAGCTAACATTACAGCATTTTTAGAAACTACATTCACAATGCATGCCATTACAATGCATACCATTACAACGCATACCATTACAACGCATAATACTTTAAGGGCAACTGTAGGGTAAGTGTTGGATAGTGTAGGGGTAAAAATGACTATTCCCACTCCAGTGAGTGCAACAGTAGGGAAAGTGTTGGATAGTGTAGGGGAAAAATTGCTATTACCATGTACCCCAAAACCCATACCCACCCTAAAACGTAAAAAATCTCCATTACTTACCTTATAATGCGTTGTAATGGCATGCGTTGTAATGGCATGCGTTGTAGTGACATGCATTGTAATGGCTGTGTTGTAATGGCATGTGATGTAAAGGCAGTCGCGTTGTAACAGCTGCGTTGTAAAGGTAGTGTGTTGTAATGACTGCGTTGTAATGGATGCACTTATAAAATCACCCAGGCACTTCCTATGTACTCCTGAAATCCCCCAGACATTACCCCTGCACTCATGCAATCACCAGGCATCACCAGGCATTACCTATGTACTCCTATAATCCCTCAGACATTACTTCTGCAATCATGCAGTCATCAATGGGTAAGCTATACACTGGTTCAATCACCCAGGCACTACCCTTGCACTCCTCCAATCACCCAGTCAGGATCTATGCAGTCCTCCAATCACTTAGCCAGTGCCCATGCACTTATAAAATCACCCAGACACTACCGTAGTAGTCCTCCAATCATCCAGGCACTACCCTTGTTCTCATGCAATCACCCATGCACTACCCCTGTACTCTTTCAATCACCCAGCCACTACCCCTGCAGTCCTTGAATCACCCAGCCACTACCTATGCACTTATATAATCATCCAGGCACTACCTTTGCACTCTTCCAATCATGCAGGCAATATCCCTGTAATCATGTAACCACTCAGCCAGTGCCCATGCACTTATAAAATCACCCAGACATTACCTTTACACTCCTCTAATCACTGAGGCACTACCACAATACTACTCTAATCTCCTAGGTAGTACTGATGCACTTATAAAATCACACAGGCAATTCCTATGTACTTCTGTAATCCCCCAGACATTACCTCTGCATTCATGCAATCACCCAGGCATTACCTATGTACTCCTCTAATCCCCCAGACATTACTGTTGCACTCATGCAATCACTAATGCATTAGCTATACACTGATTCAATCACCCAGGCACTACCCTTGCACTCCTCCAATCATCCTGTCAGAATCTATGCACTCTTCCAAACACTTAGCCGGTACCCATGCACTTATAAAATCAGTCAAGCACTACCTTTGCACTTATGCAATCACCCAGGCACTACTCTAGTACTTCTCCAATCACCCAGCCACTACCCTTGTTGTCATGCAATCACACAAGCACTACCCCTGCACTCATGCAATCACCCAGACACTACCCTTGCACTCCTCCAATCACCCAGGCATTACCCATGCACTTATATAATCACTCAGGCACTACCCTTGCACTCCTCCAATCACACAAGCACTATCTCTGTAATTATGTAATCATACAGCCAGTAGCCATGCACTTATAAAATCACCCAGGCACTACCTTTGCACTCCTTGAATCACTAAGGCACTAAAATAGTACTACTCCAATCACCCAGGCAGTATCGATGCACTTATAAAATCACCCAGGCACTTCCTATATACTCCTGAAATCCCCCAGACATTTCCCGTGCAGTCATGCGATCACCAGGCATGACCTATGTACTCTTCTAATCCCCCAGACATTACTTGTGCACTCATGCAATCACCAATGCATTAGCTATCCAGTGGTTCAATCACCCAGGTACTATCCTTCCACTCCTCCAATCATCCTGTCAGGATCTATGCACTCCTCCAATCACTTAGCCAGTACCCATGCACTTATAAAATCACTCAGGTACTACCTAAGCACTTATGCAATCACCCAGGCACTACCCTAGTACTCCTCCAATCACCCAGACACTACCCTTGTTCTCATGCTATCACCCAGGCACTACCCCTGCATTCCTTCAATCATCCAGCCAGTCTCTACTTGTATATGTATTTTCATATGTCTTATACATTTGAAGGTGTATGGTGTATAACAAAGAGGTGTTGTTGTTTTTTATGTGGTAGGGTCAAGACTGTGAGTAGTAGTAGAATGGTGAAGTTGCAGCAGAAAAGTGTGGTTTAAAAGATGTTGAGATAAGGTATTAGTGATTAAGCTACTTTTTATAAGTCTCTAGAGAGGTACAGTTGAAATATGTCACATAATTGTTGGTGTTTGCTTCAAATTCGAAGTTTGTTCTGTGAATTTTTGAGGTGTGCATAGTGTTGTGATACACACATATGCATGCATGCTTTCAGGATGTTGCACTTCTCCACTCACTCAGGCACTACCACAGAACTACTCCAATCACCCAGGCAGTACCCATGCACTTATAAAATCACCTAGGCACTTCCTATGTACTACTGTAATCCCCCAGACATTACCCCTGCACTCATGCAATCACCAGGCATTAGCTATGTACTTCTCTAATCCTACAGACATTACTTCTACAATCATGCAATCACCAATGCGTTACCTATACACTGGTTCAATCACCCAGGCAGTACCCTTGCACTCTTCCAATCACCCTGTCAGGATCTATGCACTCCTTAAATCACTTAGCCAGTACCCATGCACTTATAAAATCACTCAGGCACTACCCTAGTACTCCTTCAATCATCCAGGCACTACCCTTCTTCTCATGCAATCACCCAGGCACTACCCCTGAAGTCCTTCGATCACTCAGCCACTACCTATACACTTATAAAATCACCCAGGCACTACCTCTACACTACTTGAATCACTCAGGCACTACAATAGTACTACTCCAATCACCAAGGCAGCATCCATGCACTTATAAAATCACCCAAGCACTTCCTATGTGCTCCTGAAATCCCCCAGACATTACCTGTGCAATCATGCAATCACCAGTCATTACCTATGTACTCCTCTAATCCCGCAGACATTACTTGCAATCATGCAATCATCAATGCGTTAACTATATACAGGTTTAATCACCCAGGCACTACCCTTGCACTCCACCAATCACCCTGTCAGGATCTATGCACTCCTCAAATCACTTAGCTAGTGCCCATGCACTTATAAAATCACCCAGGCACTACCTTTACACTACTCCAGTCACTGAGGCACTACCACGGTACTTCTCCAATCACTCAGGCAGTACCGATGCACTTATAAAATCACCCAGGCACTTCCTATGTACTCTTGTAATCCCCCAGATATTACCCCTCAACTCATGCAATCACCAGGCATTACCTATGTACTCCTCTAATCCCCCAGACATTACTTCTGCAATCATGCAATCATCAATGCGTTATCTATACAATGGTTTAATCACCCAGGCACTGCCCTTGCACTCCTCCAATCACCCTGTCAGGATCTATGCACTCCTCCAATCACTTAGCTAGTGCCCATGCACTTATAAAATCACCCAGGCACTACCTTTACACTCCTTCAGTCACTGAGGCACTACCACAGTACTTCTCCAATCACTCAGGGAGTACCGATGCACTTATAAAATCACCCTGGCACTTTCTATGTACTCTTGTAATACCCCAGATATTACAGCTCAACTCATGCAATCACCCAGGCATTATGTATGTACTCCTTAATCCCCCAGACATTACCTTTGCACTCATGCAATCACCAATGCATTAGCTATACAGTGGTTCAATCACCCAGGTACTATCCTTGCACTCCTCCAATCACCCTGTCAGGATCTATGCACTTCTCCAATCACTTAGCCAGTACCCATGCACTTATAAAATCACTCAGGTACTACCCCTGCACTCATGCAATCACCTAGGAATTACCAATGCACTATTTCAATCACCCAGCCACTACCCATACACTTATATAATTACCCAGGCACTACCCTTGTACTCCTCCAATCACCCAAACACTACCCCTGTACTCATACAATTACCCAGCCAGTACCCATGCACTCATAAAATCACTGGGGCACTACCTTTGCACTCCTCCAATCACCCAGGCACTACCACTGTACTCCTCCAATCACGCAGCCAGTACTCATGCACTTATAAAACCACCCAGACATTACTTATGCACTCCTCCAATCACCCAGGCACTACACCTGTACTCATGCAACCACCCAGACATTACTCCTACACACACATGCAATCACCCAAACATTACTCATGCACTCCTCAAATCATTCAGGCAGTACCCTTGCACTCCTCCAATCACCCAGACATTACCCCTGCACTCAGGCAGTGTTTTTGCACTCATCCATTCCCTCAAGCAAAACTCATGCACTCTTCTATGCACTCAGACTCTACCCTTGCACTCATTTAATCACTCAGACACTACTCTTGCACTCATCCATTCCCTCAAACACTACACATGCACTCATCCATGCACTCAGGCACTACCCATGCACTCCTTCAATCACCCAGGCACTACCCATGCACTCATCCATGCACCTGGCTCTACCTATGGATTGCTTCATATACTCAGGCACTACGCATGCACTGCTCCAATTACCCAGACACTACCCATGCACTCATCCATGCACTCAGGCTCTACCCATGCACTCATGCAATCACTCAGGTAGTACTGCTGCACTCATCCATTCCCTCAAACACTTCCCATGCACTCATCCATGCACTGAGCCACTACCCATGCACTCCTCCAATCACCCAAACACTACCCATGCACTCATCTATGCAATTTAGCTCTACCCATGCACTCATCCAATCACTCAGACACTACTATTGCACTTATCCATTCCCTCAAACACTACCCATGTACACATCCATGCACTCAGGCACTACACGTGCACTCCTCCATTCACCCTGGCACTACCGATGCACTCATCCATGCACTCAGACTCTACCCATGCACTAATCCAATCACTCAGACACTACTATTGCACTTATCCCTTCCCTCAAACACTACCCATGCACTCATTCATGCACTCAGACTCTACCCATGCACTCATCGAATCAGTCAGGCACTACTATTGCACTCATCCATTCCCTCAAACACTAGCCATGTACTTATCCATGCACTCAGGCACTACCGATGTACTCTTCCCATCACCCAGGCACTACCCCTGCACTCATGCAATAAGCCAGGCACCACCCATGCACTCATGCAATCACTCAGGCACTACTGCTGCACTCATCCATTCCCTCAAACACTATCCATGCACTCATCCAATGACTCAGGCAATACTGCTGCACTCATTCATTCACTCAGACAGTACTTATTCACTCATACAATGACTCAGACATTACCCTTGCAGTCATTCATAGAACACATACAAGCTTGTCTATTTTTAACCAATTAAGCGGTTCTAAAAAGAACCATTATTTTTCTTCTTTTTCGGTTTTTTAATTTTTGTGTGTTTTTTTAACTCTTTTATTAATTTTTGGGGTGGTTTTTTTACACAAAAGATTGAAAAAAACAAGGAAATAAACTAAAAAAAGTTTTCAAAAGATTTTGCAATTAGAAACTCATTGCAAAAAAAAAAGAAAATTAACAATGATGATTCTTTGCAGCAACAACAATAGCTGCAACAGATTGCTCGCCTGCACAAAGAAGTTCCTTGCACTTTATGCAGTGCTGTTCCAGTCCTGCAAACTCTGGAACAATTAGTGTACTTTGTGTGGATGCAGTGGATCCCACAGAAGTACTAGGTCCTGCGACCTCATCATCTTGTTGTGACTCTTGCATTTGGCGCCGATGTTGCTCTCGCGCAAGACGGTTTGGGTGCATCGTTTGAAGGTGTTTCATCATAGATGAAGTCCCGCAAGAATACTTCTTTTCTGATCCATGAGATAAAACATTCTGACACACAGTGTAGGTGACTTTGCGATCCTTCTTCTCTCCTGCTGGTATGGAGAAGAAAGCCCACACAATACTCTCTTTCCTTTTCTTAATGGGTTCTTCCAGCTCCTCTTCATCTGCAGGAATATCTTGTGGTGGATTTTGCGATGCCATTTCCTTTCTAGGAAAAAAAACACCAAAAAAATCAAATAAAGAGGCACAGAAAACAAGAGGTGTTTCTTGAAAAGATGCTCCTGGAAGAATGAAAAAATTGGGTGGGGTCCTGCAAGTCCTAGAATAGGAAGCTTCTTAACCAATGAAATACTTTCTTTTGAAGTCACATGGGATTCGCGCACCCAGCACGGAACCAGAGCGCACCCGACGCGATTCCCGAAAAAATATATTTAACAATTATATATCTTTAATCCAGTTACAAATATACAATATTTACAATTATGTTAAATAATCTCTTGGTATAATATAGATATTAAAGTTATATACATATACTTTTAAAACTTAAAAATTTGCGATGGATTTGCGCACCTAGCACGACCCCCGGAAATACGTATGTGACGTTGCGCGGGACCGAGAACCGCGCACCCTCCGCATACCCAACGCACATCATACACGACTTACCCAATATGGCGGCAAAAATTCTTGGATTCGCGCACCACCCGTGACTGGTACATGATCGGTACGTTAATCCACTTTAAAAAAAAAAATGTAAAGTCATATTTTAAAAAAGAGAAAACATCACAATCTTTTCATAAAAGTTTAAAAATTTAGAAAAAGCATTTTTTGGACATTACAAATAGAAATTAACATTTAAAAATATTTGAAATTCACTGAATAAACCATAGGTTTGAGGGATGGTATAATTAGAAATTAGCATTTAAAAAACCTTTGAAATTCACTGAAAAAACCACAGGTTTCAGGGACGTTATAGTTAGTTGGACATTTCACTCATACAAAACCAGAGAAATTCAGCCATTATAGTTAGTTGAGCTAACTATAATTCGCGCCCCCGCAAAGCACTGCTGATGGCATCGCATATTACATCACTCATGACATGGTCAGTGACATCACTGATGACATCTCAAATGACATCACTGATGACATTACAACTAATGTAGGAATGTCTTTGTGCTTTTAAAAATACTCGTTTTAGCCGCTTTTTAATTTCTGTAACTTGCTTCTAACTTCTGCTCTACCTGTTCTTAAATTGGTTGCTTTCGTGTTGCTTTTTAAAACTACTGCTGTACCTGTTCTTAAATTGGTTGCTTTTCGTGTTGCTCTTTGTAAAAACTACTGCTGTTTTCACTCGACCAGACTTTAAACTGTCAGCGTGTTAGAATTCTCACCTGCTTGTGTTTCACGATCCCCGGTCCGCCACGGTGATTACCGATTGAGCGGAGGGATGTAACTCCTCCCCCTGACTCTCCCGGCCTGCGTGATCAGCTGACACAGCCACATTACTTAAGTGGCATGTGTGAGCGAACGCGCGCAGCGGGCGCGCAGCCGGCGCGCCAAAGGCAAGCCCGTCTGCGCCCGTCCGCGGCCGACCGGGGCCTGGGGCCACCCACTATGCCCGTCTGAAATCGGCCCAGCATCTGCGTTACTCGAGCACCGCCTTACGGTCTCTGGATAAGCAACTGGCTGCAGCCTGCCTCCACCAATTACAGGCAGGGGAAGGGACCACTCGCTGCTGCAGCTGCCCTTTCGGTCTTAAAACATGTAATACTGCACGCCAGCAAGCTCATATGGAACTCACCCTTATTAACTGCAGATCCCTGGTCAAACACTAAACAGAAATTCATGATTTCCTCACCGACCACCAACCTGAGGCTATGTTCCTCACAGAAACCTGGCTCAGTGAAGACTCTGCCCCCGACATACTTGAAGCACTCCCTAACAACTACGGTATGCTCAGACAAGACTGTACAAAAAAACGTGGAGGTGGAATAGCTATAATCTTCCACCTAGCCCTCAACTGCATGCTCGAAAAGGCGCAAATTGGTAACTCAGAGGCAGCTTTTTTTAGCCTAAGAAGAGGTAATAAGACCGCAACTCATGGTCTCTTAATCTACCACCCACCTGAGCCACTCAATGACTTCATAGTCAATCTGACGGATCTGGCGACCCAGCTGGCTCTTAAATACAACAATCTCATAGTTCTGGGTGATCTTAATCTCCACATGGAAGATCACCTCAAGACTGAGGCACAATATCTATGTAAAGAACTCGCCAGCATACAGCTCGAACTTAAATCCCTGGCACCAACACACCGTGCACCCCACCTGTTAGACCCCATTTTTTCCAATCACCCAGGGTTGGTGGTGGAACAACCTAGTCCTGTCCCGTGGTCTGACCACCACCTCATAAAATTCTGTATACCCCCCCCCAAACAACTACCTGTGGAAAACATTGATCCGACTCGCCCACGCAGAAACTGGTCCAAGTTTAACCATGAGAGTTTTTCCAAGGCGCTTCAAAAAACTCCACCCCTGTTGAACAACGATGTCAATCTAGTGAATATGTCAATAAATAAGTGGATAATAGAGGCACTTGACGAAGCAGCCCCCTGGACCACAAAGCCCCCTAAGCGTGGGTCAAAATCAGCACCCTGGTTTAACGATGAGCTCAGAATAGCCAAACAGGGATGTAAGCGCCTAGAACGAAAATGGAGGATAGCTTTCTCAAAAGACTCGAAAGAAGCTTACAAAGCAGCACAGAACAAATACCATTCCCTCCTCAAAAAGAGGCGCTCCATGTACTATAAAGAGAGAATCGACATGGTCGAGAACTCCTCTAAGGAACTGTACGCCACTCTAAAAGAGCTCTCGTCCCTGGAGAGAACACTCGCGACACCTAGCAGCTCTGAAGAGCGCTGCTACGTAATTGCAGATTACTTTCTCTAAAAAGTATCCACTATATATGACTCCTTCCCTGAGGAAGCCCGCAACTGCCTCAATGGTCCTAATGAGGAACTTAATGAGATCTGCTCGACACCCTTGTGTGAGTTCCTCATCCCACCCGTAGTGGTGCTCAAGGAAATGGCTCTACAAATCAAATCGGGCTCCCTAGACGACCCAGCGGTACCGAACAGATTGAAGGAGGGCATTGAACTTATAATATCCAAAATACATGAACTAATAAATACATCCTTCAATTGTGGAGAGGTTCCGATGGCATGGAAACACGCGATTGTTATACCTCTAAAGAAAAAGCCCTCAGCCAATCCTGAGCTATTGGAGAACCTACGTCCCATCTCCTTGCTCCCCTACATATCTAAACTCACTGAAAAGGTTGTGAACAAGCAATTGGTGGAGCATATCAACACACACAACCTCCTTCATCCGACGCAGTCTGGCTTTAGAGCATCCTTCTCTACTGAATCCGCTCTCCTCTTCGCAACAGAGACCCTACGGAGGCGAGCAGATGCTGGTCAGACGGTGGCCTTGGTCCTGCTGGACCTAAGTGCCGCCTTTGACACGGTATCCCACAGGCTCCTCATCCAACGCTTAAAGGTGTGTGGTCTTAATGGGGTAGCGCTACAGTGGATACGGTCCTACCTGGAAGATCGTAGCTTCCAAATTGTACAAAACCCCCATCGCTCCAAACCCCTTCCACTCCGCCAAGGGGTCCCACAGGGATCTATTCTGAGTCCCACCCTTTTTAATCTATACATTGGACCGCTGGCCAAGATTATGGACAACTACAAGATCTCCATGGTGTCGTATGCTGACGACACTCAGCTTGTGGTGACCCTGGCACAAGATTCTGGCGAATCTGTGCTACAATTCTCCTCATGTCTCAATGATCTGGCCTCCTGGATGTCCAACAACTGCCTTAAACTGAATGGTGGTAAGACAGAGGTCATGATCGTTGGGAAATCACCCTCCATCTGGGATACAGCCTGGTGGCCTCAAACACTGGGGTCTATCCCGGAGCCCAAAACCGAGGTTAAAAACCTAGGAGTATGGCTCGACCCCAAACTTTCTTTTGAGTCCCAAACCAGGAAAGAGGCAGGAAGATGCTTCAGCACCTTTAAGATGCTGAAAAAAAAACCTTGACGTCCTCCCAGTATCAGCCAGAAAAACCTTAGTTCACACTCTGGTGACCTCACAACTCGATTATGGGAACGTCCTCTATCTAAGGGCGCCAAAAGACTGCATGATGCGCCTCCAACGTATTCAAAAAGCAGCGGCACGCCTTGTTCTCAATCCTCCTAGCCGTGCTTCCACGACAAAAGCTCTAGACTCCCTACACTGGCTGCCTATCGAGAAAAGAGTTATCCTTAAAGCCATGTGTTTTTGTCACAGGAGCCTACAAGGGAAAGGCCCCAGCTACTTACATGACTTTCTCACTCCATACAATGTCAGCCGCCAACTAAGATCGACAGGAGCATACCTGCTCAAGGTCCCCAGGATAAGGAAAGCTAGGATGGGCGCCTGATCTTTTGGCTACCTAGCGGCCAAGAACTGGAATACACTACCTCTATGGCTACGCGCAGAGAAATCTGAACCTACCTTCCGCAGAGGACTGAAAACCTGGCTGTACAAACATTAGCCCAGCAGTGTTTTCATGCAGATAGGCTTCTAGCGCGGGGACACACCTGTTGGGGTAGCCAGGCGCTCTACAAATGAACTATTATTATTATTTATTATCACTGATGACATCACCCACATGATAATCTGATGCACCTTCTCACACCCTAATATAACCTTTGATACACCCACTCTAAATTACATACTGCCATTCTCAAAACCATAGACACACCAACACCAATACCTATATACCCACTCACTGATTCTTTGATCTACAAATACATCCACTCACTCACCCATACAGTCACTCATACATGTAGTCACTCATCAATACAGCCACTATCATATGCACTCATACACCTATACTAACAGTCACACACCGCCACTCACCTATAGAGTTACAAACACAGCTACTCAGCCATGCAAAGAATCAATCACACTCACATTTACTCACCTATACAGTTATACACACACCACCTCACTTATTATACAGATACTAACATATACTTACTCTCTTATACAATCACTGAAACAAGCACACACTCATCCATACAGCCACTCTCACAATCACTCACTCTCACATACAGTTATTTATATAGTCCAACACTCACATACTGTCTTCACATATGTAGGTACTCACACATGTACCACTGAGACATTCATTCACTCACCAACACACCCATACACAGACTCACCCACCCATACACCTTTCACAGATGCACTGTTGAACCCATACACCCAGTGAATCACTCACTCACACATCTATGCACAGTCACACCCCCCCCAACCACCACACAGACACTCAGGCACACATACAGATACTCAGACAACCAATCAATAACCCATATAGACACTCATGTAGCTACTCACCAACCCAATGCAGCCGCTTACACACCAACTGACAGACTGATACAGACATTCAAACAGTTTAGTCACTGACCCATGCATTCAGTAAGACAAATTTAATCATTAACTTATACAGTCAGTCACGCATCTACTAAATCATCCATTCAGACACTCATACACCCACTCATTCTTCAATACACCTTGGCCTATATATATATAAAACATATTTAAAGTTTACAGAAACACACAGTCACTGGATGAAGTAATCAGTGATGTCATTAGTGATGTCATTTGAGATGTCATCAGTGATGTCACTGACCATGTCATGAGTGATGTAATATGTGATGTCATCAGCAGTGCATTGCGGGGGCGCAAGTTATAGTTAGCTCAACTAACTATAACGACCAAATTTCTCTCGTTTTGTATGAGTGAAATGTCCAACTAACTATAACGTCCCCGGTTTTTTCATTGAATATATATATCTATGTACCTTGAAGATATATATATGTACCCGAACAATGGATGGATAACATCGTGTTATGGGCCCGCTACATTGATGATTTAGTCATCATGTGGAAGGGCAGCCGTCTCGCGGCTGAGAAATATGTTGCCTTCCTCAATTGTAACAACTTGAATTTAAAATTTAGTGGTAACATTAGTAACACCAGTGTCTGTTATTTAGACCTAGATGTCTATATCGAAGAATCAAAGATTCTTACCCGCTTATATAGAAAACCAACAGCGGGCAACGCTGTCCTCCATGCTAGAAGCTTCCATCCAAGGAGTATGATTAACAACATTCCCTACGGGGAACTCCTTCGGTTAAAAAGGAATTGTACAACAGCTAAAGAATATGATAGAGCCAAGGAGGATGCTTTTACTAGATTCAGAGACAGAGGATATTCTTCAAATATCCTCAAGCAGGCACATGCGAAAACAGACAAAATAGATAGACTTCAACTTCTGATACCCAAGACCCCTAAACCAGAAATGAAATCTAAGGTTACTCCAGCCAGAATGATTACCCGCTATAATGCAAAGTCCTCAGAAGTGGTACAAATATTCAAGAGAAATTGGCATATTCTTCAAACTGACAATATTTTGAAAAAAGTTATTCCTATGCACCCATTAATAACTTACAGGCGCAGTAAATCAATTGGTGACCATCTAGTGCACAGTCATCTTAGTTAAATTCCATACCAAATACAAAATGTGAGAGGCTTCTTTCCTTGCCTAAAGTGTAAGGCGTGTAAATATAGCCATAAAGTATTAGATTATAATACTCTAGAAAGTGGTATGGAGAGGAGCAAGAGTAAAACCATCAATCGACTTCTTAATTGCAACTCTCATTTTACTGTGTACATTTTAGAATGCCCATGCCCCAAAAGATATGTGGGTAGTACCATCCACCCAGCCAAAAAGTGCATATTGGAACATATGGGCGCAATTTCCAAGAAAGATCCCACCTACCCGGTGGCCTGTCATTTTGAAAAAATGCATAACAGCAATTGTGACTTATTGAAATATTTTGTATCGATCAGGTCCCCAGAAACGAGAGAGGTGGGGATAGAACAAGACAGTTACGAGCTCTTGAATCTAAGTACATTATTGATCTGCAAACCAAGGCTCCATCAGGGCTCAATAATGATGAGTAACTGTGGACCCATTTGGAATGATGTTTTCCATTTCCTGCAAAAAAGTCTAATTCTAACTGCCTTTATGATCTTTCACTCCCTTTCCCCTACTTATTAGCACAAGTATATGAGTTAATAATTCTTGTGTGTTTTTAATAGGTATATCCATGATTGCAGAGAACTCCTCATGCCTTCCGTTTAATGGGTGTGCCCATTCAGGGCTTAATTGTGAAAACCTATAAGAACTCCTTTTAACAAAAGTTTGTGTTCTGTTTCTTAATAGAATTTTCTATTACAGAGTGGTTAACTTTATCTATTTTAGATAGTATGAGTTTGCAAATAGCGCAGCGGAACTGACTGTTTGACATTTTACCACTTGCACTCTGTTTTTTAACTGAACCAAATGAAATTGACAATCTTTATCTAGCGGAGCACGTTATATTGAATACGACATTGTATTGCCTGTAACATGTTTTAAGATGGCTGCCATGAATTCTGCATTATGTATCAATTAGATCCAGCCGTCTTCTATGTCACTGTTTTTAATTCACGTCATGCACTTGCACTTTAAAAGGGTGTTTGTAACTTGGTGTCACCGACATCGAAGAAGGCAGAGTGCCGAAACGCGTCTGTCGGTGCGGGGGGGGGGGGGTCCCAGTACAATAAAATCACTTTTTCAGCAAAATCCTGTGAGTGCTCTCTTTTGGCAAGTCAACAGGATGGTTTGGACGAGTGGAAAATATATATATATATATAGATATAGATATACATATATATTTAGATATATATATATATTTGTATATATATATCTATATTATATATATATATATCTATATCTATATATATATATATATATATCTTCAAGGTACGTAGATGTGGAGTTAAGAATAGTAAATCTATATTTACCTATGTGCACTTACCTTTTCAATATTGTGGTCATGATATTATTTTTGACATGGTATTATGTCAACATGATATTTTTAGCAAAGAGGGTTATAGAACAGATGGCAGTGGTACAGAGAGACCTAGCCAGCACCTCCGTTATGTCTTCCCCCAGTATTAATAAGAGACTGATAGTATTCTAAGCGTGCTCAATGTAAGACACTGTGCCACCAATCAGTGTTAAACTATATGGAAAAAAATAAAACCATCCTTTCCCATACACAATACAATTATCAAAAATTAACAGAGCACAGCCACTGTATAGTATTCTAACTGACCTTGTAGTCAGTTTATTTTTTAATAAACCCAAATTCATATAAAGTTTATAATACACCAAAAAATATATTCATAGAAGTTAATACAAAAAGGCAAGTAATCTTTGAAGAGTCTTGGTTTCGTTGACACGAAGTGCGTATCGCAGATGAAAACAGCCGACACGTGTTTCGTCGTTTATACAACTTTTTCAAGGCTGTAAAAACAATATTTGATTTGATATACAATATAGTATATATAGTATTGTCAATTTGATGTCTTTTTAAATACATGTCACTCGTTTAACAGTGAAAAGAAAGGCCATATATTCTACAAAGACCAGCTACAGAATGTGATTAGAATTACATAAAACACATTTGTGTCGTCCGTGATAAGTAACACAAGACAAAATCCTGAGAAAAATAAAGAGAGAAGAATATAAAATAAACTACAAAGAGAAGAATTAAAGAAGAGAGGGAAGAAAAGAAGCAGACAAAATCAAAAATAGAAATAGAAAAAGTGGAAAGAAAAATAATAATATTCCATTGTGCTTGACAGACATAGTACTACCAAGCATGCACCAAGATAGAACCAACCGAATAAGAATGTGCAAATAACTTATACTACAGGTGCAATAGTGTGTGTTCCTTATATAAGGTAACACATACCTTATAAAAATTTCTGTGGCTCAAAATTGAAGAAACTTCTTTGAATTCTCAATTTGTCAGAAAGAACAGTGTCACGTACTACAGACGTAAGTATTAAGTCTTGTAGAACACTCAATGTGACTACAGATAAAGAGAAGAAGTATAAAGGACAAAAAATGATTAATTACTAAATAAGAGAACAATAAATTTTAATTGAAACAATTCCATATATACTTCCACGTTTCTTTAATATTAAAAACCATGCACTTGTTTTAAAAAAATACACACGCGAAAACTTCCTAGTATAGGAATTATTTTTAGTTTTTAACTCCTTAAAAGTCCAGTAAACATGCTAATAAGTTCGAGAGAGAAAGGACTACGTTCTAATACTAGTTCTAATTGTAAGGAAAGAGCCATATACGAAAAGTCACTAGGAAACGCCATACCTTAAAAGTGCTTGTTCAGCATTTTCTATTGTGGACGGTGCGTCAAAATTTTGTATTTGCAATAAATTTGTAGATATGAGTCACTATTAGTGGTACTCTGTAGGCGAAAAAGATATATATATATTAATAAGTAGAAATCTGAGATCGCAAGTATACTTGAAAGTTAAAAAACAACTGAGGTCCAATAACCAATCACAGTAAAGTTGCTGATAGCGATGCACCTACATTGGTACTATCAGTGTAAGAATCTAAAAACTGCACGAGTTGGATTGACAAGAGGGAGTGGTGCACACAGGTTAATGACCCCTGTGAAGCAATACAAATACACACACTAGTGCCTACCCTATATAGGAGAGAAGTTACAAACACTACCGCACAAATAGCCATCGATTCGGCACTCATATGACATTGTCAATTATGCATCAAAAAGTGCTCTATCCCAGCATCTATATAAATACACAAAACTCTTAAGTGTATTCGTGCTAATATGACAATGCTTTAAACATTTTGATGCCTATATTCACCGTCTTTTAGGATAATGATGTCAGAATCCATAATGTTACCGCCTAAATGTCCCGGTTATATTGTAATGGTAACCTAATACGCCATGAAGTAAAAACACCACATCTCCCCTATTTAAGAAATTCTGTTTCAACTCGTTCTTTTGCACTTGTGCCGTCCCTTACACCGTAATTACTGTTCCGACCAAGAGTGCATCTAAGCAGCGTCAACTCAATCCCACACAACCAGTTTAACAGCTGTTAAAGTGTAACCAATAGTTAGCTCTACAATTTGCTAACGTATAACGCTAGACCCCAATGCTCACCTCGTACGAAGAGACGCGACCCACTGCAATGGAGAGATCCTCGAGTGTGCGGACTACTCGGCTAGTATTAAATAGCCAGCAAAACACCTGATCAGTATTAACCAAAGCAAACACCAAAGACGGACGGTTTTGCGGCAAAGAGAAAAGTCATAGCCGAAACCAGCGCCATCTTGGAATAGTCAAAAAGACTATATTTCCCTCATTCAGTCGATGCTAATATCGTCTGGAATAGATCAAATCAATATTCCAGGTGTCTAAGATAAGTAAGAATATAGTTGAAGAATAAGAATATATAAAAAAGAAGAAGAAAAGGTGAACCCAAATATACCTTTACTATTTAGATAGTTAGATAAAAAATTCGAGTTAGTAAGTGATAGTGCGTAATGGCAGAGGAGAGAGAGCAAGATCACTAGCATACCACATAAGTGTTGTGATCGTTGCAAATGACAAAACGTTATACTGGACACCTTAATTAAAAATTTATATTTTCCATCCAAGTCTCGCCTTCTTCAAATATAAACATGAAGTCAACAAATATTACAGAGAAGGAAAATACATTAATAAAATGATAATGCAATGGGGGAATCCAACATCAGTAAATACACGAAATTTGTAAACGCTTGAATGTAAAAAGTATTTAGTAGATTAAACTGTTCATTACTAAGCAAACAAGATTAAGGAAGTTAACTAGCATTAGAAAACCAACACATTAATTTCATAGGGTTCAATCTCTCAAAAATACTGACATCTCCCTGTCAGTATTGAGCCCACGGTCAACAGCCCTCAGTTTGTTTATCCAGGTTGTTTCTAATTTACGCGTCTGTCGGTGCAGGGGGGGGGTCCCAGTACAATAAAATCACTTTTTCAGCAAAATCCTGTGAGTGCTCTCCTTTGGCAAGTCAACAGGATGGTTTGGACGAGTGGAAAATATATATATATATATAGATATAGATATATATATATATTTGTATATATATATATATATTTGTATATATATATATCTATATTATATATATATATATCTATATCTATATATATATATATATATCTTCAAGGTACGTAGATGTGGAGTTAAGAATAGTAAATCTATATTTACCTATGTGCACTTACCTTTTCAATATTGTGGTCATGATATTATTTTTGACATGGTATTATGTCAACATGATATTTTTAGCATCAATATTCTGTCAGGCAACCATTTTGCATTTTCACTTTAGTACTGGCATACTATATGCACTGGGTACATTTTGTACCATATACTGGGGACTTGTAAGAAGGTTAAATATGGCAATCAGGAGTATAAGCAACTACAACATATTTTAGGGGTCAGGGCACATTTATTGGTTTCTTTTTAACAGATTCAACATATCAGCAGCATCAGTCCAAAATATGGGGTGATCATGCAAAAAGAGGCATTTTCTTATATGTATGATAGTGCAAAAATAGTGAAAACAGATTATATCCCTGGGTCTTTTTCAGTGGGTGATTCATAGAAAAATAACCACACTACTAAGTGTACTTGGGTTAGGTTCAGACTGTGGTTTGTGATCATGAAGAAAGAGAAGAACAAATGCTTTTCCTAGGCTTTGGTCAGCAAGGGCTCCATAATGCTGGTATAATCTTTGGGGTGTCAAAGTAAAGACATCAAAAGGGCTCATCAATATGTGGAGTCTTTACTAAACACTGCTCAATTAGTGTATACAGTTTGATGGCTCTGAAAAATAACTCATCATAGCCTCAAATACACCTGGATGGCATTTTGATAGTTTTTAGCGTTGTTCAAACGTCTGCTGGGATAGAGGTCTGTAAAAGTCTGTAAAGATGATGTTTTGGTTCGGTTGTGCAGCTAGAATAGTACTTTAGAGGTAAGACATTCTCATTTAAGGGCATAAATGCCATTCAGAAGGCATCACAGTCATTTTGCTGATTTTAATTTCTGCAAAAACAGGCAGAATTTTTTAGCTCAACATTTCTTTCTCCATAATACAGATACAGAAATTAATCATGTATCTGACATGTTTCCTGTATGTGTATCCTTTTTTACGTAGTCTTAAGTTTGACATATAAAAGACCATCACTGCTAACTGTGAACTGTGTCACAGTGGAAAGGTTTTCCATTTTAAAAGAAGCGCTCAAAACATAACGACTTTGACAGAACTGCTGGAAATTGGGTTGCATATTGACTGGGGTTTGAGCCCTAGTCAAGCAGCAACCAAAATCCCAGTCAGGGTTAGAGGCAGACAAACTCTAAATTAACTTGTGCTCACCCTCAAACAGTAAAACAGTGAAAACACCACACAGAAAGATTCCACACCAGGTTAGAAAAATAGTACTTAATTTAATAAATAAAACAAAAACAAATGGCATAAATCCAATAAGCAGAACTTGAAGTATGAATTTGTAAAGAATAAATGGGCCTCATTATGATGTCAGGTGGAAAGCCATCCTACAGCTCGAGGGAGGCTTTCTGACCGACATCAGAGGTTTCCGTCTGACTGCCGTATTACGATACTGGCGGTCGGAGGGAAACCTGTGGGGGATTCTGCTCTGCTTCCGACGGGATCATAATCCCCAAAATGGAGGTGGCACCTGCTCAGGCACCGCCATGGGGATTACGATGCACGATTCCGACAGCCTTTCTATGGCAATCCGGCCGCCATAGAAAGGCTGCCGCAAGCGGGCTGTGGGGACCCCTAGCAGGGCCCCCATTCCCCACAGCCTCCGCTGTGAGGCCTGTGGGGCACCTGTGGTGCCCCCCAAATGTCCATGCACTGTGTGGCAGACACCAAATGGTGCCCGGCACAAGGTGCATGGATGTTTGAAAACATCCATTTTTCTATTGCAGCTTGTGCTGCGGCCCTCTTCCGACCAGCAGATTCCATCCCGCTACAGTGTAGGTCGGAAGCTCATCCGACCAACATCGTAATAGGCCCCAAAGTGTAAAATACTGCTTAGAAGCAACAAGCACTTACTTGGGATATATGGATGCTCTGGACTCGGACAAAGTCAAGAGTTCAGACTGACTGCAATGAAGCAATGGCCGCATACAGTGACACAGTGGGGCCCACTGCACACAAGTACCTTAATCCTGGTTGCGTCAACAAAGATGAGGGATGCAGCTGACAATGCGTAGGGGTGATTAGTCAGTTATCTCCATAAAAACACAGCAATGTAATGGCTCAGAAGGAGATGAGCTGGTGCCAAGATGCGTCAGTTCTAAAGACGATGTGCCGGATTTCTCCACGCAGTAGAGGTGATGCGTCAATCTTCTCCATCCAGTGTTGTGATGCGTTGGTTCAGAAGCCCCAGTTCCGGAGGCAATGCACTGGTTTTTAGGGTGATGCACCAGTCCTGTTACCGCAAGAGCAGCAATGTTTTGATTCTGCTCTCCAAGACACCTTAGTAGGCCTGGGTGGTGAACTCTGCTCTGTATGCGGAGTTCGCAGAGTTTTCCACACTCCGCGGAGCATGCAGAGTTCCAAAAAATGTTAAGTTGTCGGCCACAAGCGAGGAAAATCCAATGCTAGACCGCCTCCCAGCAAGATTTTTTCAACGCGGGTGGTCACGGATGGTCGGGACCGATCACGTTGATAAACCATCCGTAGAATATCTACTCGAGAGGCAGAAAGAAGTGCACCCTCTTGCACTGCAAATAGTGTCATTCGCAAAAGAAAAACGCCTACAGCTAAACATCAGCACAAACTGTGCGACCTGACGCACTCCACCTCTTGTGGAACTCCATGTAGCGGAGCAGAGTTTTTTGGTCACTTCGAGGAGTTCTGTGTAGCAGAACTCCGTAAACTCCACCCAGACCTACACCTTAGGCCCACTTCCAAGTGTCCAGGACTGAGGTGATACCACTTAGCAGGGCAAACTCACAGATTGAAGAGTTCAAGCATAGGAGCAGGCTGGTTGGAAGTCTTTAATGTTCTTGAGACTTCAGAGCAGGAGGCCAGTCAGCTAGCCCTTGGTGTCATTCTGGGTTTAAGTGATGCAGGTCCAGTCCTTCCCACCCAGGAATAAATATCAGTAGGCAGCTCATCAACAAAGCAAGACAGTCTTTTAGGAGCAGAGGAGTTCTTCTTTTTTGCAGAGAGCCTTCACAGGTCCAGAAGTGTACTCAAGTGATGGTGTCAGAGGTCAAATACTTATACCCAGTTGTGCCTTTGAACTGGAGGAGAATTCAAAGACAGTTCTTTGAAGTTCATAATGGTCCCCCCTTCCTGCCTTGTCTACAGGCTCACTACAGGGGGTTATGCAGCCCTCTGTTTGGGGACAGGATACAGCCTATTCAGGTGTGAGGCTATTTCCAGCTCCTCCTTCCCATCCTTCCACACCTAAGCTCTCTTTGTGTGTGGCTGTCCAGTGGGAATACACAAAGCCCAGCTGTCACCAACCCCAGACTTATCAGAGACAGACAGCTAGCACCAAATGACTAAAATAAGAAAATGCCAACTTTCTAAAAGTAAATACAAAAATGTGATGGATGGAATGCTTGAATTAATCTCAGTCACTGGCAATCACTTGTGCTGCATCCCAATCCATTATGTTTTGCCCACCATGCCACCTCAGTTTGGACCCAGCAATATGAAAATCAGTCTTGACCCTGCTCCTCCTGGGAACAGTCTAGCCAGAACTGCCAGGCCAGGTCCTCCCTGAACTGGAACACAAGCAGCTAGGAGCAGTTTCACCCTAGTTAGGGCTCTTCAGCCAGGTATAGCTTGGTTCCAGTAGCACAGTGAGCCCGGGACCCACATCTGGGCATACCCGGCACACTTAGGGTGGCAAATGCGAAAACAAGGTGATGAACGGAATGCTTGAATTAATCTCAGACAATGGCAATCAAATTCAAAACAAAACAAGCTTTATTCGGTTAGTAAACAACCATAAAAGCATTCTAAAAAAACCATCAAATATAAAAACATTTATCATACTTCATCACAATGGGATATAATTAATTCGTCACAGTGAGATATAGTAAAATTCATGTGCGGTTCAATTACAAGCTAGGTTATCATTATACATAAAGTGCTAAGTGCATTTTGAGGAGAAGACCATATTTATCTTTGAAGCCAATGGGTTCGTTTAAGTTCAATTAAAAAATTAATAAAATTATTATTGCTATTGCCGACATAAAAAAATAAAATTCTGCATGGGTATTTAAAACACTAGTTAGGCTAAAAACGTTATATTTCCATAGACTAAAATCATTTCATTTCCCTGCCCAGTTCAATTACTGCGTTCCATATCGTCTCCTAATACCCAGTGCTACTTTAATGAAACTCATCATTGGAGAACAAACGATAGAATTTTCCAATAGTTGCAAACACACATATCCCTCTAAATATGTACATGGAGAGATATTTTTTAGTATTGGTCTCAAAAATCTCCTTCTCGGATCATCATAAAGTGTGCAAAAAAGTGTAAGGTGCATAGTGCTCTGGGGAGTACTATTATCACAGGGACAGAAACTAAGGGTTTCCACCCACCCAGATTGTCTAGGAAAAGCAAACAAAAAGTGCAATGTGCCAAGGCGAAATCTAGTTAAATAAAAACGCATCTGACAATTCGTGGTGAAGGCTAGATAATATTGCTGGTTAGACAAAAAGCACATTTCGGGCCAGGCGCCTCTTGTTGAAAATGTTTCACGTGTGCCCAGTCCCCGTATTGCTTCTTGATTATACCTTTAGCATTTACGGGGATATTTGTCGGATTTTCATAAAACTCACCCAGCCCAATGTCATAAAATCTTTCCTTCACATACCGAAACCAGGGAATAGTCATCACCTTATCAAGGTTAAGGCAGTCTTCCATTATTTCCCTAGTGAACTGTAGTTCTTCTTTCAGCCAAATTTTAGACCATAAGAGCAAAGGGGCAGAGCTAATGCGATCCTCCAGGTAATCCAACCCTACCTCTCGGTGAGAGAAAGAGGTGGCCGTACTGATTGGGATCATCAATAAGCGTTTTATGAATTTATTTTCTACCACTTGTAACAAGCAGCTTTTTTGATGACCCCAGACCCCTGCCCCGTATGATGCCACCGATGCACATTTTGCATTATATAGGGTAACAAGCTGTGGCACCGGCCTATGGCCTAGCTTGCAAGCAAATCTAAAAAGCCCCTCCACTACTCTATTGGTTTGTTGGGCCCTCGTTGTAATTAAAAAATCCCATTTAAGATCCCTGCTGAACGTATTTCCTAGATATGTAAATTTTTCCACCCTTTCGACCGGTTTGCCTCTGACATTAAAACTCCTGGATTTTGCATGTTTTGGGCCACAGACCATTATATAAGACTTTAAAAAGTTAACCTTTAAGTCTAATGTCGCCATATAATTTGTAAAGGCATCCAGGGAGATTTGTAGGCCATTCGCTGTCAATGACATAAGGACCGTCTCACCTGCGTACGAAAGTAACGCAACCGGTTGCCCCTTGACTAGGGGGAAATCAATTTTCTACCTCAACAGGAAGTCCTCCAGGCCATTAGTATATACTAAAAAGAGGAAAGGGGCTAAAATGCACCCTTGGCGCACTCCTTCTGTTGAGGCAATAGGTTTTGTTCTTTCCCCGTGAGTGCCAAATCTTATTGAGACAGAGGTGTTCGAGTGTAATCTTTTTAAAAGCTGAATTAATGCATTTTCGAAACCCATCTCTGCCATCAGTACCCACAGTTTCCCCTATTAACAGTGTCGAAAGCACTTGACAAGTCCATGAAGGCAAGGTGAACAGAGCCACTCTTTGCCTTCATGTACTTGCCCGTGATCAGGGACAAGTTCAGACACTGTTCTGTGGTTCCCAGTCCTTTACGAAATCCATATTGCGTTTTGGAGATGATCCCCCTACCATTGGCCCATGTCTCCAGACGTGTGAGGATTACCCTGCCAAGTACCTTCACTGTGGAATCGATTAGTGAAATGGGCCTATAGCAGGCGGGGTCATCTCTCTTCCCTTTTTTAAACACTGGGACAACTATAGCCTCTTTCCACGATAGGGGGATCGGGCCAACCATAATGGATTTAAACAGGCTGGTCAACAGGGGAGCCCAGAGATTTACAGTCAGCTTAAAAAAGTCCAGTGGGACTCCATCGGGGCCTGGGGCCTTTCTACCTATTCCTTTTAAAAGTGCTTCCTCCACCTCTGCCACCATAAGTGAACTACTAAGTTCTATTGCTTGTGCCATGTCGACTATTGGATCCTCGTGCCCTGCAACTAGTTCCCTACCATTTGGATTAAAAATTGAAGTAAAATGTGTTTCCCAAGTGTCACCCAGAATCATGCACTCCACTTTCCCTACTTCCTAAGTAAACTGGGGGCGATTAATAACAGCCCAAAAACTTTTCGTATCTTTTAGGGCACTAGCCCTCTCCAAATCCTGCCAAGCAATGTGCCTTAGTTCTTCTTTTCTGGCCTTAATAGTGGTTTTATATAAACACCTAGCCTGCTTTATATGTTCTCTATCTCGAGGCATTAGTTTCAGGGCATTTATTAAAAACTTGTGCGCCCTGGAGCATTCTGCATTAAACCAACGAAACTCCCGATATTGGCAATCACTTAGGCCGCATCCCAGTCCATCATCCTTTGCACACCATGCTACCTCAGTTTGGACTCAGCCATATACAAATCAGTCTTGACCCTGCTCCTCATAGGAACAGTGTTCCCTGAACTGGAACACAAGTAACCTAGGACTGGGTTCAAACTGAAATGGGGTGGTGAGCAAAAAATCAATGGATTTAGGCCCAGATCTCTGACTACGGGTGATTGTTTGACATTGATCAGCATTTCATCCGTCAATTGATATTTTTGCATTTGTCACCCTGAGTAGAACGGGTATGCCCAGACGTGGGTCCTGTGCTCTCCATGCCACTGGACTCAAGCTATCCAGGCTTATGGAGGGGATATCCCAAACCTGGTCCTAGGATGCTTGTTTCCTGTTGAGGGTATACCTGGTCTTGCAGTTTGGGCTGGTCTGTTCCCATGGGTAGCAGGGTCAAGGCTGTTTGCATATGGTTGGGTCCAAACTGGAATGGCATGGTGAGCAAAGAAAAGATGGTTTTAGGCCCAGATCTTTGACTGGGGTGAGTGTTTGATATTGTTCAACATTCCATCCATCAATTGTTCTTTTTGCATTTGTCACTTCCAGTGGAACAGGTATGCCCAGACATGGGTCCAGTGCTCGCCATGCCACTGGATTTAAGCTATTTGGCTGATGAGGGGTGATACCCTGAAACCGGTCTTAGAATGCTTGTTTACGGTCAAGGGAGGACCTGGTCTGGCAGTTTGGGCTGGACAGCTCCCATGGGGAACAATGTCAAGTCTGATTTGCATATTGCTGGGCCCAAACTGGAATGGCATGACGAGCAAAAGCATGATGGATTTAGGCCCAGAGTTCTGACTGGGGGTGAGTGTCTGACATTGTTCAGCATTCCATCCATCAAATGTTTTGTTTGCAACTTTCTAAAATTTGTAACTTAAAATACAACTTCACCATAAGTTAGAATTTAAATTAGGATTCAAGACATACCAGACTTGGAGGTTTGGGCCTGGCAAAAGGTTTGTTTTGCCAAGGTGTCATGGCAGTGTAAAACTGCACACGCAGGTTCTGCAGTGGCAGGCTTGAGGCATGGTCAAAGGGCTACTTCAGTGGGTGGCACAATCAGTGCTGCAGGACCACTGGTAGCATTTAAATTACAGGCCCTGAGTACCTCTTTACTAGGGACGTATAAGCAAATTAAAAATGCCCATTGGGGATGAACCAATTGTACGTTTTTTTAAGGGAGAGAAAACAAGCACTTTAGCACTGGTTACCAGTTGTCCTAAAGCCAGCAAAAACGAGGTCAGAAAAGTGGAGAAGGTAGGCAAAAAGTTGGGGGAAGACCACCCTATAGCTTTCAGGTCTAACAAGAACTTCAAGAAATAAGGGGAAGAAAAGGCAGAAATGTTACTGAGATCACATAAGAAATTATTTTTTTCCAAATCAACATTTGAAAATGGGCCATGGAAGCCCAGAGATCCATGCCACATTTTAGTGAGCAGGCTGCCCATAGCAAATATCATTTATTCCAGATGACTTGCCAGCTAAACATCATGGAAAACAACAGCTGACATGCAACAAAAAGACACTTCCTGACAATAGTAAACACACAATGGCCCTAATTTCACCTTAAGGGGCTTATTACGATGGTGGTCGGAAAGCCTCCGACCTTCGGTTGGATGCTTTCCAACTGCTAATCTTTGGTTTCAATTCGAACTGGCTGATTATGAATCAGCCGGTCGGAATTGAACTGGCCAGAATTCCGGCTGGCTTCCGATGGGCTTAAGGAGCCCGTCAGCCAGTCGGAGGCCGGCCCATAATCCCAAAGGGCGGCCTGTCTGCCCTTGGGATTACTATTCACTGGGAAAATGCACGGTGCAATTAAAGGCCTCTCTGATCCTGCCAATCTAAAGTGACATGAACATCACTTGGTGAGCCCTAGGTGCTGTGGCATGTCGTTAACGAGAATCATAAAGGCACAAATATTTAAAATATGTCTCACAAGAAAGACAGCGGTCAGTAATGTGCAGTCATCTTTACCTGACCTAATTCCACCAAAGATTGGTAGCATTGAGCTTTTCCTCAGAGCTACATTGCACTGCTTAATCAAAGGACAAAGCTTTATAGATTTAACCCCAACAATACACGTGTTGCTCTTTGGGTCTCACTCAGATGTTCTGTTGATGGTTACTTTCCCAATATCACAGATGCTTGTGCTTTTTTAACTATCCCTTTTCTTCTGCACAGGACTCCCATTATGTTGCTTGCTTATACCACTCACATCTCTGAACACTTAGGGGCTGATTGCGATGCGCAGTCCTTTTGGAGGCGGTAGGACCGCCGTCGTCTCGACTAGAGTGGAAATAGCAAATTGTACCCCTCCTGAGTGCAACACTTTCCCTACTGTTGCACAGTCTGGAGTGGGATAGTTAATTTTAACTCTCCTGAGTCCAACGCTTTCCCTAGTGTTGCAAACATTGAAGTGGGAATAGTACTATTTACCCCTCCTGATTCTGATGCTTACCCTACTGATTCACCGACTGGAGTGGGAATAGTAAATCTTTCCCCTTCAGTGTTAAACAATTTCCCTATTGTTGCATATACTGCAGAGGGAATAATATATTTATTTATTATTATTAGAGTTTAATAGTTTGTTTTGTATTATTTAAATATTTATTATTATTATGTGCTTTTGTATTTAATTTTAGATTTTATATATATAAATGTAGGCCTTTTTTAACATATTTTCAGTAAAACATATTTTTATTTATTGTTTACTTTTTATACTGAAATACTTTAAAAATAATTGCAGTTTATCTCTTAAATGTATAACTTATTTAGATATGTATGTAAATACGTATATATATATATATATTTAAGAGCCATTAGAACATTTAAATATAGATTATAATTAATATTTTTTTAATATTTGTATATTATATATGTGTATATAAATATATACACATTCGTGTGTGTTTAGGTAAGCAGGTGCTTATATATCTCATTAAATATTATTTAAATTCAATTATATTAATGTCATATATGTTAAAATATTTAAGATTTACAGTTTTAACTATATGTATTAAAAAATGACATTTTTGTATATATTTTTTCTATAATGTAAAACGATATTTTGTTCAGATATTTTTGCACTTATCAATATATGTATAGAGAAACAATATTTTTAGATAGATATTTTTGGCACGATATTTCTGTATCACAATATGTTTGGTTTCAATATTGTGTCAGAGAACCATTTATAGCGACTGCCTTCCCTTCTTTAGTGAGCTGAAGGGATTGTGTGTGTGCTTTCAGGTGATGTTTCTTAAAAGAAAATAATAAGGTGTTCTTTGGATGGAAAGTGCAGCAAGAACCTACTGAAGGACAGATGTCTAAAATCAATGACTATCTAATGCAGATGAAATGAACACATTTTATTTTAGACAGGCTTTATCCTAGACATTATTCCGATTCACTCTTGCCGCAAGGCTCCTCGACAGGGAAATAATATTCAGTACACCCAGTGCTCAGCCATCAGGCTACAATTCTGCTTTCAGTTGTGTGAGCAGACAGAAATGTGGTAATGGAGCACTCAATCTCTTTCATGGAGCTTCACATGCTAAAATACTTCACACTGAGAATAGTATTTTCTGAATATTAGCAGATTTGTTCTGGAACATTCAGAAAATCTTTTTCCAAGGATTAGTTCAAAATAGTTGTCTTTAAACTTTTGTGCCCCAAAATATGAGGACAGTTACATAAAATATTTTTGGGCCCATTACAGGGAAAAAAGTACTTCTACAGATTCTGGCCCAGATTTATTAACCATACAATATGGTACGTGGAATTTACTTTCCAGTGCAAAAACGTTTCGTACTGGAAATGTTCCCTTTTTCAATACAAAAAACACTTTACACTGCTTTGTGTCACTTTCGGTCAAGAGGGCATTACTGGGATGTATCAGTACAAACACCCATAAGTTTCCATGCAAAGCTAGATCTACTTAGAAATCTGGGCCCGGAATTGCATAAAAAACATAGGTCCTCATTTACAACAATTTGATGCAGGGCAGCGCTGCACGTCACTTTGCTGCGCCGCCCTGCTAGATGAGATATGGCACATTCCTGTACTCTTACACTGTGCTGGTGCACAAATAGCTGGCTAGTGCCAATGCAGGCACCCTTGCTCCATAGTGCAGTTGAAATCAGGTTGTTTTCGTGCAGGAAGGGGCACCTTCCTGCACAAAAACAACTGTTGCGCCTCCCCTGGGGAGGCGCAGGATTTTGATCCATTCCCAGATTTACCTTATGATGTAAAGCTGGGGATGTGTCAAAAACCGTTGCCGTTTAGTGGGTACACACCCACTGCAACGCCCATGGCAGGTCTCCCCGACGCAGTGTGAGACAACAGAGCGTATTGCACTGCTTTGCCTTACACCATGGCTACGAGGCCATGAAAAGCCTCACTGTGCTGCTTTCAGTGGTCTCGTAGATATGATTGAGAGGCCTGCGCCACAGGAGCATCATTAAAAGTGACGCTCCTGTGGTGTAGGCCTCTTGTAAATGAGGCCCATAGTGCCTCCTTATTCAAAACTGAAACCCCTAAACTCTAAGCTTTGTAGCCTTACACAGCAGAAACAGGTGGCTGACTGGTCTCATGTTGGGAATCTTGATACGTCATCTTTCGACTGGAGGAAGTTATTGTCATCTCTATTCGAGAAAAAAATGACACCCAATCTGAACAAAACTAAATTGCTCATCTTACATCGGACTTTTTGGACTCCCTACTGGTTTGCCTTCTTGGGTCCAGTAGAAGATAGCTGTTGTTGGAGATGTAAAGCTGAGAATGCCAACGTGTGTCACATGTTCTATGAATGCCCTACATTTCACATTTTCTGGGAGAGTATACACATGGAGAACATGCGTATATGGCCACAAATGGAGAACATCTCGTTCTCCATTTGTGGCCCCTTCAGCCCTAGACATACCATAATTCTACAGAAAGAGATATGCTTACTTCTAGCTCTAATGTTTACACTTGCCCACAAGGCCATTTTGTCTACCTAGAAGCTCCTGGGTAATGCTTCAAGCAATGCATCGTGGAAATGGCTACGCTACATTAGAGGGACACAGACAATCATGTCTACGCAATACCCCTAGATTTCAGCCCATAAATCACTTTGAAATAACTTAGAACATTACTTAGAGCTAGTCAAACCCCCATAGATCCCCTTATTCGAATCTGTGTGATACTAATAACGTCTGTTACTACTATGTTTATTTGCAATTGCTATGCTTGCTAATAAAATATGTAACTGTGACTTTGACTTCACTTGTTCGAGCTCAAACCCAGCGCTAATGTGTGTACATGGTCTGGAGGTGTTCCTACAGCAACTTTCCTTTCTTCTTTATTTCCTGTCTTCAGTTCCCCCATAGCAGTTTGCTTGACTACAATGTTTCATATGTAATGCAGTTTGATCCATAATATGCTTAATATGTAAACACTCTAAGTCACACCCATTGATACTGTCAATGGGGATAGCATATCTATGTATTGTGTATGCTTACTGCTACTTTTGTTGAAAATGTAATAAAAACTTTAAAAATCAGAAAAACATAGAGCATCCTTGAAGCAGTTGGTAACAAGGAGGAAAAAAAAACATGTGTTGCATGCGTGTACAGCAGATATCCAGGGTGTGGGACCCTTCTATGAGTGTCTACACATAGGAATTTGTACCGGAAGGGTATGCTTCTTTTCAATGGTCAGGGTCCCGTCTCATACATTATTTCTAGCAACACTAATTGCACGGCCATTCTGAGTCCAGGCTCATGCCATCTGTATTATGCTGCTGTGGTCTCTCATGGCCTTTGAGGGAGCTTGAGAGCACTTCTTTTTTACGGAGGGTACAATTAGGCACTGATCGTAGTTTTATGGAGCAGTTATTCCTCCAATAAATGACCAGGGCCTCACAGCTGAACACCATCAGTGTTTTTTTGGTGTGAATCAGAGGTAATGGATCACTCCAGGGTGTTAATTCTACACAAGAATGAGCAACAAAGCAATGTGCCAGACAGTATTCACAGTGGCTTCCACCCAGTAAAGTGTACATACCAACACAAATGCACCAGTAATGTCTATAGCCTGGTACAAATGTTTTTTTTAAAGTGTTACAATAGGTAGGTGTTAGTCAGACACTAGGTCGGTTATACTGCCGCAATGAATGCATGCACGTTAGTTGTATGTAAGCATTTAATTTCCTTGGAGTGTCACAGGAATTGAAAGTTATTTGCAAAGATTTTTCAGATTTTCTCAATGAGAGAAATCTTAAGTTTCCCTCTGAAAACACTTCACACTCTAAGTTTAGGTGACCCAGGCTTACAAGGCCCTGCACAAAGAACAACCAGCATACATCAACAAATGCCTCACCTTCCACCAACTAACCAGACACCTTTGATGTTCTTCCCTCTCTCTTGCAGACACCCCACGGATCTGCCGAACCAACAGCTGAGGGTGCTCCTTCTCGTACCTGGCAGCCAAGACTTGGAACAACCTTCCCCTGAACCTCAGGACGGCACCGTTGCTCATCAATTCAGGAGAGAGCTCAAGGCCTGGAGGTTCGAATGAACAACCTACCTCGCAACAGTCAACATCTCCAGCACCTCGAGACCCTCACAGGTGATTTTCCGCGCTTTACAAATGTTTGATTGATTGATTGAGCTTGACATGTTTTGGGATGTTTTAAGATTTGCACTGCGTGTTAAATCATTCAGTGATTTACAGTTAATTATAACCTAACCACCTGCAGTATAAGTGGCAATTGTAACCTGCATTGTATACCTACCGAGACTCCTATTGGAATGAGGGCTGATATTGTAGATGGTGATGTTAGGCTACCGTCACCTCTGGAAACAAGGCAGACACTAAATTAAAGTGTCTCTGACAGCTCCTGTCCTGATCAGATGATATTCCCAGCTATGCTCTGGGTTTACTGAACAGACTGTCAGAAAATAATCTGATATAACTAATGTGAGGAGACAAGTGGGTGTGATTAGAGCTCCTGCATACTTTCTAGGAAATACACCTCTTGCCAATGTGAACTGTCACCTAGTTGAATTGTTGGCAGAAAATGAGAAGTGAATTATTTATAATTAGTATGTGCACCAAGTGAGCCGGCAAACACTGAAATAGCATGAATCTCATTAACAAGAGTCATAACGCTAGAACATATAGGAACAACTATTGACAAATATGCATCTTTTCATTGAATAAAAATACCCCCTTTAATTAAGGAGGCTGTTAACACATGACTGCTACACAAGTAGTACCTTACTGTAGTAGTACTGCGGAACTTTTTAAAAATACTATTGCTATGTCAGTAACATCACCTGCATTGTTAAACACAGACACTTTACACAACTTAGACAGTAAAGACAAAGGATTTTGGACACCTTGTTCCCGTGTGGTCCAGGGCAAAGAAGAAACTCCAGATAGAGACAATACAATGCATTATTGTCTGGTTAGCAAGCTGAAAAGAGTATGTAACGACTGTAGAGACTCTCAGTGAATCGGGCCCTCGGGGACAAATTTGCTATTTTTTTTTCATGCAACGCAGAGCAGCAATCAAAGTGGCTGCGCTCCAGTGCATGAAAAGGAGAAAGCAGAACAGTGCCATATCTAGTTGCACTTATCTTAGTGCTGGCGCACCGTCTGGCAACCTAGTGACACACACATACCTTTGAACCCTAATACAAATGTGTCTGAATGAGCCTACACAGATTTTGTACAGGAAGAGTTCCCTTTTAGTACAAAATACTATGCTAAGATTTAAACGTAAAAAAAAAATCATACTTTGTTATGTGCAACAAAGTTAGAAAAAAAGCTTTTCTCCTACTTTGTGCATTTCAAGAAGGCATATATTTTCAACACAAAGCCTTATCAACAAATGTTAATAGATATAGCTTTGCATTATAAAACATGGGTGGTTGCATGGGAATACCCATATACCAGCTATGGGATGCCCCTTGATGCAGAGAAGCACAAAGTAGTGAAAAACGTTGCCTTAAGGCCACATTCAAGCGCAAAAATAATTTTGTGTGTACTGTAAAGTGATTATTTCATCAGTTCATCATTAGTTATTGTGCTGATTTCTATCTCTTTTTGTTACTTGGGATTAGTTGTAAGCCATCATAAATCCGCCCCTTGGTGCTGCAACAGAGCAGCTGCCAGATGACTTCTGACAGCTCCAATGAGTTGACAAAATATGAGGTGAAGTGGTTGACGAGGCGGGAACAGCTCTGTGTGGGAATAATCCACAGTTTGCACCCAGGAAGTCATCAACGCCAATTGGATGCTGCTTGGCATTGGGTATGGTGAAGATTTCTATCTTTAGACTTAGACTCTTTTCTGAAAGTCAGATTCCTTCAGTGGGGTAAGCTGCAGTTTGTAGCTCAAGAGGGTTCAACGATATCAGATGGCAGTCAGTGTCAGGTCCGCTGGACCAGAATTGCTTCTGTGGAGAAGAACGTAGCATTAGCTCAAGTGAAGTTAGGGCCATCGGTGATGCACCCTCTGTGGATCAGCTTTGCAGGTTGGTCCTCGTCTTCTGTCCAATCTCCAAGCAAAATCCTTGAAACAGTTTCTAACTCCTGGGTTTTAGGGTTAAGCAGGAGAAGTACACTCTAACACCAGCCAAGGATTCCAGGACATCAGGAACAGAAGGTGGAGGCAGGGACTCACTGCACAGAAGCCACCAGCAGGGTCCATGGGCAGGTCGGGTCCATGGGGAGGTCCAGTTGAAACCGGTCCACTGGGCTCTTCCAGGAAAGGGGTCTTCTTGCAGCTTTTGTGTCCCTGTAGTTTAAAAGGAGGTGAGCCAGCTGACCCTTGGAATCCACAATTTTGTCTTAGGTAGAAGTGGGAGCAGGTCCAGCCTCTCAGGGTTCTCCTCACAAGTCTCAAGAGCAGGTGTTTTTAATTCTACCTAGCGGTGTTTAAAAGAAGGTACCCAGGGGTGCCACATTTATACCTGGCACTAGTTTGCAGGTGGGAGTGACTCCTGGCTTCTCCCTGATCAATAGGAAAAAAGGTGCCTTTTGAAGCGGTTCGTGTGTGCCCTAATGCAAACAATCCCAGAGTGCCTCCTCTCCCTAAATCCAACATGGCAGGAACGTTCTTCCCCTGTTAAGAGCTCCTGTGCCCACCCTGTCAGAGTGTTGGTCCAAACGTAATCCCTAAAATAGGGACGGTGCCTGCAAAGGCACTGCCATAGGGATTACGATGTCCCTTTTCACTCCACCTGTGCATGGCGGTCCGACAGTCATGTAATGGCAGATGGAATGGGACTCTACCAGGGCCCATCTACTATGTGGTCAGGGAAGCACATGTGGTGCCCCCCAAACATGTTTCAAAAAATCCCTTTTTCCATTGTGGCTTTTGCTGCGGCCCTTGCACTGGCCGCAGCATAAGCTGCAATTTAAAAAGCCATGTTTCCGACCGCCTTCATGGCAGCCGGATCGTGATAAGGTGGGTGGAGCCGCGGACTACATGTTGGGTGGTTTCCATCCCGATACAATGTCCGACCGCCATCATAATGAGGCCCATAGTTTTCGAAATATCGTGTGGACAAACTATTGTGCCAAGAATATCAAGGATTAAAATAATATGATGGTAGGATTTTATGGGTAAGCAAAGTTTTAATATGCTTAACTCTATATATATGTAGCATGACGATATCTATATATATATATCTATATATATATATATATATATATATATATATCCTTTCACCTTTCTCCCACTGATTCCTTGACGTCGCATGAATCAAGAAAGCACAAACTCCTCTTATTAGGTGCAATATTTCTTTTTATTTTTAGTGCTTGGCTGCCATGACGCGTTTCGAACCTCCTGGGTTCTTGATCACATGACAAGTTGCGTGTTACTCTCCCGTATTTAAAGTGACAAGTGCACTATTTTTTTAACAATTCAAAGAACATTTTGCATACAGAGGGTATCGCAAACTGTTTACAATTTATGAACATTCCTTAGGTGTAAATGATATAACCTCTATAATAAACTTGTATTTACAAAAGAAGAACAAAAAACATTTTTTCTCATTTGTTCTTAATATCTGCTTAAAGACATATCTAAAACATGATTGATAAAAACACAAGCTATAGTCAGATTTAAGGGTAAAATACATGTTTCAAACATTTTTGTACGCCCCCCTTGGTTATATCCGATTTTAAAACATGGGCAAGAATACTTAAACCCCAATAAAAGATCTTTCATATCAAAATCATGTGCAAAATACGCAATAAATATGTAAACAATAATTTGCTTGTTATTTCATAAACAACAATATTTCCCCTATTGGAAATCCAATGTGTGCAAAACCCGCTTTATTTTGAAAGTGTTATAAGTGTTTCAAGCGCCATAAATAATGTGCAAATTTTGCTTCTGTACATGAGCCCATGTATTTAAGAAGTCTTTTAAAAACATTACATAAGAGAACAACATATATAGGATAGGGTTTTTGGCATGTAAAATCATAGTTCTTGAGACCATTTACATTCAGATTGTTTTGGGGCAGCATGTAACCCTCAAGCAAGTAACATATGTATCTTATGGTAAATACTGAGAACCAAATAAAAACAGTCTGAAACATCTATATTGTTTTTTAATTATAACCAGGTATGTAAATATTCAGTTGTGTTGAGACCATATGGGTTCTTGGTGTCACACTCCAAAATATATCTGGTCTCTAACCTCCTTAATGTAGCCTCCCTATTGCCTCCTCTCCTCAAGGGAGGAACACTATCAATTGCATAGTATTTTAAATGCTCTAGATTGCTGGCATGGGAAGCTTCAAAATGGCGGGCCACCGGATAGGTACTGTCTTTGTTTGTGATGGCCCGTATGTGCTGGAGTACTCTTTGTGGACTTGCAATTTTGTGCTTCCCACATATTGCAGTCCACAAGAGCACTCCAGCACATAAACCACATATTCAGATTTGCAAGTCATGAATTTATCAATGATCACTGGTTTGTTCTTACATTTGGTCACAAACGAGGTTTTATTGATACCATATTTGCATGCCCTACATGTATTGCACCTCACAAAGCCTTTTCTCTTGGACAGCCAGTTCGTGTTTTTAGCTATTTCAGGGCTACTGCTCACCAAGTAATCACCTGTATTTGGAGCTTTTCTATAAGTGATTAAAGGCGCACTTGGCATATCTTCCCCTATCACAGGGTCATTTTGCATTAAATGCCAATTTTTTTTAATTATTTTTCTCATGCTGTCCTTCTGCTTGTCATAAGTTAAAATTAGATGAGGACTGCTTTTGGTGACTGTTTTATTTAGATGTTTAATTTCACTTGCTGAGGGTTTAAAAATCAAATCTTCCCGAGTTTTGACTTTTGTTTTCTTTATCGCATTGTCAATTACACTTTCTTTATAACCCCTAGCTAGGAACCGGTGTTTGCATTCATTTTGGGCCATAATCAAGTCATCTTCCTTACTGCATATTCTACGAATTCTCAACATCTCTCCTTATGGTATGCTCAGAATTGTATGTTTGGGGTGGAAACTGGATGAGTGTAAGATAGTATTGCCTGATGTTGGTTTACGAAATAGACGAGTCTCCATTAGGATCCTGTCAGAGTGTTGGTCCAAATGTAATCCCTAAAATAGGGACGGTGCCTGCAAAGGCACTGCCATAGGGATTACGATGTCCCTTTTCACTCCACCTGTGCATGGCGGTCCGACAGTCATGTAATGGCAGATGGAATGGGACTCTACCAGGGCCCATCTACTATGTGGTCAGGGAAGCACATGTGGTGCCCCCCAAACATGTTTCAAAAAATCCCTTTTTCCATTGTGGCTTTTGCTGCGGCCCTTGCACTGGCCGCAGCTTAAGCTGCAATTTAAAAAGCCATGTTTCCGACCGCCTTCATGGCAGTCGGATCGTGATAAGGTGGGTGGAGCTGCGGACTACATGTTGGGTGGTTTCCATCCCGATACGATGTCCGACCGCCATCATAATGAGGCCCATAGTTTTCGAAATATCGTGTGGACAAACTATTGTGCCAAGAATATCAAGGATTAAAATATTATGATGGTAGGATTTTATGGGTAAGCAAAGTTTTAATATGCTTAACTCCATATATATGTAGCATGACGATATCTATATATATATATCTATATATATATATACATATATATATCTATATATATAGATATATATATATAACCTACTGGCGGTCGCCAGTAGGTAGCTATAGTTAGGACCTTGTTTCTATTCAAAGAGCATTTTTTCTTTTGCCAATATCTTTGGCGCCATTTCACGAATCTTCGCCAAGTTTTCAAAACTAATGGTTCACTCAGGTCAGCTCCTGTCTGAAAAGTTTCGGAGTGATTCGTCAAGCGGGGGCTGAGAAAAAAGGGAGGTCACAAAACGCGTTTTCCCCATGTTGTTTTCCATGGGGATTTTGAAACAGGCTACAGCCTGAACTGCTGAACGGAATTACACCAAATTTTGCAAAAAGGTAACTCTTGGTTCGGAAAGCGCCCTTTTTTTTAAATGGTGTAAATCTGTTCAGTAGTTGCTGAGAAATTCAAAAAATAAAAATATCGATATCTGAGCACCAAGGAGGATTCGCGAACCCTCCCGAGCACGAGCTTCATTTTGATTGGCTGTCAACATTCCAAACCAGGAAGTGTTGGCAGCCATTTTGTGACTCGGTACCGAGTCAGAAGAAAAAAGGAGAAAAAAGGAGAAAAATCAAGAAAAAGGGGCAGGGTAGAAACACCCTGACCCCCTAGGCCTGGTCAGGGGGTCCCACAGGGTACCCCAGGGCCCAAAAAAGCATTTTTTTGGGGTGCGGAAGTCCCGCCGAGAAAATTAAGAAAAAACGCGCTTTGTTTTAATAAGCCCCCGGTGGGCCAGGTCCCGGGGGAAATGTGCGATATATATATGCGGGGGCCTTGCGGGCCCTCGCAGCCCCGGGGACCGCCACTTCCCATTGGCTTTATTTATTATGCGCGGGGGCACGCTGCCTCCCCGCAGCCCCGGGGACCGCCACCTCCCCGGGGCTTTTGATAAAGTGTGTGGGGGGACTCCTGCCTCCCCACACTGTCCCACGGACCGCCACCTCCCTGGGGCATCTGTAATTATGTGCGGGGGGCATCGTGGGCCCCCCCAAGCCCCATGGACCACCACCTGCCCGGGGCTTAAATTTAACTGATAAAGTGTGGGGGGGGCTCTTGACCCTCCCCGCACTGCCCGGGGACCACCACCTCCCTGGGGTATTGATTGTGAAGTGCAGGGGGGCCACGCCACCCCCCACAGCCCCGGGGACCACCACCTCCCCAGGGCATTCAGTTAATAAATGTAGGGGGGCCTCACGGGCCCCCCCAAGCCCCAGGGACCACCACCTACCCGGGGCATTGAATATGTAAATATGGGGGTCCATGTTAGCAGCTCCCCTTGTCCAAAAGCAATGCCGGCTCCCGCAGGAGGCGGGGAGCCGGCTGGGGCCATGGGGGCATTGTGGCTCCCCCCACGGTCCCCAAGGGAAGGCCAGGCCCCAGGGGATGGGGTCCCTGGGGCTAGAAGTGGCCAAGGGAAGGGCGGCCATGTGCCCCCCCTCCCGTACTTGTTAATTTAAAAAAAAAAAAGAGGCAATGCCCCGGGGGATTGGGTCCCCGGGGCTATTATTGGCCTCAGGAGGGGGGCCACGCAGCCCAACTCCAATATTAAAAAGAAAACAAAATGCTGGCCAAGCCCCGGGGGATGGGGTCCACGGGGCCAATAGTGGCCCAAGGAATGGGGGCCACGTGGCACCCGTGCCTTAATTTAAAAAAATAAAATAACAGAGGTAATTCCCCGGGGGATGGGGTCCCTGGGGCGAATACCGAATGATGGAAGTGGGGCATTTGTTTTTCTCTATTTTGGAGTCGCAACCCCAATGCAGCTCTCTGCGCGTCCCCCCACATGTAACATCGCGTTGGATTTGCGAATCCACCTCAAATAAATAATTTAGTAGTATATAAATTTAGAAGGTACTGTTGTATTTGTGAAGTTGTATTAAAGAGGTAGTGTGATTAAAGTTAATGATAAGATTAAAATTGATAGAGTTAGTAAAATATATCAAATTAAAAATTAATAGTTAAACCTGGAAAGTGTATTATGTTATAGTTCATTGAATTCATGCTTTTGTTTTGTGGATTCATGACGGGTTCGCGAATCCTTAAAATATTAACAAAGAGTATGTATATTAAAAAAAAATAAGATTCACTGTTGGGTTATAGGGTGGCTCTAAAAAGAGCCCTTGTTTTCATTATGACTTTGTTGGAGCTACATGTAAGTGTGAATGCACAGCTTTAGGTTGTTGAGAAAGACTCTGTTTCCTTGATCTGTGAAGTGTACTCCATCACTTCTGTAGATGTAATCCATATCAAAACGTATATTGTTGTTATAGATGGAGCCCATCCTATGGTCTCTGAGGTAAGCAGAAACAGCTTTATTGACATTCTTCTTAGCTTTCTCAATCTGTGGACAGAATTGTTTTGACCACTTCCATTTCTGTCTTTGGCATATATTAGAGTATACAAAGACAGTTTGAGGCAACAGCAACATCAATTGTGCAAAGGTGTCCTTCATTTGCATTTCCAGACCTAACCCAGTCAATGTGCCTAGGTCATTGCCATCACAGTGCACAATCATGAGATCAGGGGGTTGGAGATGCAAAAAGGTTTTAACCAAAGGCATCAATTGGTGCCACTTTAATCCTCTCAGTGCAATCCATTTAATATCCACATTTTGTAAAGCTAGGTCCTTGTCAATACCTCTGCATTCAGCATACCTTTTGCACCAGACAACATAGCTGTGCCCAACAATCCATACTGTAAGCATGTTGAAGGGATATCTGGAAGTAATGAAAAGATGTCTGTAGCTGAGGTAGTCAGTTGGTAGAATGAGAGGTATCTAAAATGGTGGACAAGATGCTGTTTTTTAAAAAGTAGAGAAATGATTGGCTGTTTAAGAACATTCTACATTCAAAAATAGGGTGCATGTTTCTTTCTTTAAAAAGCATGTTTCTTATTGGTTAGTAAAAAATGTTTGAAAGGTACAGTAGATAGAATAAGGTCATATTTTGCAAACATCAACCACACCTGCTGTTTGCATTTGTAACCTTGTGTGCTGAACTTGAAAATATGGTGAACTTGTGACCTGTCAGTTCAGTTGAATGTTCCATGAACTGTTGCTATGGAAACTGGGATTAAGCAGAATGGGGGAAGGGTTGAATGTTATCTGTGGTTTTAAAATATGGAATTGTAATTTATATATAAGTGATATGTTGTTAAAGTAAGATTTCCCAAGTCAGTACTATCTTTAGAAGTGGTGTGTTCTTAAAAAATAGTGGTATTTTTATTTGTAATATATTTTTGAACTCCCATATGAATTTGCGGCTCCATCGCGTTGGTGCACGGTGGAGTCACGACTCCAAAAAATTCCAGAACCAGTTTGGTCACTTTTAGAAGTCAGTTGGTAACGGTTAATATGTGTAACCAATAGAAATGTGTTTTACAATTTGAAATTATGTAGGAAGCAATGTGATTTGTTACCTACATTTATTTGTGTGGAGAAAGAGAGGGAAAGTTTGCCATGACTGGTTTTACCTTGTTGAGAGTGTTGCATTACATTGAATGTGTGCATAAGAATTTTTTTAATGAGTTTCTGATATTTCATATTCTACAAATCAATTTGGAAGGTGAGTTAGAAATTTGTGAGGTGTATTATGTATTAGCTTTATTTTTAAACTTTAAAAATTATTCAAGAACTGTGATGTTTGAAATATATTATTAAATGTAGAGAGTTGTATTGTAGCTTGTTTTATTGTACTTCAATGTTGTTTGAAATAGATTCTGTATAGTAATATGTGTATATTGGAAGATGGATTAGTGATTATGGTAGTTTGTTTTAGTGTGTGGATATGTACATTTGTAGTATACCGCATAATTTTAGGTGTTGCTTTCAAATTGCAAGTGCCGTCTGTCAAGTTTTAAGGTGCGCATGGACTTATGTCTGAAGTATGTCTCTACTTGTATATGTATTTTCATATGTCTTATACATTTGAAGGTGCACGATGTATTACAAAGATGTGTTGTTGCTTTTTATGTGGTAGTCTCAAGATTGTGAGTAGTAGTAGAATGGTGAAGATGCAGCACAAAAGATGTTGAGATAAGGTATTAGTGATTAGACTACTTTTTATAAGTCTCTAGAGAGGTACAGTTGAAATATGCCACATAATCTTTGGTGTTTGCTTGAAATTGGAAGTTTGTTCTGTGAATTTTTGAGGTGTGCATAGTGTTCTGGTACAGACATATGCATTCATGTTTTCAGGAATATGGTGAGACTTATAGCAGAGACACGTGAAGGGTTCCTGCTTTGTATTTGGCTAGGTGTAACATTATAAGTAGTTGTAGAATGGTAAAGCAGCAGCACAAACGTGAGGTTTGAGATATCTTTGTAGAGATATTATTTATTAGAGTAATTTGTATGAGTTTGTGGAAAGGTACATTTCAATTATACCGCATAATTTTCACTGTCTGTTTGAAATTTGAAGTGAAGTATGTGAAGTTTTAAGCTGTGGATGGTGTTGTGACTGAGGTATGTCTCTACTTGCATATGTATTATGGTACGTGTTATGCGTCTGAAGATGATAGATGTAGAAAACACAAGTATACATCTATCTGTATATTACTTTTATATATGATGCTGCTAGCAAAAGGTACAGACATATGCATGCATGCTTTTAGGAATATGGTGAGACTTACAGCAGATTCATGTGAAGGGTTGCTAGTTTATATTTGTCTAGGTTACAGAATGGTGAAGCTGCAGCTCAAAACTGTGGTTTAAAACATGTTGGCAGAGGAATTAGTGATCAGGCTATTTTGCACGAGTCTGTTGAAAGGTATGGTTGAAATATATCACATGATTTTTGGTGTCTATTTGAAATGAGAAGTGCAGCTTCTTAAGTTTTAAGATGTGCATGGTTTTGTGACTGTGGTATGTCTGTACTTGCAGATGTATTTTCATATGTGTTATGCCTCTGAAGATGCTAGATTTATAAAATGCAGGTATAGATCTATTTGTATGTTTCTTGGATATAGGATGATACTAGGAAAAAGTACAGATATATGCATACATGCTTTTAGAAATATGGGGAGACTTTTAACAATGATAAGTGAAGGGTTGCTTTGCTGTTAGCTATGCTCAATACCTGATTAGTAGTAGAATAGTGAAGCAGCAGCAGTAGAAAAGTGATTTTTAAGATATGTTGGGAGAGGAATTAGTGATTATGGTACTTTATATTAGTCTGTGTAAAACTTCTCTTGAACTATGCCGCATAAATCTAGGTGTGTGTTTGAAATGTTAAGTGTAGTCTGTCAAATTTTAAGGCCTTTATGGTCTTGTGAGTGTGGTTATGTTTCTACTTGCACATGTATTCGGATATGTGTTATGCTTTTGGCAATAGGTACAGATACAAGCATGCATGCTTTTAGGAATATGGTTAGAATTATGGTAGAGACATGTGATAGGTTGGAATGTATGACATTACAACTCAAACGTTTACAATGCATGCCTTTACAACGTGGTTTTTACATCGCAGCTACCATTACAACTCATGCTTTTACATTGCATGCCATTACAACGCATTTTTAGAAACTACATTTACAATGCATGCCATTACAACGCATACCATTACAATGCATACCATTACAACGCATAATACTTTTAGGGCAACAGTAGGGTAAGTGTTGGATAGTGTAGGGGTAAAAATTATTATTCTCACTCTAGTGAGTGCAACAGTAGGGAAAGTGTTGGATAGTGTAGGGGAATAAATTACTATTACCATGTACCCCAAAACCCATACCCACCCTAAAACGTAAAAATCTCCATTACTTACCTTATAATGCGTTGTAATGGCATGCGTGTAATGGTATGCGTTGTAATGGCATGCGTTGTAGTGACATGCATTGTAATGGCTGCGTTGTAATGGCATGTGATGTAAAGGCAGTCGCGTTGTAACAGCTGCGTTGTAAAGGTAATGTGTTGTAATGACTGTGTTGTAATGGATGCACTCTTAAAATCACCCAGGCACTTCCTATGTACTCCTGAAATCCCCCAGACATTACCCCTGCACTCATGCAATCACCAGGCATTACCTATGTACTCCTCTAATCCCCCAGATATTACTTCTACAATCATGCAGTCATCAATGCGTAAGCTATACACTGGTTCAATCACCCAGGCACTACCCTTGCACTCCTCCAATCACCCTGTCAGGATCTATGCAGTCCTCCAATTACTTAGCCAGTGCCCATGCACTTATAAAATCACCCAGACACTACCATAGTAGTCCTCCAATCATCCAGGCACTACCCTTGTTCTCATGCAATCACCCATGCACTACCCCTGTACTCTTTCAATCACCCAGCCACTACCTCTGCAGTCCTTGAATCACCCAGCCACTACCTATGCACTTATATAATCATCCAGGCACTACCTTTGCACTCTTCCAATCATGCAGGCAATATCCCTGTAATCATGTAACCACTCAGCCAGTGCCCATGCACTTATAAAATCACCCAGACATTACCTTTACACTCTTCTAATCACTGAGGCACTACCACAATACTACTGCAATCTCCTAGGTAGTACTGATGCACTTATAAAATCACCCAGGCACTTCCTATGTACTTCTGTAATCCCCCAGACATTACCTCTGCATTCATGCAATCACCCAGGCATTACCTATGTACTCCTCTAATCGCCCAGCCATTACCGTTGCACTCATGCAATCACTAATGCATTAGCTATACACTGATTCAATCACCCAGGCACTACCCTTGCACTCCTCCAATCACCCTGTCAGGATCTATGCACTCTTCCAATCACTTAGCCAGTGCCCATGCACTTATAAAATCACTCAAGCACTACCTTTGCTCTTATGCAATCACCCAGGCACTACTCTAGTACTTCTCCAATCACCCAGCCACTACCCTTGTTGTCATGCAATCACACAGGCACTACCCCTGCACTCATGCAATCACCCAGGCACTACCCTTGCACTCCTTCAATCACCCAGGCATTACCCATGCACTTATATAATCACTCAGGCACTACCCTTGCACTCCTCCAATCACACAAGCACTATCCCTGTAATTATGTAATCATACAGCCAGTAGCCATGCACTTATAAAATCACCAAGGCACTACCTTTGCACTCCTTGAATCACTAAGGCACTACAATATTACTACTCCAAACACCCAGGCAGTATCTATGCACTTATAAAATCATCCAGGCACTTCCTATGTACTCCTGAAATCCCCCAGACATTACCCGTGCAGTCATGCAATCACCAGGCATGACCTATGTACTCCTCTAATCCCCCAGACATTACTTGTGCACTCATGCAATCACCAATGCATTAGCTATACAGTGGTTCAATCACCCAGGTACTATCCTTCCACTCCTCCAATCATTCTGTCAGGATCTATGCACTCCTCCAATCACTTAGCCAGTACCCATGCACTTATAAAATCACTCAGGTACTACCTAAGCACTTATGCAATCACCCAGGCACTACCCTAGTACTCCTCCAATCACCCAGGCACTACCCTTGTTCTCTTGCAATCACCCAGGCACTACCCCTGCATTCCTTCAATCACCCAGCCAGTCTCTACTTGTATATGTATTTTCATATGTCTTATACATTTGAAGGTGTATGGTGTATAACAAAGAGGTGTTGTTGCTTTTTATGTGGTAGGGCCAAGACTGTGAGTAGTAGTAGAATGGTGAAGTTGCAGCAGAAAAGTGTGGTTTAAAACATGTTGAGATAAGGTATTAGTGATTACGCTACTCTTTATAAGTCTCTAGAGAGGTACAGTTGAAATATGCCACATACTTTTTGGTGTTTGCTTCAAATTCGTAGTTTGTTCTGTGAATTTTTGAGGTGGGCATAGTGTTGTGATACACACATATGCATGCATGCGTTCAGGATGTTGCACTTCTCCATTCACTCAGGCACTACCACAGTACTACTCCAATCACCCAGACAGTACCCATGAACTTATAAAATCACCCAGGCACTTCCTATGTACTACTGTAATACCCCAGACATTTCCCCTGCACTCATGCAATCACCAGACATTACTTCTCTAATCCCGCAGACATTACTTCTACAATCATGCAATCACCAAAGCGTTACCTATACACTGGTTCAATCACCCAGGCAGTACCCTTACACTCTTCCAATCACCCTGTCAGGATCTATGCACTCCTCCAATCACTTAGCCAGTAACCCATGCACTTATAAAATCACTCAGGCACTACCTATGCACTTATGCAATCACCCAGGCACTACCCTGGTACTCCTTCAATCATCCAGGCACTACCCTTCTTCTCATGCAATCACCCAGGCACTACCCCTGAAGTCCTTCGATCACTCAGCCACTACCTAGGCACTTATAAAATCACCCAGGCACTACCTCTGCACTCCTTGAATCACTCAGGCACTACAATAGTACTACTCCAATCACCAAGGCAGTATCCATGCACTTGTAAAATCACCCAAGCACTTCCTATGTACTCCTGAAATCCCCCAGACATTACCTGTGCAATCATGCAAACACCAGTCATTACCTATGTACTCCTCTAATCCCCCAGACATTACTTGCAATCATGCAATCATCAATAATTTAACTATACACTGGTTTAATCACCCAGGCACTACCCTTGCACTCCTCCAATCACCCTGTCAGGGTCTATGAACTCCTCAAATCACTTAGCTAGTGCCCATGCACTTATAAAATCACCCAGGCACTACCTTTACACTACTCCAGTCACTGAGGCACTACCATGGTACATCTCCAATCACTCAGGCAGTACCGATGCACTTATAAAATCACCCAGGCACTTCCTATGTACTCTTGTAATCCCCCAGATATTACCCCTCAACTCATGCAATCACCAAGCATTGCCTATGTACTCCTCTAATCCCCCAGACATTATTTCTGCAATCACGCAATCATCAATGCGTTAACTATACACTGGTTTAATCACCCAGGCACTACCCTTGCACTCCTCCAATCACCCGTTCAGGACCTATGCACTCCTCTAATCACTTAGCCAGTACCCATGCACTTATAAATCACTCAGGTACTACTTATGCACTTATGCAATCACCCAGGCACTACCCTAGTACTCCTCCAATCATCCAGGCACTACCCTTGTTCTCCTTCAATCACCCAGCCACTACCCCTGAAGTCCTTCGATCACTCAGCCACTACCTATGCACTTATAAAATCACCCAGGCACTACCTTTGCACTCCTTGAATCACTCAGGCACTACAATAGTACTACTCCAATCACCAAGGCAGTATCCATGCACTTATAAATTCACCCAAGCACTTCCTATGTACTCCTGAAATCCCCCAGACATTACCCGTGCACTCATGCAATCACCAGGCATTACCTATGTACTCCTCTAATCCCCCAGACATTACTTCTGCAATCATGCAATCATCAATGCGTTATCTATACACTGGTTTAATCACCCAGGCACTACCCTTGCACTCCTCCAATCACCCTGTCAGGATCTATGCACTACCACAGTACTTCTCCAATTACTCAGGCAGTACCGATGCACTTATAAAATAACCCAGGCACTTCCTATGTACTCTTGTAATCCCCCAGATATTACCCCTCAACTCATGCAATCACCCAGGCATTATGTATGTACTCCTTAATCCCCCAGACATTACCTTTGCACTCATGCAATCACCAATGTACTAGCTATACATTGGTTCAATCACCCAGGTACTATCCTTCCACTCCTCCAATCACCCTGTCAGGATCTATGCACTCCTCCAATCACTTAGCCAGTACCCATGCACTTATAAAATCACTCAGGTACTACCTATGCACTTATGCAATCACCCAGACACTACCCTAGTACTTCTCCAATCATCCAGGCACTACCCAGCACTCATGCAATCACCTAGGCATTACCCATGCACTATTTCAATCACCCAGCCACTACCCATACGCTTATATAATTAACCAGGCACTACCCTTGTACTCCTCCAATCACCCAGGCACTACCCCTGTACTCATACAATTACCCAGCCAGTACCCATGCACTTATAAAATCAATGAGGCACTACCTTTGCACTCCTCCAATCAACCAGGCACTACCACTGTACTCCTCCAATCACGCAGCCAGTACTCATGCACTTATAAAATCACCCAGACATTACCTATGCACTCCTCCAATCACCCAGGCACTACCCCTGTACTCATGCAAGCACCCAGACATTACTCCTACACACATGCAATCACCCAAACATTACTCATGCACTCCTCAAATCATTCAGGCAGTACCCTTGCACTCCTCCAATCACCCAGACATTACCCCTGCACTCAGGCAGTCTTTTTGCACTCATCCATTCCCTCAAGCAAAACTCATGCACTCTTCTATGCACTCAGACTCTACCCTTGCACTCATTTAATCACTCAGACACTACTCTTGCACTCATCCATTCCCTCAAACACTACACATGCACTCATCCATGTACTCAGGCACTAACCATGCACTCCTTCAATCACCCAGGCACTACCCATGCACTCATCCATGCACTCAGGCTCTACCCATGCACTCATGCAATCACTCAGGTAGTACTGCTGCACTCATCCATTCCCTCAAACACTTCCCATGCACTCATCCATGCACTGAGCCACTACCCATGCACTCCTCCAGTCACCCTGGCACTACCGATGCACTCATCCATGCACTCAGACTCTACCCATGCACTCATCCAATCACTCAGACACTACTATTGCACTTATCCCTTCCCTCAACACTACCCATGCACTCATCCATGCACTCAGGCACTACCCATGCACCCCTACATTCACCCTGGCACTACCCGTGCACTCATCCATGCACTCAGACTCTACCCATGCACTCATCGAATCAGTCAGACACTACTATTGCACTCATCCATTCCCTCAAACACTAGCCATGTACTTATCCATGCACTCAGGAACTACAGATGCACTCTTCCAATCACCCAGGCACTACCCCTGCACTCATGCAATAAGCCAGGCACCACCTATGCACTCATGCAATCACTCAGGCACTAACGCTGCACTCATCCATTCCCTCAAACACTATCCATGCACTCATCTAATGACTCAGGCAATACTGCTGCACTCATTCATTCACTCAGACGGTACTTATTCACTCATACAATGACTCAGACATTACCCTTGCAGTCATTCATAGAACACATACAAGTTTGTCTATTTTTAACCAATTAGGCGGTTCTAAAAAGAACCATTATTTTTCTTCTTTTTTGTTTTCAAATTTTGTTGTGTTTTTTTAACTCTTTTATAAAATTTTTGGGTGTTATTTTTAAACAAAAGATTGAAAAAACAAGGAAATGAACTAAAAAAGTTTTCAAAAGATTTTGCAATTAGAAACTCATTGCAAAAAAAAAAAGAAAATTAACAATGATGATTCTTTGCAGCAACAACAACAGCTGCAACAGATTGCTCGCCTGCACAAAGAAGTTCCTTGCACTTTATGCAGTGCTGTTCCAGTCCTGCAAACTCTGGAACAATTAGTGTACTTTGTGTGGATGCATTGGATCCCGCAGAAGTACTAGGTCCTGTGACCTCATCATCTTGTTGTGACTCTTGCATTTGGCGCCGATGTTGCTCTCGCGCAAGACGGTTTGGGTGCATCGTTTGAAAGTGTTTCATCATAGATGAAGTCCCGCAAGAATACTTCTTTTCTGATCCACGAGATAAAACATTCTGACACACAGTGCAGGTGACTTTGCGCGTGTTCACCTTCTTCTCTCCTGCTGGTATGGAGAAGAAAGCCCACACAATACTCTCTTTCCTTTTCTTAATGGGTTCTTCCAGCTCCTCTTCATCTGCAGGAATATCCTGTGGTGGATTTTGCAATGCCATTTCCTTTCTTGGAAAAAAACACCAAAAATCAAATAAAGAGGCACAGAAAACACAAGAGGTGTTTCTTGAAAAGATGCTCCTGGAAGAATGAAAAAATTGGGTGGGGTCCTGCAAGTCCTAGAATAGGAAGCTTCTTAACCAATGAAATACTTTCTTTTGAAGTCACATGGGATTCGCGCACCCAGCACGGAACCAGAGCACACCCGACGCGATTCCCGAAAAATATATTTAACAATTATATATCTTTATTCCAGTTACAAATATACGATATTTACAATTATGTTAAATAATCTCTTGGTTTAATATACATATTAAAGTTATATACATATACTTTTAAAATGTAAAAATTTGCGATGGATTCGCGCACCTAGCGCGACCCCCGGAAATACGTACGTGACGTTGCGCGGGGGCAAGAACCGCACAGCCTCCGCATACCCAACGCGCATTGTACACGACTTAACCAATATGGCGGTAGAAATTCTTGGATTCGCGCACCACCCGTGACTGGTACACGATCGGTACGTTAATCCACTTTAAAAAAAAATGTAAAGTCATATTTTAAAAAAGAGAAAACATCACAATATTTTTATAAAAGTTTAAAAATTAAGAAAAAGCATTTTTTGGACATTACAAATAGAAATTAACATTTAAAAATATTTGCAATTCACTGAAAAACCATAGGTTTGAGGGATGGTATAGTTAGAAATTAGCATTTAAAAAGCCTTTGAAATTCACTGAAAAAACCACAGGTCTCAGGGACGTTTTAGTTTGTTGGACATTTCACTCGTACAAAACCAGAGAAATTCGGCCGTTATAGTTAGTTGAGCTAACTATAACTCGTGCACCCTCAATGCACTGCTGATTCATCGCATATTACATCACTCATGATATGGTCAGTGACATCACTGATGACATCACTGATGACATCTCAAATGACATCACTGATGACATCACTGATGACATCACCCACATGATAATCTGATGCACCTTCTCACACCCTAATATAACCTTTGATACACCCACTCTAAATTACAGACTGCCATTCTCAAAACCATAGACACACCAACACCAATAACTACATACCCACTCACTGATTCTTAGATCTACAAACACATCCACTCACTCACCCATACAGCCACTCATACATGTAGTCACTCATCAATACAGCCACTATCATATGTACTCATACACCTATACTAACAGTCACACACCGCCACTCACCTATAGAGTTACAAACACAGCTACTCAGTCATGCAAAGAATCAATCACACTCACATTTACTCCCCTATACAGTTATACACACACCACCTCACTTATTATACAGATACTAACATATACTTACTCTCTTATACAATGACTGAAACAAGCACACACTCATCCATACAGCCACTTTCACAATCACTCACTCTCACATATAGTCACTTATATAGTCCAACACTCACATACTGTCTTCAAATATGTAGTTACTCACACATGTACCACTGAGACATCCATTCACTCACCAACACACCCATACACAGACTCACCCACCCATACACCCTTCACAGATGCACTGTTGAACCCATACACCCAGTGAATCACTCACTCACACATCTATGCACAGTTACACACCCCCAACCACCCACACAGACACTCAGGCACACATACAGGTACTCAGATCACCAATCAATAACCCATATAGACACTCATGTAGCTACTCACCAACCCATGCAGCCGCTTACACACCAACTGACAGACTAATACAGACATTCACACAGTTTAGTCACTGACACATGTAAGACACATTTAATCATTAACTTATACAGTCAGTCACGCATCTACTAAATCATCCATTCAGACACTCATACACCCACTCATTCTTCAATACACCTTGGCCTATATATATATATATATATAAAACGGGAAACATCGGTTACATCGCGGTGTTTATACCGCAATACCTTTACAACGCGGTATTACAACGCAAGTCATTACAATGACTTGCGCTGGAGGCGCTCTAAGCTAAGGAATAGTATGATTTACTATTCCAACACCTTCCCTACTGTAACGTAGGCTGGAGTTGGAATAGTAAATCATACTATTCCTAAGTCCAGCACCCTCCAACGCAAGTCATTGTAACGACTTGCGTTGTAATGCCTACGTTGTAAAGGTATAGTTAGTTGGACATTTCACTCGTACAAAACCAGAGAAATTCGGCCGTTATAGTTAGTTGAGCTAACTATAACTCGCGCACCCGCAATGCACTGCTGATGACATCGCATATTACATCACTCATGATATGGTCAGTGACATCACTGTAACGTCGTATATTCATATAAAACATATTTAAACATATTTAAAGTTTACAGAAACACACAGTCACTGGATGAAGTAATCAGTGATGTCATTAGTGATGTCATTTGAGATGTCATCAGTGATGTCATCACCAGTGATGTCACTGACCAAGTCATGAGTGATGTAATATATGATGTCATCAGCAGTGCATTGCGGAGGCGCGAGTTATAGTTAGCTCAACTACCTATAACGACCACATTTCTCTGGTTTTGTACGAGTGAAATGTCCAACTAACTATTACGTCCCCGAAACCTGTGGTTTTTTCAGTGAACATATATATCTACGTACCTTGAAGATATCTCTCTCTCTATATATATATATATATATATATATATCACTTACACGAAATCCAAATAAGTGCGCTCTCAGAGCCAAAAGACAAACATCCGATATAGATGCAAAACCAAGTTTATTCCACTACGCGTTTCGACTGCGTCCGCAGCCTTGCTCACGTGTACTGAGTGCACCATCAAAAAAGGGGTAAAAATAACAGGCGAACAGGAGGGCAGCGGCTGTTATGCTATTTATGAGGAAAATAGGACAGAAATCAGGGCACAATGAATTGAGCACGAATAGAAGCACGGTGGTTCAACCCACCGAGGAGAAATTAAAGAAATTGGAAAAATTGAAAAGGGCGGAGATTTCCAAATGGTGGGAGGCCATCTCATTACAGAACTATGTTGATCAAGAGATGGCCCCCAGAGGGTTGAGAATCTTCATTACACCCTCGTATGAGACACCCAATCCGAAAATGCTGGAGGAATGGTCAATCAATTCGGCACTGAGTTCAAAACGGATGCTGGAAATACTTATCAAGTACGCCTGGAGTGACCGTGAGAGTCTCATTTTGCAGATTAAGGAATTACAAGATGATCTGAACACCATCATGGACACGGATACTCTCAACAAAGCATTGGCGGCAATGAAGGAGCGCTTATGCAAGCATGAGGACGACATTAAAGCCCGTAAACAAAGAAAACTCATGAGAGACTATGGGGACTATGAGAGTGGGAGAATACTCACTTTCAGTAGGAAATTTGATCATTTGTATAAAAACCAAGTCCCCACTGAGAGCATAGCGACAATGAGTACACAGGGCGCAGCTGCAGCGGAGTCAACGGCGAGTGAGAGCGAATCGGATATTTCCAAAGGGGACACCTCGGGAGAAGAGCGCAGTACACGCCCCGTGACTTTTTTAGACGAGTATCGGACACTTCGAACGCGACGAAAAACAATGCGAGACATCCCAGCCCCAAAGCCAAAGGGACAGAGAGGTCGGGGTCGAGGCAGAGGACGAGGAGACGGAGGAACAGAAGGAAACGAACTCGGCAACAATGGGAAAAGAGGCAGAGGAAGGGGCCGTATGGGAGATACCAACACACGCTCCAAAAGAACATACTAATGGACCCCACAATGGTTAATAGAACTATCATTAATCTTTCTAAAAGACAGCTCAATGAAGTTGAAAAATGTACACTCTGTCTAGGACTTTCTTTTGTCCTTCATCCTCTTTTAATTATGCTGACACCAGAATTGATCTTTTTAAATATGTAAGAAAGTTAAAACTTAAAAAGTGACATCAATTGCGTTGGCAGAGACCTAGGAACCATACAGGAGGTGGGGAGGGAGATCATGCCACTGATCTGAACATTGATGATATGGAAACCCTATCCACTATGTTAGAATTACAACAAGGGACAGACATCAGTGACACGAGGATAGACGAACATCAGATCCTAGATGAGCTGGGAATTATAGGCGATGCGGCTGCATCTACTGACTTTAAACGCAAGTCGACCTTTTTACCGTCTCTCCCACATGACAATATTGACACTTTCCACGATAGTGTCACGAAGGCACTTATTGACTTTAAGGGCAAGTCTTGCAGTAGGAATAAACATAGTAACAATCTCTCTTTTAAACAGCGAGAGGTCCTTAAGTCACTTGCTAATGATGATGAAATTGTTATTCGCCCAGCTGACAAAGGGGGTAACATTGTTATTTTGGATAGAGAACATTACATCAAGGAGGCACACAGGCAGTTGAATGACAACAAATACTATATACCTGTCTCTAGGGAGACATACAACACCAGTATCACCAATATTTGGGAAAGATTGACCACGTGGAAAGACAAGGGAATCCTTGAATGGGAGGAGTTTTGTTATCTTAAAAGGGACTATCCTAAACTACCCGTATTATACCCCCTGCCCAAGGTACACAAAGATCCGGTCAATCCTCCTGGCCGTCCCATTGTTTCCTCCAGAGGGAGTGTAGCCGAGTACATATCGAAATATGTTGATCACTTTCTCAGGGAATATGTCATCAAACTTCCCAGTTACATCAGGGATACCAAGGACTTTTTGGGCAGAATAGAGAATATCGAGTGGGAAAGTGACTTCCTTCTGATTACCTTAGACGTCCACTCACTTTACACCATTATAGATCATCAACAAGGATTGGCTGCCTGTTCACACTTTTTGAAGAGAAGAAAGATCAAGTACTTAGAACACAACCGCATGATTCTTGAAATGACAGAATATTGCCTAACCAACAACATCTTTTGGTTTGATGGGGGTCTTTACAAACAAATGACCGGAACTGCGATGGGTTCTTGCTTCGCTCCCAGTTTTGCCAATCTTTTCATGGGCATCTGGGAGGAGGAGCTCTTTGCAGATGTAGACCAGAGACAGAATCTAGATAGGGTACATGTGTGGCTGAGGTACATTGATGACTTGTTCATCATTTGGAAAGGGTCAACAGATGAGGCAGTGAAGTTTATTGAGGGACTCAATAACAACAACCGTAACATACAACTCACTGGTAGTATCAGCAGTACCAGAGCAGAATACCTTGATGTGCACCTAGAGATCAAAGACAACAAGATCCACACAACTCTTTTTTGTAAGAGCACTGCAGGGAACAGTATATTGCACGCCCTCAGCAGCCACCCGGAATCTCTCAAATGGAGTATTCCTTACGGTGAGCTGCTGAGGGCAAAAAGAAACTGTAATAACGAGGAAGCCTACAGACTCGAGAGTGCCAACATGATAGAGAGATTCAAGGCGAGGGGATATCCAATGTGGGTACTCAAAAGAGCCATCTCCAGAGTTGAGGGTGTCAACAGAACCCAGACACTCATTGAGAAGATAGATAACGAGGGTGTAGGGGAAGATAACAGTACCAGAGTCATCATGACATATAATACAGATGCAGACAGTATCAGACGTATTCTCACACAGAATTGGAACATTCTCAAATCTGACAATAGCATAGGTGACACTATCCCTGGTAGACCTAACATAACGTACAGAAGGGGTAAGAGCTTGAGAGACATGTTGGTACACAGTGACATCACGAGACAGCAAGATGTAGGGACCCTCAATTTGAAAGGGTTTTTTCCGTGTGGACATTGTAAGGCGTGTCTGACTAGCAGTTTTCGCAAAGAGTTTACACACAAAACCTATAGCAGAGAAATCGTACAATTTCTTACATGCAGTACCACTTTTGTAGAATATGTCATCGAGTGCCCTTGCAAATTGTATTACATAGGGAGCACCACATTAATGGCCAAAAAGAGAATTTTAGAACATAAAAGGGCCATTACCAACAAAGATCCCAAATACCCTGTGGCACGACATTTTCAAGAAAACCATTTCTCTGATTCCTCCCTCATGAAATATTTCATATTGGAACAGGTCAGGTTGGGACAGAGAGGGGGTGATAGAGTACTGCGACTCAGACAGAGAGAGTCCAGATACATTGTAGATTTTCAAACAAGAATCCCATGGGGGCTCAATCAGGATGAAGAACTTGCCATTCATCTCAGGACCGAATGATTACCTTATGAGATATTTTTCCGCGTTCCATATTTTAACAGTATGGTTTTCTTCAATGTCCTTTTTTCCTGATTTTCTCTGAGTACTAATGTAACAAGGCCCTTAGGATGTCAGTTATTTATCAGCCAATGCTAACACACACGTCTTATCCTCCTCTAGTAGTTGTGCATTAGAAACTTTTTCCATTGGATGCTTGTAGGCACACACATGCCACAGTATTTTAAACATTTTTTCTTTGGGTTTTACAATGTTTTAATTCTTACAATTGTTTGTTTCTTTTGCAGGAGGGAAGGAAGGAACCCACTCACGTACACGGGCCACCCAACCTTCTCTTCGTATTCACTCTGGGATCTCACTATTTGGGTAATTTTAACTGAGGATTGGAATCTATGTACAGACGGATTAGTGAGGACTATTCACTGAAAAGTGGGTCTGTATAACTTGATACTCAAGTTTACTTAAATGGAGACAACAGCGTGTGGACATAGACTTGTGTGGAATACGTTCTCCTTGAAAGGTAGGGCTATCAGCACACTGTTGACATTATATTTAACATGCTATCTTAGAACATGATGTGTACATAGGTTTTGGGCACTATGCTTTTACTTGTGATACTAGGATTTGAAATATTACGTGTGTATGACGTAATTACTCGCGTCAGAGTTTTGACACCCTGAGATGAAACATCGTGGACAACTTGTACTTTACATTTCCTGTTCTCATACACATGCCTTTTGTCTTAAGCCTACATTCAATCATGGTTTATACTGGTTACAGACTTCTGATAACATTATTGAGACTGGTCTCATTTATGTTGTATTCCAGTAATAACATGGTTTATTTAGCACCATTATAAGGTCTTATTGACTATACATGTACATTGTACCTAGTTACTAGTATGTATATTTTGTGTAATACTATTCCAAGATGGCCGCCATTGTAGGCTATCTGTATTGTCCCTTTTCTGTTATGCCTATTCCCAACCCGATGTTATTTTTACCCTTTTTTGATGGTGCACTCAGTACACGTGAGCAAGGCTGCGGACGCAGTCGAAACGCGTAGTGGAATAAACTTGGTTTTGCATCTATATCGGATGTTTGTCTTTTGGCCCTGAGAGCGCACTTATTTGGATTTCGTGTAAGTGATATTGACATTACCAGCACGCTCCGCTGGTGTGTGCGTCACCTTCCATGGGTTAGCAGTTCGGAAGGAGCTACGTTCTTGGGATATATATATATATATATATATACATATATATATATATATATATAGAGCGAGAGAGAGAGAGAGAGAGAGAGAGAGAGAGAGAGAGAGAGAGAGAGAGAGAGAGAGAGAGAGAGAGATATATTCAAGGTACATAGATGTTGAGTTAAGAATAGTAAATCTATATTTACCTATGTGCATTTACCTTTTCAATATTGTGGTCATGATATTATTTTTGACATGGTATTATGTCAACATAATATTTTTAGCATCAATATTCTGTCAGGCAACCATTTTGCATTGTCATTTTAGTGGTGGCACACTATATGCACTGGGTACATTTTGTACCATATACTGGGGACTTGTAAGAAGGTTAACTATGCCAATCAGGAGTATAAGCAACTTCAACATGTTTTAGGGGTCAGGGCACATTTATTGGTTTCTTGTTAACAGATTCAACATATCAGCAACAGCAGTCCAAAATATGGGGTGATCATGCAAAAAGAGGCACTTTTTTATATGTATGATAGTGCAAAAATAGGGAAAACAGATTATATCCCTGGGTCTTTTTCAATGGGTGATTCATATAAAGTAACCACACTACTAAGTGTACTTGGGTTAGGTTCAGACTGTGGTTTATGATCATGAAGAAAGAGAAGAACAAATGCTTTTCCTAGGCTTTGGTCAGCAAGGGCTCCATAATGCTGGTATGATCTTTGGGGTGTGAAAGTCAAGACATCAAAAGGGCTCATCAAAATGTGTAGTCTTTACTAAACACTGTTCAGCTAGTGTTTACAGTTTGATGGCTCTGAAAAATAACTCATCATAGCCTCAAATACACCTGGATGGCATTTGGATAGTTTTTAGAGTTGTTCTAACGTCTGCTGGGACAGCTCGAGGGAGGCTTTCTGCCCGACATCAGAGGTTTCCGTCTGACTGCCGTATTACGATACTGGTGGTCGGAGGGAAACCCGTGGGGGAATGCTGCTCTGCTTCCGACGGGATCATAATCCCCAAAATGGAGGTAGCACCTGCTCAGGCACCGCCATGGGGATTACGATGCACGTTTCCGACAGCCTTTCTATGGCAATCTGGCCGCCATAGAAAGGCTGCCGCAAGCAGGCTGTGGGGACCCCTAGCAGGGCCCCCATCCCCCGCAACCTCTGCTGTGAGGCCTGTGGGGCACCTGTGGTGCCCCCCAAATGTCCATGCACTGTGTGGCAGACACCAAATGGTGCCTGGCACAAGGTGCATGGATGTTTGAAAACATCAATTTTTCTATTGCAGCTTGTGCTGCGGCCCTCTTCCGACCAACAAATTCCATCCCGCTACAGTGTAGGTCGGACACTAATCCGACCAACATCGTAATAGGCCCCAAAGTGTAAAATAGTGCTTAGAAGCAACAAGCACTTACTTGGGATATATGGTTGCTCTGGACTGGGACAAAGTCAAGAGTTCAGACTGACTGCAATGAAGCAATGGCCGCATACAGTGACACAGTGAGGCCCACTGCACACAAGTACCTTAATCCTGGTTGCGTCAACAAAGATGAGGGGCGCAGCTGAGCGATGCGTAGGGGTGATTAGTCAGTTATCTCCATAAAAACACAGCAATGTAATGGCTCAGAAGGAGATGAGCTGGTGCCAAGATGCGTCAGTTCTAAAGACGATGTGCCGGATTTCTCCACGCATTAGAGGTGATGCGTCAATCTTCTCCATCCAGTGTTGTGATGCGTTGGTTCAGAAGCCCCAGTTCCGGAGGCAATGCACTGGTTTTGAGGGTGATGCACCAGTCCTGTTACCGCAAGAGCAGCGATGTTTTGATTCTGCTCTCCAAGACACCTTAGTAGGCCTGGGTGGTGAACTCTGCTCTATTCGCAGAGTTCGCAGAGTTTTCCACATGCGGAGTTCCGAAAAATGTTAAGTTGTCGACCACAAGCGAGGAAAATACAATGCTAGACCACCTCCCAGCAAGATTTTTTCAACGCGGGTGGTCACGGATGGTCGGGACCGATCGCGTTGATAAACCATCCGTAGAAAATCTACTCGAGAGGCAGAAAGAAGGGAACCCTCTTGCACTGCAAATAGTGTCATTCGCAAAACAAAAAACGCCTACAGCTAAACATCAGTGCAAACTGTGCGACCTGACGCACTCCACCTCTAGTGGAACTCCATGTAGCGGAGCAGAGTTTTTTGGTCACTTTGAGGAGTTCTGTGTAGCAGAACTCCATAAACTCTGCTCTGGCCTACAACTTAGGCCCACTTCAAAGTGTCCAGGACTGAGGTGGTACCACTTATCAGGGCAAACTCACAGATTGAAGAGTCCAAGAGTAGGAGCAGGCTGGTTGGACGTCTTTAATGTTCTTGAGACTTCAGACCAGGAGACCAGTCAGCTAGCCCTTGGAGTCATTCTGGGTTCAAGTGATGCAGGTGCAGTCCTTCCCACCCAGGAAGAAATATCAGTAGGCAGCTCATCAACAAAGCAAGACAGTCTTTTAGGAGCACAGGAGTTCTTCTTCTTTGCAGAGAGCCTTCACAGGTCCAGAAGTGTACTCAAGTGATGGTGTCAGAGGTCAAATACTTATACCCAGTTGGGCCTTTGAACTGGAGGAGAATTCATAGACAGTTCTTTGAAGTGCATAATGGTCCCCCCTTCCTGCCTTGTCTACAGGCTCACTACAGGAGGTTATGCAGCCCCTTGTTTGGGGACAGGACACAGCCTATTCAGGTGTGAGGCTAGGTCCAGCTCCTCCTTCCCATCCTCCCAGGATGGCCAATTAAGTCACACCTAAGCTCCCTTTGTGCGTTGCTGTCCAGTGGGAATACACAAAGCCCAACTGTCACCAACTCCAGACTTATCAGAGACAGACAGCTAGCACCAAATGACTAAAATAAGAAAATTCCAACTTTCTAAAAGTAAATACAAAAATGTGATGGATGTAATGCTTTAATTAATCTCAGTCACTGGCAATCACTTGTGCTGCATCCCAATCCATTATGTGTTGCCCACCATGCCACCTCAGTTTGGACCCAGCAATATGAAAATCAGTCTTGACCCTGCTCCTCCTGGGAACAGTCTAGCCAGAACTGCCAGGCCAGGTCCTCCCTGAACTGGAACACAAGCAGCCTCGGAGCAGTTTCACCCTAGTTAGGGCTCTTCAGCCAGGTATAGCTTGGTTCCAGTAGCACAGTGAGCCCGGGACCCACATCTGGGCATACCCGGCACACTTAGGGTAGCAAATGCGAAAACAAGGTGATGAACGGAATGCTTGAATTAATCTCAGACAATGGCAATCACTTGGTCCATCATCCTTTGCCCACCATGCTACCTCAGTTTGGACACAGCCATATACAAATCAGTCTTGACCCTGCTCCTCATAGGAACAGTGTTCCCTGAACCGGAACACAAGTAACCTAGGACTGGGTTCAAACTGAAATGGGGTGGTGAGTAAAAAATCAATGGATTTAGGCCCAGATCTCTGACTACGCGTGATTGTTTGACATTAATCAGCATTCCATCCGTCAATTGATATTTTTGCTTTTGTCACCCTGAGTAGAACGGGTATGCCCAGACGTGGGTCCTGTGCTCTCCATGCCACTGGACTCAAGCTATCCAGGCTTATGGAGGGGATATCCCAAAACTGGTCCTAGGATGCTTGTTTCCTGTCGAGGGTATAACTGGTCTTGCAGTTTGGGCTGGTCTGTTCCCATGGGTAGCAGGGTCAAGGCTGTTTTCATATGGTTGGGTCCAGACTGGAATGGGATGGTGAGGAAAGAAAAGATGGTTTTAGGCCTGGATCTTTGACTGGGGTGAGTGTTTGATATTGTTCAACAGTCCATCCATCAATTGTTCTTTTTGCATTTGTCACTTCCAGTGGAACAGGTATGCCCAGACATGGGTCCAGTGCTTGCTATGCCACTGGATTTAAGCTATTTGGCTGATGAGGGATGATACCCTGAAACCGGTCCTAGAATGCTTGTTTACGGTCAAGGGAGGACCTGGTCTGGCAGTTTGGGCTGGACAGCTCCCATGGGGAACAATGTCAAGTCTCATTTGCATGTTGCTGGGTCCAAACTGGAATGGCATGACGAGCAAAAGCATGATGGATTTAGGCCCAGAGTTCTGACTGGGGGTGAGTGTCTGACATTGTTCAGCATTCCATCCATCAAATGTTCTTTTTGCAACTTTCTAAAATTTGTAACTTAAAATACGACTTCACCATAAGTTAGAATTTAAATTAGGATTCAAGACATACCAGACTTGGAGGTTTGGGCCTGGAAAAAGGTTTGGTTTGCCAAGGTGTCATGGCAGTGTAAAACTGCACACGCAGGTTCTGCAGTGGCAGGCTTGAGACATGGTCAAAGGGCTACTTCAGTGGGTGGCACAATCAGTGCTGCAGGCCCACTAGTAGCATTTAAATTACAGGCCCTGTGTACCTCTTTACTAGGGACGTATAAGCAAATTAAAAATGCCCATTGGGGATGAACCAATGTTACCTTTTTTTAAGGGAGAGAAAACAAGCACTTTAGCACTGGTTACCCATTGTCCTAAAGCCAGCAAAAACGAGGTCAGAAAAGTGGAGGAGGTAGGCAAAAAGTTGGGGGAAGACCACCCTATAGCTGTCAGGTCTAACAAGAACTTCAAGAAATAAGGGGAAGAAAAGGCAGAAATGTTACTGAGATCACATGGAAAATTATTTTTTTCCAAATCAACATTTGAAAATGGGCCATGGAAGCCCAGAGATCCATGCCACATTTTAGTGAGCAGGCTGCCCATAGCAAATATCATTTATTCCAGATGACTTGCCAGCTAAACATCATGGAAAACAACAGCTGACATGCAACAAAAAGACACTTCCTGACAATAGTAAACACACAATGGCCCTAATTTCACCTTAAGGGGCTTATTACGATGGTGGTCGGAAAGCCTCCGACCTTCGGTTGGAGGCTTTCCAACTGCTAATCTTTGGTTTCATCTCGAACTGGCTGATTATGAATCAGCCGGTCGGAATTGAACTGGCCAGAATTCCGGCTGGCTTCCGATGGGCTTAAGGAGCCCGTCAGCCAGTCGGAGGCCGGCCCATAATCCCAAAGGGCGGCCTGTCTGCCCTTGGGATTACTATTCACTGGGAAAATGCACGGTGCAATTAAAGGCCTCTCTGATCCTGCCAATCTAAAGTGACATGAACATCACTTGGTGAGCCCTAGGGGCTATCACACTGGTGCTGTGGCATGTCGTTAACGAGAATCATAAAGGCACAAATATTTAAAATATGTCTCACAAGAAAGACAGCGGTCAGTAATGTGCAGTCATCTTTACCTGACCTAATTCCACCAAAGATTGGTAGCATTGAGCTTTTCCTCAGAGCTACATTGCACTGCTTAATCAAAGGACAAAGCTTTATAGATTTAACCCCAACAATACACGTGTTGTTCTTTGGGTCTCACTCAGATGTTCTGTTGATGGTTACTTTCCCAATATCACAGATGCTTGTGCTTTTTTAACTATCCCTTTTCTTCTGCACAGGACTCCCATTATGTTGCTTGCTTATACCACTCACATCTCTGAACACTTAGGGGCTGATTGCGATGCGCAGTCCTTTCGGAGGCGGTAGGACCGCCGTCATCTCGACTAGAGTGGAAATAGTAAATTGTACCCCTCCTGAGTGCAACACTTTCCCTACTGTTGCACAGTCTGGAGTGGGATAGTTAATTTTAACTCTCCTGAGTCCAACTCTTTCCCTAGTGTTGCAAACATTGAAGTGGGAATAGTACTATTTACCCCTCCTGATTCTGATGCTTTCCCTACTGATTCACCGACTGGAGTGGGAATAGTAAATCTTACCCCTTCAGTGTTAAACAATTTCCCTATTGTTGCATATACTGCAGAGGGAATAATATATTTATTTATTATTATTAGAGTTTAATAGTTTGTTTTATATTATTTAAATATTTATTATTATTATGTGCTTTTGTATTTAATTTTAGATTTTATATATATAAATGTAGGCCTTTTTAACATATTTTCAGTAAAACATATTTTTATTTATTGTTTACTTTTTATACTGAAATACTTTAAAAATAATTGCAGTTTATCTCTTAAATGTATAACTTATTTAGATATGTATGTAAATACGTATATATATATATTTAAGAGCCATTAGAACATTTAAATATAGATTATAATTAATATTTTTTTAATATTTTTATATTATATATGTGTATATAAATATATACACATTCGTGTGTGTTTAGGTAAGCAGGTGCTTATATATCTCATTAAATATTATTTAAATTCAATTATATTAATGTCATATATGTTAAAATATTTAAGATTTACAGTTTTACCTATATGTATTAAAAAATGACATTTTTGTATATATTTTTTCTATAATGTAAAACGATATTTTGTTCAGATATTTTTGTACTTATCAATATATGTATAGAGAAACAATATTTTTAGATAGATATTTTTGGCACGATATTTCTGTATCACAATATGTTTGGTTTCAATATTGTGTCAGAGAACCATTTATAGCGACTGCCTTCCCTTCTTTAGTGAGCTGAAGGGATTGTGTGTGTGCTTTCAGGTGATGTTTCTTAAAAGAAAGAAATAAGGTGTTCTTTGGATGGAAAGTGCAGCAAGAACCTACTGAAAGACAGATGTCTAAAATCAATGACTATCTAATGCAGATGAAATGAACACATTTTCTTTTAGACAGGCTTTATCCTAGACATTATTCCGATTCACTCTTGCCGCAAGGCTCCTCGACAGGGAAATAATATTCAGTACACCCAGTGCTCAGCCATCAGGCTACAATTCTGCTTTCAGTTGTGTGAGCAGACAGAAATGTGTTAATGGAGCACTCAATCTCTTTCATGGAGCTTCACATGCTAAAATACTTCACACTGAGAATAGTATTTTCTGAATATTAGCAGATTTGCTCTGGAACATTCAGAAAATCTTTTTTCAATGATTAGTTCAAAATAGTTGTCTTTAATATGAGGACAGTTACATAAAATATTTTTGGGCCCATTACAGGAAAAAAAGTATTTCTACAGATTCTGGCCCAGATTTATTAACCATACAATATGGTACGTGGAATTTACTTTCCAGTGCAAAAACGTTTCGTACTGGAAATGTTCCCTTTTTCAATACAAAAAACACTTTACACTGCTTTGTGTCACTTTCGGTCAAGAGGGCATTACTGGGATGTATCAGTACAAACACCCATAAGTTTCCATGCAAAGCTAGATCTACTTAGAAATCTGGGCCCGGAATTGCATAAAAAACATAGGGCCTCATTTACAACAATTTGATGCAGGGCAGCGCTGCACGTCACTTTGCTGCGCCGCCCTGCTAGATGAGATATGGCACATTCCTGTACTCTTACACTGTGCTGGTGCACAAATAGCTGCCTAGTGCCAATGCAGGCACCCTTGCTCCATAGTGCAGTTGAAATCAGGTTGTTTTCGTGCAGGAAGGGGCACCTTCCTGCACAAAAACAACTGTTGCGCCTCCCCTGGGGAGGCGCAGGATTTTGATCCATTCCCAGATTTACCTTATGATGTAAATCTGGGGATGTGTCAAAAACCGTGGCCGTTTAGTGGGTACACACCCACCACAACGCCCATGGCAGGTCTCCCCGACGCAGTGTGAGACAACAGAGCGAATTGCACTGCTTTGCCTTACACCATGGCTACGAGGCCATGAAAAGCCTCACTGTGCTGCTTTCAGTGGTCTCGTAGATATGATTGAGAGGCCTGCGCCACAGGAGCATCATTAAAAGTGACGCTCCTGTGGTGTAGGCCTCTTGTAAATGAGGCCCATAGTGCCTCCTTATTCAAAACTGAAACTCCTAAACTCTAAGCTTTGTAGCCTTACACAGCAGAAACAGGTGGCTGACTGGTCTCATGTTGGGAATCTTGATACGTCATCTTTCGACTGGAGGAAGTTATTGTCATCTCTATTCCAGAAAAAAATTACACCCAATCTGAACAAAACTAAATTGCTCATCTTACATCAGACTTTTTGGACTCCCTACTGGTTTGCCTTGCTGTTGTTGGAGATGTAAAACTGAGAATGCCAACGTGTGTCACATGTTCTATGAATGCCCTACATTTCACATTTTCTGGGAGAGTATACGCATGGAGAACATGCGTATATGGCCACAAATGGAGAACATCTCGTTCTCCATTTGTGGCCCCTTCAGCCCTACACATACCATAATTCTACAGAAAGAGAAATGCTTACTTCTAGCTCTAATGTTTAGACTTGCCCACAAGGCCATTTTGTCTACCTAGAAGCTCCTGGGTAATGCTTCAAGCAATGCATCGTGGAAATGGCTACGCTACATTAGAGGGACACAGACAATCATGTCTGTGCAATACCCCTAGATTTCAGCCCATAAATCACTTTGATATAACTTAGACCATTACTTAGAGCTAGTCAAACCCCCATAGATCCCCTTATTCGAATCTGTGTGATACTAATAACGTCTGTTACTACTATGTTTATTTGCAATTGCTATGCTTGCTAATAAAATATGTAACTGTGACTTTGACTTCACTTGTTCGAGCTCAAACCCAGCGCTAATGTTTGTACATGGTCTGGAGGTGTTCCTACAGCAACTTTCCTTTCTTCTTTATTTCCTGTCTTCAGTTCCCCCATAGCAGTTTGCTTGACTACAATGTTTCATATGTAATGCAGTTTGATCCATAATATGCTTAATATGTAAACACTCTGTCACACCCATTGATACTGTCAATGGGGATAGCATATCTATGTATTGTGTATGCTTACTGCTACTTTTGTTGAAAATGTAATAAAAACTTTAAAAATCAGAAAAACATAGAGCATCCTTGAAGCAGTTGGTAACAAGGAGGAAAAAAAAACATGTGTTGCATGCGTGTACAGCAGATATCCAGGGTGTGGGACCCTTCTATGAGTGTCTAAACATAGGAATTTGTACCGGAAGGGTATGCTTCTTTTCAATGGTCAGGGTCCCGTCTCATACATTATTTCTAGCAACACTAATTGCACGGCCATTCTGAGTCCAGGCTCATGCCATCTGTATTATCCTGCTGTGGTCTCTCATGGCCTTTGAGGGAGCTTGAGAGCACTTCTTTTTTACGGAGGGTACAATTAGGCACTGATTGTAGATTTATGGAGCAGTTATTCCTCCAATAAATGACCAGGGCCTCACAGCTGAACACCATCAGTGTTTTTTTGGTGTGAATCAGAGGTAATGGATCACTCCAGGGTGCTAATTCTACACAAGAATGAGCAACAAAGCAATGTGCCAGACACTGTTCATAGTGGCTTCCACCCAGTAAAGTGTACATACCAGCACAAATGCACCAGAAATGTCTGTAGCCTGGTACAAATGTTTTTTTTAAAGTGTTACAATAGGTAGGTGTTAGTCAGACACTAGGTCGGTTATACTGCTGCAATGAATGCATGCACGTTAGTTGTATGTAAGCATTTAATTTCCTTGGAGTGTCACAGGAATTGAAAGTTATTTGCAAAGATTTTTCAGATTTTCTCAATGAGAGAAATCTTAAGTTTCCCTCTGAAAACACTTCACACTCTAAGTTTAGGTGACCCAGGCTTACAAGGCCCTGCACAAAGAACAACCAGCATACATCAACAAATGCCTCACCTTCCACCAACTAACCAGACACCTTTGAAGTTCTTCCCTCTCTCTTGCAGACACCCCACGGATCTGCCGAACCAACAGCTGAGGGTGCTCCTTCTCGTACCTGGCAGCCAAGACTTGGAACAACCTTCCCCTGAACCTCAGGACGGCACCGTTGCTCATCAATTCAGGAGAGAGCTCAAGGCCTGGAGGTTCGAATGAACAACCTACCTCGCAACAGTCAACATCTCCAGCACCTCGAGACCCTCACAGGTGATTTTCCGTGCTTTACAAATGTTTGATTGATTGATTGAGCTTGACATGTTTTGGGATGTTTTAAGATTTGCACTGCGTGTTAAATCATTCAGTTAATTATAACCTAACCACCTGCAGTATAAGTGGCAATTGTAACCTGCATTGTATACCTACCGAGACTCCTATTGGAATGAGGGCTGATATTGTAGATGGTGATGTTAGGCTACCGTCACCTCTGGAAATAAGGCAGACACTAAATTAAAGTGTCTCTGACAGCTCCTGTCCTGATCAGATGATATTCCCAGCTATGCTCTGGGTTTACTGAACAGACTGTCAGAAAATAATCTGATATAACTAATGTGAGGAGACAAGTGGGTGTGATTAGAGCTCCTGCATACTTTCTAGGAAATACACCTCTTGCCAATGTGAACTGTCACCTAGTTGAATTGTTGGCAGAAAATGAGAAGTGAATTATTTATAATTAGTATGTGCACCAAGTGAGCCGGCAAACACTGAAATAGCATGAATCCCATCAACAAGAGTCATAAAGCTAGAACATATAGGAACAACTATTGACAAATATGCATCTTTTCATTGAATAAAAATACCCCCTTTAATTAAGGAGGCTGTTAACACATGACTGCTACACAAGTAGTACCTTACTGTAGTAGTACTGGTGAACGTTTAAAAAAATACTATTGCTATGTCAGTAACATCACCTGCATTGTTAAACACAGACACTTTACACAACTCAGACAGTAAAGACAAAGGATTTTTTACACCTTGTTCCTGTGTGGTCCAAGGCAAAGAAGAAACTCCAGATAGAGACAATACAATGCATTATTATCTGGGTAGCAAGCTGAAAAGAGTATGTAACGAGGTCCGCTATCAATAACAATTTGACAGTGGTGGATAAATTGTAAATGAAAGTTTATGTAGCTTAAACTTGGTTTGCATAGGGAAAATAACTTTTCCTAGCTATAACTAAGCTTTACCGTTGTTTTATTTTTTTATTGAATTTCAATGTTTTTTAATGTTTAATAAAAATGCATTTCAAGTTGTCCAGTGTTGCAAGTTGGGAGTTATTGTGTGGTGTACTGTACAGCGCTGGAAAGTCAATTGTCATAGACTGGAGTATTGTAGATTGGAATCAAGTGGAGTAGAGTAGAGTGTAGTAGCATATTGTACAGTGTACTAAAGTGTTATATGGTGTAGTGGCATGGTGTGACCTATAGTGGAGTCAAGTATCGTAGACTGGAGCAGCAAGTTGTACAGTGGAATGCTGTGTCGAACAGTAGAGTAAGGTGTCATAGTTTGCCATAGAGTGGAGTAGAGTGATTTAGAGTGGAGTAGGGTGAAGTAGGGTATCATAGAGTGGAGTATCGTTAAATGGAGTGTTGTAGATTACAGTGCAGGAGATTGTCATAGAGTGGGGTCCCATGTCATATAGTGGAGTGGCATATCGTAGAGAGAAGTTGAGTGGCAGTCGTTGAGTGTCATACAGTGTAGTACAGTGGCATAGATTGGATGGGCATCGAGTGTAGTCGAGTGGCATAGAGTGTAGTACAGTGTTGTAGAGTGGAGTTGCATACAGTGGAGTAGAGTGTCGGGCAGTGGAGAGGCATAGAGTGGAGTATAGTACAGTGGTGTAGAGTTGGATAAAGTGTAGTAGAGTGGAGTATAGTGGAGTGGAGTACACTGGAGTGAGGTAGTGTAAAGTGGAGTAAAGTGTCATAGTGTAGAGTGCCATATTATAGACTATAATGGCGTGGAGTGCAGTGGAGTGGAGTGGCGTAGCAGACAGTTGAGTGTCATAAATTGGAGTACAGTGTTATACAGTAGACTGTAGTGGGGTGTTGTATAGTATTGGAAAGTGATGTAGACTACAGTAGAGTAGAGTGGCATACAATCTATTTAATTTTCATAGATTAGAGTGGTGTTCAGTACAGTACAGTTTTGAAGAGTATGGTACCTTGAATTGGCAAGCAGTGTTATAGAGTACAATGGCACTGAGTGGTGTTAAGTGGAGTGGCGTAGAGTGGAGTAGTGGAGTAGAGTGGAGTACTGTGTGAGAGTAGAGTGTAGAAATGTTTGGCACAGGGGCATACAAAGAATTATGTACAGTGTTGTATAGTGGGCTAGAGTATCATAAATAAGAGTGGAGTAGAGTGTTGTATGCTGGCATATAGTATAGTACTGTGTTGTACAGTGGAATAAAGGGGTATAGACAGGAGTAAAGTGTCAGAGAGTAGCATACAGTGTAGTAGAGTGCTGTAGAGTTGAGTTGCATAGAGTACAGTAGTGTGTGAAACAGTGGAGCTGCGTAGAGTGGATTGTTGTATAGGAGCGTAGAGTGAGATAAAGTCTTGTACGGAGTAAAGTACAATAGAGTGTATTGGTGTGTTGTAGAGTAGGGTGGCATGGAGTGGAGTGTTCTGGCATATGGTAGGTAGTAAACTGTTAGAAATTGGCAAGGGGTCTCATACAGTAGTGTAGAGAAAAGTGTTGTACAGTGGAATAGAGTGGAATAGAGTGTTGTACTTTGGAGTGTATGGGCATAAAGTGGAGTATGTAGTTGGTCAGTGGAATGTACAGGGATAGGGTGGAGTAGAATATCGTAGAGTGCCATAATTTGTGGTAGACTTTTATAGAGTGGAGTTATATAGAGTGGAGGCCAATGGAGCGGGGTAGAGTGGAGTGGCGTACACTGTAGTGGCATTGCGTGGATTACCGTAAAGTGGAGTAGCATACAGGAAAAAAGCGCACAGTGGAATACTGTACAATGGAATACTGTACACTGGAGTGTAGAAGAGCGGAGTGGCATGGAGTTGAATACCTTCAGGAAGACCCTCAAGACCTGGCTCTTCGGCTAAACAGATCTGCGGACCACCCACCCCCCCCCCCTCAGCGCCTTGAGACCCTCACGGGTGAGTAGCGCGCTTACAATTCCCTGATTGATTGATTGATTGATACAGTGGAGTGGTGTACAGTAGAGTGGAGTAGAGTACAGTGGATTATCATACAGTGGGGAGGCATACATTGAAGTGGCATAGAGTAGAGTCAAGAAAACTGTTATAAATTGGAATGGCATCTAAAACAGTAAAGTGGAGTGCTGGGTCATACAATGTAGGAAACTGTCTTAAAGTGGAGTAGAGTATTGTACAATAGAGTGTACAGGCATAGAGACAAGTGCAAATTTGGACAGTAGAGTGCACAGTGATAGAGTCAAATAGATTGGCATAGAGTGCCTTAGAGTTTTGTAGAGTGGAGGTATGTAGAGTGGAGGACAGTACACTGGAGTGGCATAGAGTTGTGTAGAGGACAATGTAGTGGCATAAAGTGGAATTGCGTAGAGTGGAGTAGCGCAGACTGGAGAGGCATACAGTGGAGTGGTGAGAGTGTAATAGCGGATACTGAAGTAGTGTACAGTAGAGTTGCATAAAGTATAATAGCGTACAGTTGAGTAGTGTACACTGCAGTGGTGTACAGTGAAGAGGTGTAGACTGGAGTGGCATACAGTGGAATGGGGTAGAGTGTAATTGCATACAGTGGAGTGGTGTACAGTGGAGTTGCATCCAATATTATAGCATGGATAGAGTGGAGTAGATTGGAGTAGCATATAGTGAAGTGGCATACACTGAAATAGCATAGAGTGGAGTGGCAAACAGTGGAATGACCTAGAGTGGAATAGTATATTCTGGAGTAGCATACAGTGGAGTGGCGTACTCTGATGTGGCGTAGAGTGGAATTGCATACATTGTAATAGCGTAGAGTAAACTGGCGTAGAGTGGAGTTGTGTACAGTGTAATAGCATAGAGTGGAGAGGCATAGAGTGGAGTGTTGTACAGTGGAGTGGCATAGAGTGTAATAGAGTATAGTGGAGTAGCATACAGTGGATTGGTGTATAATGGAGTGGTGTACAGTGGTGTGGTAAGAGGGTAATAGCATACAGTGGAGTGGGGTCCAATCGGATAGCATGGAATGAAATAGCATAGAATAGAGTGCCATACACTGGAGTTGTGTAGAGTGGAGTAGTATACAGTTGAGTGGCATACAATGGAAAAACGTGGAGTGGAATAGCGTATAGTGGAGTAGCATACATCGGAGTGACATAGACTGGAGTGGCCTACAGTGGTGTTGCATACAGTGTAGTAGTGTAGTAGTGTAGAGTAGAGTAGCATAGAGTGGAGTCTCATACAGTAGAGAGGCATAGAGTGGACTGGCATAGAGTGGAATAGCAAATAGTGGAGTGTCTAAAGGGGATGGCATAGGAATGTATGTGGAATTTAGCAGCAATCAGATTATGGTATGCAGAGTAATGCAAAACAGCAAGTTGTGCTGCTTAACAGTTCTCCAGAATTACCAATCAACGCAGGGCCACGCCTGGTGGCCTTGAGATCATTTGCAAATCCGACTTAAATATTGCATTGCCCATGCAGCACCATGAGTGATGCAAGGGTACCGCAATCTAATAATACAGCTAGGTCTTAGTTATATTTTGATCATGGTAAACTATGATAACTTTGCAGTATGAGCTTAATAGCGGCTCATGGGGAGTAAAGGAGCAACATTCAGAATACAAATTATTAATGTACAAAGAAAATAACTGATCTGGTATTGTTGTATTTACTTGTTTCAACAAATGAACATCAAAGTTATAGAAAGGTTTACATATCGGAACCTACACCTCGCCTTAAGGCTATATCAATTTACAGAAAAACTTCATTTGATGCTAGTAAATCATTGATAAATTTTGAAAATTTGAATTCCAAAGTATCATTTAAGTAACCAAGTAGTTAAATACAAAATCGAAAGTAGCCATAACACTGAAGTAGCCAAACTCAGTGTTATGACTACTTTTGGCCACTTACTTTGTGTGGGAGCAATGCTGACTGCTGCTGGAGGTGGGGAGCCGGCCGGGACCACGGGGGCATTAAGGCTCCACCTGTGGTCCGCAACGGTGCAGACTGGGTGCCCTGGGAGGGCTCCAGGGCACCCAGCATAAGAAGGCTGGGTCCCGGGGAATGGGGTCTCCGAGGCCAAAATCGGCCCTGGGAGGGGGGCTGTGTGGCCCCCTCCCCCACTGAATTGTGGCTGGGCCCCGGGAATGGGGTCCCCAGGACCAAAAACGTCCCTGTTTTCTTTAGTAGTATGCAAGGGTCTTCCCGCCTTTTCCCACGTTGTGGACAGCTTAGTGTTTTCAGACGATTTTGGTGACGCGTTATTGATGCAGAAGAATACGAGGGCATTTCCACCAAATAACAAAAAGCACTTACTTCATTTAGTGAAGAGGAAGTACCCCTGTTTGGTGGAGATTCACCTCTTTGTAGTCTTGCTGTCTTCTCTTGAGGATTCATGTTATCACAGATTTACGGATGAAGACGCTTGAGGAGCAATCGTATTATCAAAATTACATGCACACAAGGTCACCAAAGACATCACCCCGTATGCACAAGACATTTACCCAATGAGGTAGCACTTACTAATCAACCAGATGAAAGTACACCAGTTGGGTAGATGTTTTTGGAAAAACTAGGGGCTCTTCTGGGAAAAAATGAGGTTCCAGTCTGGCCGAGGTATGCATTTCATAGAAAGTAAACCTCAACAGGAAGTACTTACAAATGTAAACATAGTAGGTGCCCCAGTTGAAGCTCCACTTTAGTAAAGCAAAATTGTTCATACCTTCTTGAGCTTGGTGAAGGCAAATCAAATGTTTTTCCTCCCATATTCCACGGTGAAAAACAGTCTAAAATCCTTAATGGAGGTAAATGCATCATTCATCTAATGGAGTGCAATCTGATCTGTGGGGACTGCGACAAGAGCTTTCTTTCTTGTCATTTCCCGGTAACAGCAGTCCATGGATCTCTTTTAAATGCCCTAAGTATGTAAATTCAAAAAATTCATAGCACAACTCACACACCCACTCACAGATACACACAGACACTCACACACCCACAAAACCACTCACATACCCATTCACAGAGACATAGCGCCACTCACAAAACCAGTCACAGACCCACACAGGTACTCATACACCGACTCACAGACCCACACAGGCACTCACATACCACTAACAGACCCATAGCACTTCTCACATACCTACTCAAAGACACACACAGGCCCTCACACACCCAATCAAAGATCCAAACAGCCACTCACATTCCCACTCACAGACCTGCAGTGCCATTCACAGACCCAGTCACAGACCTACACAGGCACTCACTGACACACACTCACTCACAGACCCACACAGACACAAGTATACCCACTCACAGACCCACACAGGCACTCACCCACCCATTCACAGACCCATAGTGCCACTCACAAACCCACTCACAGACCCACACAGGCACTTACACACCCACTCACAGACCACAACTGGCACTCACACACCCACTCATATACCCACACAGCCACTCACACACCTACTCACAGACCCATAGTGCCATTCACAAACCCAGTCACATATCTACACAGGCACCACAGGCACATGTACACCCACTCACAGACCCACACAGGCACTCACACACCCACTCACAGTCCCATAGTGCCACTCACAAACCCAGTTACAGACCCACACAGGGACTCACATACCCACTCACAGACCCATAGTGCCATCCACAGACCCATGTAGGCACTCACTCACCCACTCACAGACCCACACAGGCACTCATGCACCCAATCACAGACTCATGCAGGCACGTACACACTGCCTCATAGACATGCACAGACACTCACCCACCCACTCGCAGACCCACACAGCCGCTCACACACCTACTCACAGACCCATAGTACCACTCACAGACCCAGTCACAGACCCACAAAGGCACTCACACACCCACTTGTAGACCCACACAGGCACTCACAAACCCAATCACAGACCCATACAGCCACTCATATACGCAATCACACATTAACTTTCAGATTTTACAGGATACAGTTAGGAAAATCAATTTTAAAATATGTTGTAATTCCCTGAAAAATACAATGTTGAAAAGAACATTATAGTTAGGTTCAGATTTCACTCGTATAAAACCAGTGAAGTATAGTTACCTGAGCAAACTATAACTTACGCCCCGCAATGCACTTCTTATGACCTCACATATTACATCACTCATGACATGGCCAGTGCATCACTCATGACATCAATGATGACATCTCAAATGACATCACTCTTGACATCATCCATTGATTGGGAGTGTTTTCTAACTTTTTCTGAGTGTTAAAGATATATAGTAAGATGTTACAAATGTTAAATTAATAAACTTTGTATGCTATTAACGAGTAATACTATTTGTGACATAAATTACATGAGTGGCTGTGTGACTGTGTGTATCCATGTTTGAGTAGGTATCTTAGTGGCTCTATGGGTATGTGAGCAGTTGTATGTGTGAGTGGGTGGTTGTGTTGGTGTGTGAGTGGATGCGTGAATGGCTGTATAGGTCAGTGATGGGGTGTGAGAGTGGCTGTATGGGTGAGTAAGTGGGTGTATAAATGTTGTATGTGTGAGTGGGTGTGTGAGGGACTATATGGGTGAGTGAGTTAATGTGGAAGTGTCTGTATGGGTGAGTGTGTGTTTGTCTTAGTGACTGTATAGGTGAGTGAGTACATGGGCTAGTATATGTATGAGTGAGTGGGTGTGTGAGTAACTGTATAGGTGAGTGAGTGACTGTGTGTGGCTCAATGGGTGATTTATGTGTGTATATATATATTTGGTTGAAAAAACGAAATGTTACAGGGACCTTATAGTTAGACTCAGATTTCACTCATACAAAACTATTGAAATTGAGCAGTCATAGTTCCCTGAGTTAAAAATAACTTACGCCCCCGCAATGCACTGCTTATGACCTCACATATACCATGTGATCAAGACCACGATGTAGCAGTCGAAACGCGTCATGGACGGCACTTGCTTTGACTATTGTATTGTTGGTGAAATCTTTCCTGATTAAAAGCACTTTTCCAACTTGAGCAACGTTTAGTGGTCCCTACCTGTTCTGCCGCAGTGGGAATCTGTGAGGAGCCAGGACTGTGTTTGATATATATATATATATATATATATATATATATATATATATATATATATATATATATATATATATATATATATATACATACATATACATATACATATGTATGTATATATATATATATATATATATATATATTTATTTAGATTATTTTACGGAGTTTTATATAGTGCGAACTTGACCCAAAAGTATCAGGTATCAGAGCGCTCTACACGAGCACCAGTTGCGTTACATGAGGACACATTCATTTTTGTTAGGCACAGGGAGATTAAGTGATTTGCCCAGAAACACAGGATGGTGTGCGTCCTTGCCGAGACTCGAACCCAGTTGCCCAGATTTGAGGTCGACCGCCCTAGCTGTTAGGCCAACTCCTCTCCCCATATATATAAATAGATATACATAGATATATGTTCACTAAAAAAAATAAAGGTTACAGGGATGTTATAGTTATGGTCAGATTTTACTCCTACAAAACCAAAGAAATTTAGCCATTATAATTAGCTGAGTTAACTATAAATCACGCCCCGCAATGCACTGCTTATGACCTCACATATTACATCACTCATGACATGATCAGTGACATCACAAATGGCATCACTCACTGATGACATCTCACATGACATAACATAACATAACATGTGTATTTGTAAAGCGCACGCATCACCCAAGGGTCTCAAGGCACTGAATAACAGATGTATATTGTTACCCAACTCAATGGTTCTCATTTTATCGACCTCAGATGGATGAAAGGCTGAGTGGACCCGCCGGGATTAGAACCTGTGACCATGAGGTTGAACACAGGCCCCTACAGTGGATGCATTAGTCCACTGCGCCACCAGACCCGACATCACTCATGTCATCACTGATAACATCATCCAGTGACTGTGAGTGCTTTTAAAAAGTTTATGAGTGTTAAATATATGTACCAAAGTGTATTGGTGAATCACTGGGTGTATGAGTGACTGTATGGATGACTCAGTGGGGGCATGACTGACTGTATAAGTGAGTGATTAGGTGTCTCAGTCAATGTATGGATGAGTGACTGGTTGTGTGAATGTGTGTATCTGTCTGTCAGTTGATGTCTAAGTGGGTGTATGACGGTGTTAGTGGGAATGTGAATAGCTATATGGGTGATTAATTGGTTGTCTGACTACCTCTATGGTTGTCTGGGTATCTGTGTTTATGGGTGAGGATGTGCGTGACTGCCAGTGGGTGAGTCAGTGGCGGTATAAGGTACTGTTGCATCTGTGAGAAGTTGTATGGGGGAGCAAGTGTCTGTATGGCTGTGTCGGTGATTGAGTGCATGTGTCAGTATAGGTGAGTAACTGAGTATGTGAAAGGCAGTATATGTGAGTGACGGGGTATATGAGTGACTGTATGCGTGAGTGAGTGAATGTGAGAGTGGCTATATGGATGAGTGCATGCTTCAGTCAGTGACTGTATAGCTGAGTGAGCATATGTTACTATTTGTATGAGTAAGTAAGTGGGTGGGTGTGTAACTGTTTGGGTGAGTAAGTGGCTGTGTGATTAACTGTATGGGTGAGTGTCTAGGTGTGTGAGTAGTTCTATGGGTGACTCACTCAGTGTGTGAGTGCCTGTATGGGTGTATGAGTGGATATGTCAATGGCTGTAGTAGTGAGTGGGTGGGTCTATGAGTGGCAGTATGGGTGAGCGAGTGGATGTGTGTGTAGATCAATGAATCAGTGAGTGGGTGTGTAAGTACTTGTATGGCTCTGTGAAGGGGTTTCTGAATGGTGGGGTGGGAGTGACAGTGGGTGTATAAAAGATTCTATAGGGGTGTGAGTGGGTGTGTCAGAGATGCTGTGGATGATGTCATCACTGATGTCATCAGTAATGTCATTTGAGATTTCTTCAGTGATGTCATGAGTGATGTCACTGACCATGTCCTGAGTGATGGACAACGGAGCAGGTCATTAAGCTTTTGATGTCCACCAAATCCGGGTCCCCCTAGATCCCTGTCCACCCAAAATCTTTCATCTCCTATCAGAGGTTTTTTCCTCACATTTGACTTTTATCTTTAATCAAATGTTTCTTTCTGGGATTTTTCCGGCTAATTGGAAATTGGCGTCCGTTCTTCCTCTTTTAAAGAAAGCCAATCTGGATGGAACAGACCCTAATAATTATCGACCAATTTCCAGACTCCCCTTGCCCGCAAAGATGGTGGAGAAAGCCATGGATACTGTCGTCTCGGATTATATGGAAAAGCATGCCTGTCTAGACACTTCCCAGTTTGGTTTTAGAAAGCAACACAGTACTGAACTGGCGTTGATCTCAGCTTCCGAAATGATTAGGCAGACCGTTGATGCAGGAGGCAAAGCAGCACTTGTGCTGCTTGACCTCTCTGCGGCATCTGATACGTTAATCATCAGAAACTATTGCAAGTCCTGAAGGGGATCGGTATTAAAGGAAAAGCGCTTGCTCTACTAAAATCATTCTTGTCAGGTCGGGAACAGTTTGTGGCTCTTGGTGAGTACAAGTCACTGAATTTCACACTGCCATGTGGTGTACCACAGGGCTCGTCATTGAGCCCTACCCTTTTTAATATCTATGTTGCCCCACTGGCAAGGCTAATTAGATCCTTGGGTTTCTCTGCTATTTCGTATGCAGATGATACCCAGATTGTGGTTTCAGTGACAGGCTCTCCAGACGAAACAGCGGCACAGTTCCACACCTGTCTTCACCAGGTGGGGGACTGGATGTCCGCTAACTGTTTGAAGCTGAATGCTAGTAAGACCGAAGTCTTACTTTTCGGCAACCATACCAACTTCTGGGCCCCCGCTCTGTGGCCCTCAGAGTTTGGTCCGCTCCCCAACCCAAAAAATAAGGTCAAAAACTTGGGTGTTACGTTTGACTCTATGCTCTCCTTTGAAGGACATGTTAATCAGGTCACTTCCGCCTCCTTCTATACTTTAAAAATACTGAGAAGGATTCTCCCATTCATTCCAGCTGACTTGAAGAAATTAGTGGTTTCGGCACTTGTTTTATCCAGAGCCGACTATTGTAAGGGGCTCTTTATGAACCTCCGCAAAAATTGCCTCAATAAGTTGCAGATTGTGCAAAATGCTGCAGCGCGCCTCTTGTTGAATATCCCAAAACATAAATCGGCCTCTACGGCGCTCAAAAAGCTTCACTGGTTGCCAGTGCAAAGGCGGATAGAGATTAAGGCACTCTGCATTGCGTTCAAAGCCACTCACGATATTGGGTCAGCATTTTTTTAAAAGAATTTGCAGCCTTATGTTCCTGCCCGCCAGCTCCGCTCAGCACGCTCTCACAACCTGGTAGTTCCCAGGTTTAAAAAGTGCACCTGGGGGGGAAGGAGTTTTCTGGTCAGTACGACCAGACTCTGGAACACACTTCCGGTGCGGCTTAAGGAAGAAACTCACCTGCTGCCATTTAGGAAGGCATTAAAGACGTGGCTTTTTAATATTTGAGGCGGTCTCTATTGGTCTTGTCTGTTTTGTGCTGAGCTAGCGCCTTGATACCTTTGGGTGAATGTTTTGCGCTTTATAAGTCTCCTTTTCATTTCATTTCATTTTATTTCATGTAATATGTGAGGTCATAAGCAGTGCATTGCCGGGGCGCGAGTTATAGTTAACACAGCTAACTATAATGGCTGAATTGCTCTGAGTTTGTATGAGTAAAACCTGACCCTAACTATAACATCCCTGTAACCTTTGTTTTTTGTGTGAATTTCTAAGGTTTTTTAAATTTTATTTGCTAACTATAACTTCCCTTTAACCTTTGTTTTTTTAGTGTATTTCTAAGTTTTTTTAACTAGTAGTCACGTTTACAGAGTGGTGGAGAAAGGGGGTTGGGCCTCCAACCAGCTCTCAGGAGTTCCGCTGCATAGGACTTACATGAGGTACCAAAAGGGCTTCCTGGCCCCCAAGGCCCCTCTGGAGCCAAGGGGACTTTATCCCCCCAACTAGTAGTGCACCGGGAGGCACATTTGCAGAGTGGTGGAGAAAGGGGACGTGGCCTCTGACAACTTCTCAGCAATCCTGCTGTGTGGGACCTACTGGAGGTAACAGGAGGGGTAGTTGGCCCCCAAGGATGTCCTTGGGGACAAGCTACCCCTCTTATTACCTCCAGTCCCACACAGCAGGATTGCTGAGTTCTAATAGTAGACTGCGCCCCCTTTCTCCACCACTCTGCAAACGTGTCTCCTGGCGCACTCTTGGTTGGGGGATGAATTGCCCTTAGCTGCTGAGGGTCATTAGGGGCCAACTAGCCTGCCTGTTACCTCCAGTAAGCCCCACACAGTGTGTTTGCTGAGAGGTGGTTGCAGGCCACGCCCCTTTCTCCACCACGCTGCAAACGCACCTCCTGGCATACTACTATTTGGGGTATGAAGTCCCCTTGCCTTTTGAGGGTCCCTTGGGGCCAACTATCCCTCCTGTTACCTCCAGTAAGCCCCACACAGCTGGACTGCTGAGAGGTGGTCAGAGGCCACGCCTCCTTTCTCCATAACTCTACAACGCGCCTCCTGGCACACTATTGCTTGGGGGATAAAGTCCACTTTGGTCCTGAGGTCCTCAGGACACAAGGGGACCTCATCGCCCCACCAGCAGTATGCCAAGAAGCATGTTTCCAGAGTTGTGTAAAACAGGGCATGGCCTCCGACCACCTCTAAGCAATCCCACTGTGTGGGGCTTACTGGAGGTAACAGGTGGGCTAGTTGGCCTCTAAGGACCTAAGCAGCGAAGGGGACTTCATCCCCCAACCAAGAGCGCACCAGGAGGCACGGGTGCAGAGTAGTGGAGAAAGGGGGCGGGGCCTCCGGGGAGTTGCCGGCTTCCTATTTTTGTATTTTAGGAAGGGGGCTGTGTGGCCCCCCCATCCCTTTCACCCTTTTCGGCACCGGAGACCCCATCCCCGAGGCCTTACCCATTTTTTCATTTTATTACATTAAAAACAGAGGGGGCTGCGCGGCCTCCCTCCTGAGACAAATTTTGGCCCCGGGGACCCCATCCCCTGCGGCCTGGACATTTTTTTATATTAAAAAAAGGGAAGGGGCCGAGTGGCCCCCTCCAGGCCATTTTTGGCTCCGGGGACTCCATCCCTGGGGCTTGGCCAGGTGGTTGGGGGGAGCCTCAAGGCAAAGCATTTTTCAACACTCTTGCTTCCATGAAGTGAAAGTGTTTGCTTTGGCTTGGCGGGAGCAGTTTTCCCACCAAGCCATAGCAAACTGCAATGTCCCGGGGTGTGCACCCCGGAACATTGCTGTAGCCGGCCCCCCACATCACTATTTTTAGTAGTCCCTGGGACCTGGCCCTCCCGGGGGGCCTAAAGGAAACAAAGAATGGTAGCCCACGCTTCGTTTTAAAAAAAATTTCAGCCAGATTTGCGGATCCACCGTGAATCCTGCTGACATTTTTTTGAAAATGCTTTTTTTGGCCCCGGGGGTTCCTGTGGGACCACCTGAACAGGCATAGGGGGTCAGGGTGTTTCTACCCTTCCCCCTTGTCTTGTTTTTTAACCTTTTTTCTTGTGACGCAGTTCAATTGAGTCACAAGATGCCTGCCATCACTTCCGGGTTTGAAGTGTTGGCAGCCAATCAGGTGTCTGGCACGAGATCGGGAGGGTTCGAGTATCCACAGTGGCCACAGTTGTATATCTGAGAAATCTTAAAATTTCTCAGGAACTACTGAACAGATTTACATCATCTAACAAAAAGAGTGCTTTCTGAATGAAGAGCTACCTTGTTGCCAAATGTGGTGTAATTCCGTTCAGCAGTTCGGGCTGTCTAAAGTTGATTATGGAAATTAACATGGATAAAAAGCATTTTGGGACGCCCCTTTTTCTCGGCCCCCGCTTGACGAATCACCCCAAAACTTTCACAGCAGCTGAAGTGAGTAAGGTATTGTTTTCAAAATTCCGTGAAGATTTGTCAAATAACGCCAAAGATATTGGCAAATGAAAAAACGATTTTTCTATAGAAACGAGGTCCTAACTATAACTACCTACTGGCGACCACCAGTAGGTAATTAATATACATATATATATATATATATATATATTATCTACTAGCGGTCGCCAGTAGATAGTTATAGTTAGGACCTATTTTCCATAGGAAATCCGCAACATTCTATTTGAAATAACTCTTGCGTCGGTTGACGAATCTTCGCGAAATTTTCAAACTTTGTGGCCCGCTCCGGTCCGCTCCTATCCTGAAAGTCTTGAGGTGATTCGTAAAGGGGGGGCCGAGAAAAAAGGGGGGTCCCAAAACATGTTTTCCCCATTCATTTTCCCATAGGAAACTTTAGCCACGGCTACAGCCCGAACTGCTGAATGGAATTACACCAAATTTGGCAAAGAGGTAGTTCTTGGTTCAGAAAGAACCCTTTTTGTTAAATGGTGTAAATCCGTTCAGTAGTTGCTGAGAAAATCAAAAGTAAAAACACATATATATCTATGGCCGCGGAGGATCCGCGCACCCTCCCGATGCCGAGCTGTATGCTAATTGGCTGTCAACACTCCAAACCAGGAAGTGTTGGCAGCCATCTTGTGACTCGGTAGAACCGAGTCACAAGAAAACAGTAAAAAACAATTGCGCAAAACACAAAAAGGGGGCAGGGTAGAAACACCCTGCCCCCTAGGCCTGCTCAGGGGGTCCTACAAGGACCCCAAGGGCCCAAATTCTTTTTTTTTTAAATCGGCAAAAAATGCGCTGGGTGCGCAGATCCTGCCGATAAAAAAAAAAACGAAGCGTGGGCTCCCGCACTTCGTGGTTAATTGGCCCCGGGTGGGCCAAGTCCCGGGGGCATGCAGGGTTCATCAAATAATAACATTGGGGGGCCTCTAAGGCCCCCCGCAGCCCCGGGGACCGCCACCCCCTGGGGCTTCTATTTTTATTTTTAAATAACCTGTGTGGGGGGGCCGCCACCTACCCAGGGCACTAAATAATAAAATGTGGGGGTCCGTTTAGGACCCCCGAGCCCCGGGGACCACCACCTCCTTGGGGCTGTGCACAGGATGGGAGGGGGGCCGCGCGGCCCCCCTCCTGGAGCCCTTGATGGCCCTGGGGACCGCCACCCCCCATGGCCAGCTCCTGCAGTGTCCCGGGGTGCCTACCCCCGGGACACTGCTGTTTGCAATGGCAGGACGGGAGCCTCGCGGCTCCCGTCCTGTGATTGCAAACTGCTTTGCTTCATTGAAGCGAGAGCAGGAAACCTGCTCTCGCTTCAATGAAGCAAAGCAGAATTGCTTTTCCATAAGGGGAGCTGCATGTCAGCAGCTCCCCTTATGGAAAAGCAATGCCGGCTCCCGCAGGACGCGGGGAGCCGGCGGGACTGTGCGGGGATTGGAGACCCCCCACGGTCCCCAACCAGTGGCCAGGCCCCGGGGGATGGGGTCCCCGGGGCCATTAGTGGCCCGGGAGGGGGGCCACGCAGCCCCCCTCCCCAAAAAAGGAATTTACAAAAAAAAAAAAAAATAACGTAAAGGCCAGCCCCGGGGGATGGGGTCCCTGGGGCCTTAAATGGCCTGAGGAGGGGGGCCACGCAGCCCCCCTCCGAATATTTTATAAAAAAAAAACAGTGGGCATGCCCCGGGGCCAATAAAGGCCCAGGGAAGGGGGGCCACGCGGCCCCCTTCCCGTTTAAAAAAAAAAAAAATGTAAATCCTCAGGCCCCGGGGGATGGGGTCCCCAGGGCCAAAAGTGGCCGAGGGAAGGGGGGCCACGCAGGCCCCCTCCCATAGAAAGAAAAAAAAAAAGACCGGCATCGTGCCGGAGGCCCCGCCCCCTCCCTGCAGCAATCTGCAAATGTGCCCCCTGGTGCGTTTGCAGAGGGGGAACGAATTCCCCTTGAATACTGGGGGTCCCTGGGGGCCAACTAGCCCACCAGGAACCTCCAGTATGCGACAGGGGGCTGCGTTGCAGAGGAGTGTACAGAGGCCACGCCCCTTTTTACACCTCTCTGCAACGCAGCTCTGTGGCGCTTACTGGAGGTACCTGGTGGGCTAGTTGGACCCCAGGGACCCTCATGATTCAAGGGGACTTAATACCCCAACTTAAAACGCGCCACGGGGTGCGTTTGCACAGTGGTGAAGGGAGGGGCGGGGCTTCAGGTGACATGTGTGCAAACAGGCCCCGTGGCGCGTTTTAAGATGGGGAATTAAATCCCCTTCAATCCTGAGGGTCCCTGGGGCCAACTAGCCCACCAGGTATGTCCAGAAGCGCCACAGAGCTGCGTTGCAGAGAGGTGCAAAAGGGGCGTGGCCTCTGAACACCTCTCTGCAACGCAGCTCTCTGGCGCATACTGGAGGTATCTGGTGGGCTAGTTGGCCCCTAGGGACCCTCGGGATTGAGGAGGAATGAATTCTCCAACTTAAAACGCGCCACAGGGCGTTTGCAGACATGTCACCTCAGGCCCCACCCCCTTCCTTCACCATTGTGCAAATATTCCTCTAAAATCAGCCAAACTACGAATTCTGATTTACTCACCTGTTATCAGGAGAGACCTCAGTGCTGCATCTTTGAGCCCAGTACAGATCCTGAAAAGTAATTCTAACCGTACTTACCAGTAACTTGAATTTCCTTCCATAGGCTAACATTGACTGGTTTCACTTGGAAATTCTTCCAAGTGTGGAGTTTTGGAACTTTATAATATTCCTCTAAAATCAGCCGAACTACGAATTCCGATTTACTCACCTGTTATCAGGAGATACCTCAGTGCTGCATCTTTGAGCCCAGTACTGATCCTGAATTTTTTGTTTAACCGTACTTACCAGTAACTTCAATTTCCTTCCATAGGATATCATTGCCTGCTTTTTGCTGAAAAAGTTTCTAAGTGTCGATTTTTGAAACATACAAATATTCCTCTAAAATCAGCAGAACTACGAATTCCGATTTACTCACCTGTTATCAGGAGAGAACCCAGTGCTGCATCTTTTAGCCCAGCACTGACCCTGAAAAGTAATTCTAACCGTACTTACCAGTAACTTGTATTTCCTTCCATAGGAATCCATTGTCTGGTTTTCAGCAGAAAAGTTTCAAAGTGTCGATTTTCACAAACTACAAATATTACTTAAAAATCGCCTGTATGACTTAAACGCATTCTTTCAACTGTTTACAGGAGATGCACCAGTGCTGGATCCAGGATCCACCACTGAGTAAGAAAAAGTAACGATAACACTACTTACTTGCTAAGTGAATTTCCTCCCATAGGATAACATTGGTGATTCTATGTGAAAAAGTTTCTAAGTGTCAACTTTTAAAATACAATAATATTCCTTAAAAATCACTACTATAACCAAAACGCTTTTACTCAACTGTTTACAGGAGATATCCTAGGACTGAATCTAGGATCCAGTCCTGTGGTTAGAAAAGTAATCCATAAAGTAACTAATTGCATTTAACTAGAAATTCACATTGAGCTCAATGTTGCATTGTGTTTGAAATTGTGTTGCCCATTGCAACAACTGTAACTACTGTACTTAAAAGTCTATTGCCTATTTGCAAAGTATTTAAACTAAAGTAATTCATTCTGAGAAAGTATATTTTGTAATGTAATGTATAATGTAATTACAATGTAATTTAAAAAATATAATATCTAAAAATAAATAGTTTAAAAAAAATGTAGTAAATCAGTATCAAAAAAATAAATATAACAATTAATACATTTAAAAATTGTCATTTACAAAACCTTTGAAATTCACTGAAAAAAACCATAGGTTTCAGACATGTTATAATTAGGAATTAGCATTTAAAAAACCTTTGAAATTCACTGAAAAAACCATAGGTTTCAGGCACGTTATAGTTAGAAATTAGCATTTAAAAAACCTTTGAAATTCACTGAAAAAACCATAGGTTTCAGGCACGTTATAGTTAGAAATTAGCATTTAAAAAACCTTAGAAATTCACTGAAAAAACCATAGGTTTTAGGGACAGTTATAGTTAGTTGGACATTGCACTCGTACAAAACCCGTGAAATTCCCCCGTTATAGTTAGTTCAGCTAACTATAACTCGCGCCTCCGCAATGCACTGCTGATGACGTCACATATTACATCACTCATGACATGGTCAGTGACATCACTGATGACATCACTGATGACATCTCAAATGACATCACTGATGACATCATGCAGTGACTGTGTGTTTCTGTAAAGTTGAAATATGTTTAATATATAAAGGGAAAGGCGTATTGAAGAATGAGTGGGTGTATAAGTGTCTGAATGGATGATTTAGTAGGTGCGTGACTGACTCTATAAGTGAGTGATTAAACGTATCTTACTGAATGCATGGGTTAGTGACTAAACTGTGTAATTGTCTGTATCCGTGTGTCTGTTGGTGTGTAAGCGGCTCATGGGTTTGTGAATAGCTACATGAGTGTCTCTATGGGTTATTGATTTGTTGTCTGAGTATCTGTATGGGTGCCTGATTGTTTGTGTGGGTGGGGTGTGTGTGACTCTGAGCATAGATGTGTAAGTGGGTGATTCACTGGGTGCATGGTTTCAAGAGTGCATCTGTGATGGACTGTATGGGTGGGTGAGTGTGTGTATGGGTGTGTTAGTGAGTGAATGTATATCTCAGTGTTACATGTGTGAGTAACTACATATGTGAAAAGTAGTATATATGTGTGTTGGAGTACATAATTGGCTACAAATGAGAGTGTGTTATTGTGAGAGTGGCTGTTTGGATGAGTGTGTGCTTGTATCATTGATTGTATAAGAGCGTAAGAATGTGCTAGTATTTATATGAGTAATTGAGCTGGTGTGTGTATAACTGTACATCTGAGTAAATGGGAGTGTGATTAATTATTTGCATGACTGACTAGGTGTGTGAGTACCTCTATGGATGAGTGGCGGTGTGTGAGTGTCTATATAGGTGTATGAGTGCATATGATAGTCCTGTACTGAGTGACCGTAAGTATGAGTGACTGTACGGGTGAGTGAGTGGATGTGTGTGTAGACCTAAGAATCAGTCAGTGGGTATGTAGTTATTGGTGTTGGAGTGTCTATGGTTTTGAGAATGGTAGTGTGTAATTTAGAGTGGGTGTATCAAAAGTTATATTAGGGTGTGAGAAGATGCATGACATTTTCACATGGATGATGTCATCAGTGATGTCATCAGTGATGTCATTTGAGATGTCATCAGTGATGACATCACTGATGACATCTCAAATAACATCACTGATGACATCACTGATGACATCATCCAGTGACTGTGTGTTTCTGTAAAGTTTAAATTTGTTTTATATATATGCCAAGCTGTATTGAAGAATGAGTGGGTGTATAAGTGTCTGTATGGAGGATTTAGTAGGTAAATGACTGACTGTATAAGTGAGTGATTAAATGTGTTTTACTGAATGCATGGGTTAGTGACTAAACTGTGTGAAAGTCTGTATCTGTCTGTTGTTGTGTAAGCTGCTGCATGGGTTGGTGAGTAGCTGCATGAGTGTCTTTATGGGTTATTGATTGCTTGCCTGAGTATTTGTATGGCTGCCTGAGTGTGTGTGTGGGTGGGTGGGAGGTGTGTGACTCTGTGCATAGATGTGTGAGTGGTTGATTCACTGGGTGTATGGATTCAAGAGTGCATGTGGAAACAGCGGAATGGGTGGGTGAGTGTGTGTATGGGTGTGTTGGTGAGTGAATGGATGTCTCAGTGGTACATGTGCAAGTAACTACATATGTAAAAGGCAGTATATGTGAGTGATGGTGTATATAAATAACTATATGTGAGAGTCAGTAATTGTGAGAGTGGCTGCATGGATTAGTGTGTATTTGTATCAGTGATTCTATAAGAGAGTAATTATGTGTTAGTATCTGTATGAATAAGTGAGGTGGTGTCTGTATAACTGTATAGGTGAGTAAATGGAAGTATGATTGATTCTTTGCATGACTGACTAGGTGTGTGAGTAACTCTGGATATGTAGCAGTGTGTGAGTATCTGTATAGGTGTATGAGTGCATATGATAGTGTTGTATTGATGAGTGACTGCATGTATGAGTGACTGTATGGGTAAATGAGTGGATGTGTGTGTAGACCTAGGAATCAGTCAGTGCGTATTAAGTAACTGGTATTGATGTGTCTATTTTTTCGAAAATGGTAGTCTGTATTTTAGAGTGGGTGTATCAAAGGTTATATTCAGGTGTGAGGAGGTGCATCAGTTTTTGACGTGGATGATGTCATCAGTGATGTCATTTGAGATGTCATCAGTGATGTCATCAGTGATGTCACTGACCATGTCATGAATGATGTAATATGTGACGTCATCAGCAGTGCATTTCGGGGGCGCGAGTTATAGTTGGCTGAACTAACTATAACGCCGGAATTTCTATGGTTTTGTACGAGTGAAATGTCCAACTAACTATAACGTTCCTGAAACCTATGGTTTTTTCAGTGAATATATATATATATATATATATATATATATGTATATATATATATATATATATATATATATCGAAAACTCCCACTTCTCACATGAAGAATGGACCATCACTCGAGTCTTTGGAATTATCCATTTTAATTCAAAGGCAGCATTCGTGAGGACATAGAATGCGTTTCGGCTGATCTGTCAGCCTTTGTTCACTATAAAATGCCTCATAAAATTCATTTAATTTATACCTCCTCCACAAGTGTTACTGATAACAGAAACATAAAAGAGTTACTTCATGCTCATCTTTCTTTCAAGTTCATTTCATGTTTTCACTGTCTCTCAATAAAGTTTATTGTGGAGGAGGTATAAACAAACAAATATTGTTAATTGGTGCAGTCTGTCTTGAGGCGGAATCGTTAGTAAACCTGTTGAAATAGATACAAAATTAAGTGCTTCTTATGATTTTATTCTGTGGAATGAAAGTTGTTAAGTTTGAAAATGTGTATTTTTTTTCTTGAAAATATCTTACCTGGTGTTTTTTTTTCTCTTCCTGTTTGGTTACAAATATCCAGAGGTGGATTGTAGAGGTTTTGAGATGTGTCAGAATTCTTGGCTTCTTGTATAAGGAAGAAAAGGGTGAAACATTTGCTAATTTTGTCAAGTTTCTGGTCTTTTTACAATTACTATGTCTTTTTGCCATTAATTATCTATACACTGCTGAATTCCTTAAAAAGGTGTGTGATATTCCACACATTTTGCTCTCCAGTTGCTTGACTTTATTCTTCTTCAATGCCTGGAAGTCTAAGTTAAAGAATAAGAGGTAAGTGCTCAGCAGAGTTACATTAGTAATCTTTTCACCCAGTCACAGTGCAGCACCTTATGTGAGGTAAGCACTTGGCACCGTTAGAATAATAATTTTGCTCCCCAGTCTCTGTCCAGTGCCTTCCCCAAGGTAAGTACTCAGTGCAGTTAGAATAGCAATTTTACCCCCCAGTCACTGCCCAGCTCCTTCCATGAACCAAGCACTTGGTGGATTTAGAATAATAATGTTTCCCCACCCAGTCACTGCCCAGATTCTTTCTTGGGGTACGGACCTGGTGGAGTAACATTAGTAATTTTTCTCCCTGTAACTGCCCAGCACTCTCCTTGAGGTAAGCATTCGGCTGTGGTAGAATAGGAAATTTACCCTCACCAACGCTGTCCATCACCTTTCCGAAGTAAGTTATAGGTTCTACCCAAGTTAATATTTTGCTATTATTTATCACAGAGAAAAAGGGTAAATGGTAAGTTACATTGCTGGAACAGTAGGAAATGATCGAGGTGGTATTGAAGGTACCCTTCAGAAAAGTCTGAAAAGTAAAAATATTTTTTTAAAATTTTTTTTATGGTTATTTAGTTAGTATTCTTTTAGGACAATTAATGGCATGCATATACTTACTTGTGTAGACAGAGGGCACTGTTTGGAAATTTGGTAGGCTGTACTCTCCTGGTCTCAGTGGTGTGTGTGGTCAAGTCAGAAAACATTGTACTACTAAATACAAAATGGTGGCCAGTTGCTTTTATATGTTTTTAGAGGGTAATTGATAATTTACAATGAAATATGCATTGAAAAGGACTTTTTCCATGATTTAAAGAGTGCCGAAATGTACTATTCTTCAACTTGCTAAACAAAATTGCTTTCGACCTTCCTCACAATATGCGACAGCCATTTGGTTGGGAACAAGGGACATTGTTTTTGTTGAAAGAAAAGTAAGACGGATGTGTATAAGTAAAACCTTTTATAATGTTTCATATACTGTTGGTAGTATGTTGAGATGTGTTTTTTAAGAAAAATGGACCAAATTCTGAATTTTATAGCTACTTTGTCAAACCAATTGTTTATAAAATGAGTTTTTAAGATGATATCATATAAGATATTTCTATTCTCTCAAGTCTAATCTTCTTCAGGGTCATTTGTTGGTTAACACCTTTGCTAAGAAAAGCAGACAAAAAATGGTCACAAAATAGAGAATTTTTAGTTCAGGTGACCTTACAATTTAAAGAGAAGTCTATGAATTTATAAGTAGTCTGAATTTCCTGGGCATGCAACTTGACATTTTTTGAGATGCACATAGGATCTTTCTTCAGTCCTGTCATGCCATTTAAAGCTATATTTCTAGTTGTATATTAGGAATGAGAATTTACTTGGAGCACGTTGTGTGAGGAAAATGATAATTTCATTACCAATGTTGTTAATATATATGAAAAAATGTGTTACCAAGTAATATGAAAAAACAGCAAGAGTCCTCTTGCACCAACTAACCAGCATTAGTGATGTGTCCACTAGGGGTGGGCAGAGAACTCCGCACCGCCAGCGTAGCGAAGTTAGCCAGCCACCCCCGCCCCCTGGCCCGGTCCCAGCTTCCGAACCCTAGCCAGGCCAGGGAGAGCCTCCCTGGGCCCCAATGGACCCCCGTCCACAGTGCCCGGACCCTCGGCTGGCTTGCAGGACGGGGGGCTCCCCACCTCGGGGCCCGCCGGACAGGGCTCAAGCCCCGGGCCCGGTCCCAACATCCGAACCCTAGCCAGGCGGGGAGATAGGTGCGACCAGATGGCCGGGCTCGTAAGGGCGGCCATCTGGTCGCTCTGTGCCCTAATGAAAGGGTGAGCGGGTGCCGAGGCATGGGGGTCCGGAGGCCCAGGGCCCCAGTTGGGCCTCAGCCATGGGGCTGCGAGGGGGGAGCCGATGGGCCCTCCGACCCGGGGCCCGCGGACACCTTGACAAGCAGGCGAAGCGGGGGAGGTCTGCATGGGACCGACGGACCCCCGTCCCGGGCCCTTGGCATAGTGGCAGGCCGGGGGATGGTGCCCAGGGCTGGAGCACCCAACCCGGGGCCCGGCAGGGCCCCTGGACCCAGCTGGGGATCCCGGGCCCAGAGGCAAAGGGGAAGCTTCCCCGGGCCCATGGGACCCCGTCCCGGGCACCCTGCCATGCGGCAGGCCCAAGGATGGAGCCCGTGGTGGGGAGGCTGCCCTCCCCGGGGCCCTCAGGGGCCCCGGACCGAGCTCCTGAACCCAGCCAAGCGAGGGTGGCTCCCTGGGCACGACAGAACCCCGTCTCGGGCCTTTGGCACAGTGGCAGGCCGGGGGATGGGGCCTAGGGCTGGAGCACCCGACCCGGGGCTCGGCGGGCCCCTGGACCTAGTCGGGGCTCCCGGGCCCAGAGGCGCAGGGGAAGCCTCCCCGGGCCCGCAGGACCCTGTCTGGGCACCCTGCCATGCGGCAGGCCCGAGGACGGAGCCCAGGGTGGGGAGGCCGCCCTCCCCAGGGCCCTCAGGGGCCCTGGACAAAGCTTGTGAACCCAGCCAAGCGAGGGGGGCTCCCCGGCATGACAGAACCCCATCTCGGGCCTTTGGCGGAGCGGCAGGCCAGAGGACGGGGCCCAGGGCTGGAGCGCCCGACCCAAGGCTCTGCGGGGCCCCTGGACCCCATTGGGGCTCCCGGGCCCAGAGGCACAGGGGAAGCCTCCCCGGGCCAAGTGGGATCCCGTCCCGGGCACCATGCCACGTGGCAGGCCCGAGGATGGAGCCCGGGGTGGGGAGGCCGCCCTCCCCACTGCCCCAGCTGGAGCTCCTGAACCCAGCCAAGCAGGGGGAGGCTCCCCGGGCCCGACGGAACACCGTCTCGGGACCCTGGCAGAGCGGAAGGCCAGGAGACTGAGCCCGGAGCCCCTGGACCCAGTCGGGGCTCCCAGGCAGAGGTTGGGCCTCCCCGGGCCCGCAGGCCCCCATCCTGGGCACCACGCCACGCGTTGGGCCGGGGGACGGAGCCCCGGGCTGGGGGGGCGTCCTGGCCCGTCCGGCTTCCAGCTGAGGACCGGTAGGCCAAGAGGGGTTTTGGAGTACCCTGTCCCTAGTAATCCGGAGGAATGGTACCCCCCTTTCTGGTAAACCGTGCGCACTGCGAGACTGAGGGGACCCTACGCGCAGATGCGTCTGACCTCCTGGAGCCCTGACTGGGATCGGGGAGGCAAACGAGCCCTCATCGGGACTTCCAGGGCAGCCCGGCCATCTGGTTGCCCCATTGGAAAGCATTGCGGGCGACTAGATGGCCGAGGGGGAAGGCGCGACCAAATGGCCAGGCCCGAAGGACGCCAATCTGCCCGCCCCAAGCCTTCGCAGGAGGGCTCCCGCCTGCCCATGCAGGGCTCGGGGGCTCTGCGTCCTGGGGGCTCAGAGACCCCGGGTGGGCCTCGGGCCCGGGGCTGCGGATAGCGGTCCCCGACGCACCTCCGACCCATGGTCCGCCTAGGCACCTTGACAGGTGGGCAAAGCAGGAGGGAGGCCTGCCCGGGCCCGACGGACCCCCGTCCTGGGACCATGGCAGAGCAGGGGGACAGAGCCCGGTCCCCTAAACCCTGCTGGAGGTCTCGGGCTGGCACGTGCAGGGGAGGGCTCCTCAAGGCCCACATCCCGGGCGCCCTGCCATGCGGCAGGCCCAAGGACGGAGCCCAGGGTGGGGAGGGCACCCTCCACCCCAGGGCCACCAAGGGCCCCTGCCAGAGCTCCTGAACCCAAACCGAGCTGGGGAACGCCCGACGGGCCCCGAGCCCATGGCGGAGCGGAGGACGGAGCCCAGTGTAGGGAGCGCCCGGCCAGAGCTCTCGGGCCTGGACGCCCAAGGGAGAACTGCCCGGGCCCGATGGAGCCCGTCCTGGGCACTTTGCCATGTGGCAGGCTGGAGGAAGGAGCCCCGGATAGGGGTGAAGGTGGTGCCCGGTCCCAGCCCATCTGGTCCCCGGCTGAGAACCGCCAGCCCAGGAGCAGTTCCGGCATACCCTGTCCCTAGTAATCCAGAGGAAAGCTACCCTTCTTTCTGGTAACCAATGCGCACCGAGTGACGGAGGGGACCCAGGGCACGGGGGTGCCCGGCCTCCTGGAGCCCTGGCTGGGATCGGAGAGGCAGGTGAGCCCTCATCGGGACTTCCAGGCCGGCCCGGCCATCTGGTCGCCTCATTGGAAAGCATTGCGCGCGACCAGATGGCCAAGGGGAAAGGCGCGACCAGATGGCCGGGCCAGAAGGATGCCAATCTGCCCGCCCTGAGCCTTCACCGGAGGGCTCCCACCTGCCTATGCAGGGCTCAAGGGCTCTGTGCCCCGGGGGCTCGGAGACCCCAGCTGGGCCTTAGGCCCGTGGCTGAGAATGGAGGTCCCCGGTGGACCTCCGACCCGGGCCCATGGCAGAGCTTAACCCATCCCTGGGCCTGCCCGGCAGTCCTGGGCCAGGCCGCGCATGTGAGGCCTCCACGGGCCTGCGTCGGGCAACCATGGGCCCCGCCCTATGCTCCTGAACCCAGCCAAACTGGGGAAGGCCCTCCCGGGCCCAGGGCATGGTACGGAACTTGGGGTGGGAGCACCCAGCAAGAGCTCTCGGGCCCGGACCCCCAGGGGAGGACTGCCCAGGACTGATGGAGCCCGTCCCAGACATTTTGCTGCGCGGCGGCCCAGAGGAGGGAGCCCCGGGCAGTGGGGAGGTCTTGTCCAGGCCTAGTCCATCTGGTCCCCGGCTGAGAATCGCCAGCCCAGGAGCGGTTCTGGCATACCCTGTCCCTAGTAATCCAGAGGAAAGATACCCTTCTTTCTGGTAACCTGTGCGCACCGAGTGACGGAGGGGACCCAGGGCACGGGGGCGCCCGACCTCCTGGAGCCCTGGCTGGGATCGGGAAGGTGGACGAGCCATCATCGGGACTTCCAGGCCGGCCTGGCCATCTGGTCGCCCCATTGGAAAGCATTGCGCGCGACCAGATGGCCGAGTGAAAGGCGCGACCAGATAGCCGGGCCCGAAGGATGCCAATCTGCCTGCCCCGAGCCTTTGCGGGAGGGCTCCTGCCTGCCCTTTGGAGGGCTAGAGGGCTCTGCATCTCGGGGGCTCATCAGAGCCCTTAGCTGGGTCTCAGGCACGGGGCTGCAAGGGGGGGCCCGACGGAACTCTGACCTGGGGCCCGCAGGCACCTTGACATGCAGGCGAAGTGGGGGAGGCCTGCCCTGGCCCGATGGACCCCCGTGACGGGCACCAAGACCCTCGGCTGGCCACAGGCCGTGGGCTCCCGCACCCCTGGGCCCACCGGAGCCCAGGCCCCGGAACCGGTCCCCGCTTCTGAACCCAGCCAGGCCGGGGAGGGGGGTGCCTCCCTGGGCACCAGGGACCCCTGTCCCAGGCAGATGGACCCTTGGCAGGCCGCAGGACGGGGGCTCCCACACCCCAGACCCTGCCCGAAACCCAGGCCGGTCCCTGCTTCTTAACCCAGCCAGGCCAGGGGGATCTGGGAGCCTGCCCGGGCACGAGGGACCCCCGTCCCGGGCACACGGACCCTCGGCTGGCCGCAGGACGTGGGCTCCTGTTCCACGGATTTTTTTCATGACTCCGCGTAGTGGCACTACGCCAACTCCGCCCAGGGTTAGTGTCACAAACCAGCATTCATAAGGATCAAGTCTCTGCATTAATAATATAATAGGATTGGATGCCAGTTTTTCAGTATAGGCTAATAATTCCCCTTTGAGCCAAACAATAGTAAATAAAAAATTTAAATACATTTTTGTCACCCACGTTCCACCTTCTCATTTTTAGTAACTCTTTTAATACAGTCATTAAATCTAAGCTTGGCTTTTATATTAATGACTCCTGTGCACTATTGCTACACAAGTACCCAATCTGCTTTAAGTGTCTATGTATCACAGACAGATGCCAGTGATGTACAGGCTATACTAATGGCAGCCAACAAATCCAGGGTTGTGCATTTTATGCCTCATTTCCCATCAGAAGCCATGGGCTGTCACCATATTTCAAAGAAGACCATCAATTGGTCTATGATAGTCATACTAATGACACTGATGCCCTCTGTATGCTATTAGTTGCACTCATCTCGGAATCACCATTATATCGGGGCTGGCAAAAACCCACTAATATGTAATTGATGTCCACTTTATGATAGTACCATTATACCTTGAATGTCCACAGTTCTACAAAAGGGGCTAAGTAAGGCCAGACCAAACATAATGTTGACAAGACCATTAATATGCCAAAGAGGGGCGGTTATGATAGAGATCCTATATTTGTAGACTGCATTACACAAAAAGCCACTGTAATCCTTACAATGCAACATACCAAGAAGGATAGTCTATTTATCAGAGAGATCTTAATAACTAAACTACCCTCAGTATGATAAGGACAGCCAACATATTATATAGAATTTCTGCAATATGTCAAGCATGGCCAGCTTAGGCCAGGGCAAACATAATGCCTAGAAGGCACACCTTAATCTCTACGAGTGAAATTGTCACCTAAATCTCCACCTGTCTCTGTTTCAGTCACCTCTATTTCAAGGTTTCTCTCACCTTCATTTCCTCAGCTTCTCCTATTTGAATATTTTCTCTCATGCATCTGTATACTTCTGTCTCTCCCTGTTCTCCTACTGCTGTCTTTGTCCCACTTCTTTTCTTCATTGTTTGCTTCTCATTACTTCATGGTCACAATTTTTATCTTTATTCCATTCTATTTTCCTTCTCTGCTGTCTCTTTCCCTCCCATCTCTGTCTGCTCTCACCCCATCTATTGACTCTATGTATTCTGTCTAATCACTCAACTCTGTTAGGCTATGTTTTACCATTTAATTTATAAGGAGCTCTGATACTGGTTGAAGGGCTCATTAAGAATATTTCTAAATTTTACTGTAAGCCAGAAAATCAAGTCACTCTTCAACCACTACTGCAGCTCCTTAAGTGAATTTAGACAATGCATCTTTAGTTAAACAAAGATTTAATTTCAAGGTTATTTGGAGAAATGATGACTCAACAATGCTAGACCAATCTGTAAGCCTAAATTGAAGAGAAGAAAAAAAAGATGAAAACCCATCATGATATTAGGAGAACTACGCTTGAGCAAAATAAATCTTGATCATGAAGCAGTTCCAAAACTGGAATCTATCATGAAAAAGTAAAACATCCCTGTGCCTTTGTGAGGATTGCCTTGGCCTTCACAAACCCATCCCAATCTCTAAGACAGCATCCCTTATTTGAGGGAGCCCCCTGCTTCCCTGCAGTAAAACTCACAAAGCCCTCTGCCTAAACCCAGTTCTGCGGTGCGGCACTAGGTCCATCCGCTGCCGCACCGCCAAACCCATGGTGGGGCCACCTGCCAGATTATGAGTGATGGACGGAGTGCTGAAACTTTTCAAACACTCACCCCCAGTCACAGATCTGGGTTGAATCCATCATCATTCTTTAGCTCACTTTGCCACCCCAGTTCAGACACAGCTATATGCAAATCAGTCTTGACCCTGTGCCTCATGGGAACAGTTCAGACCGAACTGCCAAGCCATGTCTTCCCTGGACCGGATTCAAGCATCCTGGGACTGGTTTCGGGCTAAGAGCCCTCATCAGCCAGGCTAGCTTGAATCCAGTGGCAAAGTGAGCAAGGGACCCACGTCTGGGCATACTCTGCCAACTTAGGGCGAACAAAGCAAACACAAGGAGATGATGGACGAAGTGCTGAAACTTTTCAACCCAGATCTGTGACTGGGGGTGAATGTCTGAAAAGTTTCAGCGCTCCGTCCATCATCTCCTTGTGTTTGCTTTATTCCTCCTAGACAGCCACACCCAATGGGAGCTTAGCTTTGAACGGATGAGCCATCACTGGCAGGATGGGAAGGAGAAGCTAGGCCCAGCCTCACTTACACCTGAATAGGTTGCGTCCTGTCTCCATGCAAAGGGCTGCCTGCATACCCCCTGTAGTTAGTCTGGAGTCAGGGCAGGGAAGGCAGGGCATCTGTGCACTTCATGATTCTAGAAGCTTCTCCCCACTTCAAAGGCATAACTGTATATAAAGGAAAGACCTCAAAAACCAACTCTTTAATACACTTCTGGACTTGTAGATACTCTGACAGCAAGATGGACTGCTGGTGAAGGACTTCCACTCTGCTGGACTGCACCCCACTGACTCCTGCTTTGCTGACCTGATGCCTGCTGTCCTCTTGCCTGGGTGAGAAGGACTGGACCTAGAACTCTTGAACCTAGAAGAACCCAGAATGACTCCAAGGGCTTGTTGACTGGTTTTCTAATTTGAAGCCTCAGGGACATAACAGGCTTCTAACAACGTTGCATGTGCACCTGAACTGAGACACCTGTGAGCCTACTGTGGAAAATCATGCCACCCCTGTCCTGAACCTTTGGAAGTAGGCTAAAGGTGATTTACCAGCCTCTGTGGATTCAGTGGAACCTATGCATCTCCTCTGCTGCCCAGAGCAACCCCGAACAGAACTGATGTACCTCCCTGCTGTGTGGATTGGATCCATCGCAAAGACTCACATCACCGTCACAGCCAGGATTGCCTTCGGAACTGTCGCTGCACGACTCATCCTTGGCACAAGCCCTTGCTTCTCTCATCAATGGTGGCCTCAATGACAATGCCAGAGTCTGCATTGCAGCCTCACAGCTCCTCAGAACCAACGCATCTTCCCGAATGCACAATGCACCCCCGTCTCCGGACTTTGCATTGCACACCCTGTCAATGAGATCCTCGACTTGGACACAGGACCTCAGACTACAGCCTTGCCGCATCTTGGAACTGACGCATCGCCTCAGCTGCACAACACATCTTCGACTTGGATACACCCAATGCTCCGCACACTAGGGTTTAAAAGAACTTTGTTCAGCAGGCCTAACTGGGTTCCTGTAGCCGACCCGCACTCCATTGCAGTTGGCCTGAAACTGTGACCTTGTCCCGGTTCAAGGCGACCAAATATCTACAGTTGGAGGTTTACGCCTTTGAGCGCTATTTCCTTTAAAAACTTTCAATTTCAATATCTCTGGGTCTACTGGTTTGGTCTGGTCTTATTTATTTAATTAAGCTCTAGTCTTCTCACCTGTTGTGGGGTCCTTTTTGTGTGATGTTTTCACTGTTTTACTGTTTGAAGTGTTCCACAAACACTTTACACATTGCCTCTAAGTTAAGCCTGGCTGCTCATGCCAAGCTACCATGGGGGTTGAGCACAGGCTAATTTGGGGTTTGCTTGTGCCTTACCCTGACCCTGGCGAGGATTGTGGCTGCTGCTTGACCAGGGCTCACATCCCACTTAACCAGTAACCCAATTACTCACACCAACCATAAAAAGTAAGCCTATTTTTTTTCTAATTACAGCTATACATATACCTAAGCCAGTCTTTGAGTAAGTCTATCACCACAAATGGCCAATCATAGGTTCTGCAACGCCCTCCCATAGATAATAGAGGGACTTAAAATAGAATGCCAAACAAAATAATGTTAAAATAAATGAATGTATTTCAACATTTTCAAAATAGATAAAAATGTAATGTAATGGTAAAAACGGTATACATAAAATAAATATAAATGTATTGCTAAATATTGTATTACAATATTTAAATGTAAAAATAAATCTTAAAAAACATTAAATGTATTTAAAAGTATATTTACATAATTTTGAGTATGTTTAATACATAATAAATGCATACAACCATTTTACTTTATGAGGGAGTTTTTAAATAAAACAATTATTCTAATTTAACTTAATATATTTAAATGAATTACATATTTAATTCAAAATTAAGTTAATAGTACAATAGCATTTTTATCTTGTTCTGCATTTACAATAAACATATCAAATTAATTTCTATTAAAATATATCATAAAAGTAAACTTTTAAAAAAGTTTAATAAACTTTTTAAATGTCTCTGTATTTTACCATACAGAGATTACTGCCTTGGTGGTGGAGACCACTTTCCTACATGTGAAAAGTTTCTAGTAGTAACTTTACTCTCCTAAATTTGTTCCCACCCTCTGTTTTAGAGGATGGAGACATGGAAGTCCACACTTGGTAGTAAATTTACAGTATTAGATTAAACCAGTGATACTCAAAGTCTGGCCCGGGGGGCGCATGCAGCCCTCTTGACCTGTGCATGCAGCCCCCTGGTCAACAACAGCACTGGGCTCTTGTTTTCTCAACTCAGCGCTAACATTGAGAAAGAAGTTAAATAAACAGACAAGGCTTTATTTAAAGGTTAATTGAAGTTAAAGAAAGGAAGTAACTAGGTTACCCTGCAGCGCTTTAAATTTAGAAACACCTTGTTTTTCAAAGACATCTTGCAGCAAAAGTGTCAAAATATGATAAGATCTTTTCAAAATTCAAAAAGTGTATTTCATTAACATGCAGAACCATTTCACCTTAGTACATCGCATTATATCAGTGCATTGAGAAGTATTTTTTTAAAGCGATAGTTTTCAAACATAAATTTACAAACATTCATTCTTTACCCCATCCTGACAACAATGTCAATAGTGAACTAAAACGAAAGTCAGTTGACAAGTGCACTCTTTTGGCTGGGTTCCTATAATGCATGAGCAACATTATAGTTCATGAAATCAAACAAAGGAGAAGGTTTTGTACAGTACACAATCTGAAGTCATGTATTTTGATGTCATTTTATATGTGATAATGAAGAAAAAGGAGGGAAACGGAAATAGAACAAATGTCTAGGATCACACAATTTGGTAAAGTGGGGAAGCCTGGATTAATCCCAGGTTTTCTGGTTTCACATTGTGCAATTCAGCCACTAGATGCCACACATATGTTTTGCTTCCCCTACACCCACCTTACCTGTACCGCCCCCCAGATCCCCCCGCTCCTAACTGCAACCCTGCTGGCAGCAATGCAGCCCTCGGTCAAATCACAGACAATCATTTTGGCTCCCGGAAAAATGTTTATGAGTACACAGGGTTAAACCAATGATATGTAGAAATGAAAATAGTGCTTAATTTGAGCCGGTGGTTTCCGGGGCTCGGCACCAGAACATAATTGCCACCAACGGCACTTATGAAAGTCTGCCACATGGCAGTGTTGTCTGCTTAATTTAGGTACGAGCACAACATTATTAATTCAATTTACATTTACAGTGACTAACACCCAGGGACTCAAATGGTTCAAAAGTTACTAAAAATGCAGCAACACGTGTTGCCGCGGAAGTGGAAGGCTCTTTGCAAAGTTTGACTGCTCACATTTTATTCTTGCTTATTGCTATATTTGGGCGTTAAACTGGTTTTAAGGAGGAACAACTTATGCCCAGATAGTGTTAAAAAGTGTAGAAAATGACAAAATAATGAAGTAATACTATCACCAAATGTGGCGCATTATGCCGCATAATTTGGCTTTTCTTACTGCATAATTTAGTCAACCCTGCCGCATAATTTGGCCCTCCACTGTCGCATAATTTCAGTGGTCATGCTACCCTGCCACCCAAGCAATTCTTATAGCTTTGGGGGCCTGTAATAGTATGAATTGTCACTTGAAAGAGTGTGATTGTTAGTTGTGTTGGCACTGTCATTGGCAGCGCTGGTAGGGGTATCGGACGATGCAAGCTGTAGTGTCCTCCGGACGAAGGCCTTGGCACAACTTCTTTTTTTTTTTTTACAAATTAATCACTGCATTAAAAGTTATTGTTTTAATGGTTAAACATATACACGGTAAAATGTTTACTTTCCAAAGAACATATTGAAACAGTACAAAATGTGTTTCCATGTATTGAAAACAATAATAGATATGCATTTTTTCAACTATGTCTTCAACTATGTCAGGCAGGGTCCCTTCATGTAGCATAAGTCCACATGAAATGATGTGTTTGAGGCTAAATCACAGCGGCAAAAATATTACTCCTAAATTCATGTTTCTAAAATAGTTACAATTGATAGAAATGTGTGTGATTATTTTGATCATAGTAATTAATTCATCCTTTGCATGCAATGATTTAAATTTTGATTCCCGCGTTCTATACAAATTCGCGAATTTCTGATGGTATCTTGGTGGAATTTTTCCTGTCCTGATAAGTGGATTTCATCATCCCTTTTTATCATTCTTCTGATTTGCTATTATCTGATAAATACCTAACGAGTATACAGGCTTTTCTTACTGTTCTGTGACCCTTTGTCCTCTCTATCTCCTAGAAGACAGATTCAAAGCAAAACTCTCATCTAAGTCAGAGAAAAGAAGCAGAAGGAAATTAAATTCTTTCTTGCCTGATGTACAGTGAGGCATTTTCATTCATTTCCTATTTTTACAATGTAGCTATTCCTTAAGTTGATTTTTTTTCTCTCACTTGCTACCATCATATAGACAATCATTTTCATGGGTGAAATAGAAAGGCAGTTGGGAGATCACAATTGCTATGAATCAGTGTCAACTAACCCGATGAAAGAATTGACATTGCATATTACCATGAAACTGGGGGATTGGAAGGAAAAGGGATTACTGACGGAAGAAGAATTTAAATATCTAGCTGTCAGCAATCCCAGTTATCCATGCATTTATGTCCTTCCAAAGGTACACAAGGGGGGTGCTTTTCCCCCAGGCAGACCCATAATTGCCGGGATAGATTCCCCGACCAAACGCCTCTCAGAATATGTGGATACGTTTTTGCAGCCATTAGTGATGACCTACAGGCATATATCCAAGACAGTAAGGACATCCTCAACAAATTAGAGGATGTAACATGGACTGAGGGACTTCGTTTTGTCACGTTTGATGTTACCAGCTTATATACGTGCATCAAGAAACAATTTGGGGGCATATTCTCAAGAACGTGTGATAACTACCGCAAAATTAGTCTAACGCAACTCTTCACATCGCAGTCCATCTCGGGAAAACAACTCCGTGTTAACGTGGAATTCACAACACGGCGGCCCCATGCGATTGTCGAACGATAACGCGTCAAATGAACGTGTAAAAACCAACGCGACGCAGAAAAAACGCGAAACACGAACACGAAAATAGTAGCGATGAGGCCAATCGCGATACTAAAATCAGTGATAACCAGTGAGAGGCCTGCAATTCCCACGCGTCATGCGGGAAAATGCACAATAAAAGCAGAGTAAAAAAACGGTGAGATGACAATGTACGAGCACAACCCCACATGTGACGTAGAACAAATAAGCATTGTCCCGCATCAAATAGGCATCTCCCCACAGTCACAATGTACATTGACATGCAGTCTGCATGTAAACTGCGCAAATGCTGATACATGCATGTAACACACAGTGAAACTGCATCTCCCCCTCACATTGCAGAGGGACAAGCAACCCCTCCTGCACACAGGTGTGTCATGACCATGATCAATCAATTATGAAAGCGTGGACGAATGTAGGGGCAGTGACTCCCGCTTACGTACATGTCGCTCATGTTGTGGGACCTGAGTCACAGGGGGCATCCCTGCATCATGGTGGTACATATCTGACCCCAAAAGGAGCCCTGTTGTCACCTGCAGGACACAAATGGCAGCCAAAATGGAATGAATCTGGACACATGTGAAACGCCGAAGAGTGGGATTCCCTACTAACTGCGACACACAGAACTGGCAGTTCGAATACGTGACACCCTAAACAGCCTCTCTGCACAGAGGGGACACACCCACCATACATGAACAAATCACAAAATTGTCAGCAATACATGTCGCACTCACACTTGTCTGAGTGATGTGCCTGTACAGATGAGAGACATGCACTCAGGGACAGTGTTCTTTGAATGCATTTATTTGCACATGCTGTGCCTGTGGTCATTTTGTACTGTCCCATTACTGCCAAGGACTGCCACAATGTGACGTGCTCATGTGAAGAAATTGTCAATGATGGTGTTCCTATGGGCTATTCCTGCTGCGACTGCAGTGGGGTGTGGTCCACCTGCCTCATCTCCATCGTCCTGTGCATCTGGCACTTATATCCATGGTGCCTTGCTGCGTACACATATGTTGTGCAACGCACAACATGCAACGATCATCTTGCACACGATGTCTGGGCTGTACAGGTGCCTTCCACCTGTGACGTCCAGGCACCTGAAACGTGACTTCAACACGCCAAAAGTGCGTTCCACGATGCCGCTGGTGCGTTTGTGGGCCGCATTGTACTGCCTCTGGGCCTGTGTGTTCGGGGCTCGGAGGGGTGTCATCATCCAAGCGCAGAGTGCATATCCTTGTTCACCTGTGACAGTGCAGAGAGACATGAGTCAATAGTTTGTTTGGCATGATGTGTTGGCGTGCTCACTGGTTCAATGGTGTGTGATATGTGTGACTTTGTGATTCCTGCATGACATGTACTGCTTGTTGCAAATGAGCGGCATCAATGTGTATTACGTAGCCTCAATGCCGCTCCTCCCTCCCCCCGAGCATGTTCACTACAGTGCGCAGCACAGTTGCATCACTTGCACCCCTACGGCACACTATTGTCATGCCTGTCTGCGCATGTCCAAAAGCCTGACAACGACACAGTGATGTCGTGCGCTGAAGGTGGACGGACACGTGTGTGTAGGCCAATGGTAAGGACAGGGCAGACACAGATGTAGAGTTCATGCCTGGCTGAACTCGCCATGCGGTCGGGGGTAGACCTTTGGCTTATGCTGCGGAAATAGAGTCACACACAACAGTTGGCATGTCTGATCCCTGACCCCGAGTGGGCCTGCACACCCTCATTTACCCCTCGGCCGAGCCCGTACTCCGGGTGCATGCTACATGGCAACATTGATAATTGCGTGACGTGTGGCGCCGACACTACACCTGAGACACACGCATTAGTTACTTCCCTGGCAAGGCCTAAACTTAACCACGCCCAGAGCCACGTGTTGAATGACCACACCCCTACGCCGTACTGCCGTACGCAGGTCCACTCCCTCACGCTCACAGGGGTTCCGACACAGCTACATGTCCCAGGTCTACCCCACTGCCTGAGGTGACAAGGTTGCCCCCACTGTACACAGCACAACGTAATGTGGTATGGCCCGGGGCCCTCATGCATACATAATGACCACACGGACACACTGAGATTATCCATGGAACTGGCTACGGGCACGTGCGCCCGGCACCTTTTATTGCCAGGGTCACACGTCCAGTGATGCCTGTGCTGGATGGGTGTTGGGTAGTGTAAGCCACCCCTCAGGGGTTGGTTGGTGCTAGCAACAACTACAACAGTGATCAGACAATCAGAAGTGCAAAGTACAAACAGCAAGGTTCCATGACTTGAGCTGCACAGAGTTGGTGGCCCCGGATACACAGCGGCCGGCACAGGCACACCGCCACGGGACGGTGACTTGCGATGCACTGAGGTAGGGCCACGAGAGCTGAGCGGGCCCACGTTGATGTCCAAGGAGAGTGTCGCAGAGTGTTATGGGGGACAGTGGAAGGTGTCCATCCAGGGCATGATGCAGAGGGCAGAAGCAAGCAGAAACAGGCAATATGGAGGAGTTGAATGCTACAGTCTCCTTTTTCCCATGATGTCAGTATCAGCTACATGATGATGAAGACAACTCCCAGGCCATAGACTCAGATGCCACCAGAGTTCAACCAGAGAGTGTCCATGACTCCCGTGTCACAGAGTCAGTGGCACCAGAGCCGGAAGGGGATGCAGTCTGCGATGAGGCCTGTACAATGATATGAAGTCTGCAATGAGCAAATCAAGACTCAGTTCTAATTGTGTGTCCTACTCGACCGCAGTGGGTGCCGGAGGAAGCGGTCAGCGCGGGGAAACCGCTGTGCAGCCAGCTCCTCCAGGGTCTCTAACACACGGCATTAAAATGGCATGTGGAGAAAATTCCTGGTTGACGGAGGTGGAGGCACCAGAGCTGTGCGGGTGTTTAGCCAGTGACGATGCCGTGTCCTGCCTGTTATGGACTGTATTGGATTGGTGTGAGACCTGCTGGACCACAGTGTAGGCCGGAGGCAGTGGTCAGCAAGGGCCCACAGACATGTGTGGTCGGAATGCTATGCACAGAGTTGGTGGCATCACATCGAAGGGAGTATACTGATTTAAACTCTGCATTAACATGTGTACTCTGCCATTGTGTAATCAAGACTCAGTTCCGAATGTGTGACCTACTTGTCCGCTGTGTATGCCGGTGGAGTACGTCAACGACAAAGGAGTACTGCGAACCTTGCCCGCGGAGGCCGTGATGGTCTGAGGAGGCTGCCATGGTCGAGGGCCTCTGGCTTGGTGCGAGCACCGGCATGTGGTGGGCCCTCTTGGAGACATGCAGGTGTCAGCAGGTGAGCAGTGAGGCCTGGATGCGCAGGGGTGGACAAGACTGGTTCGGGGACCAGCGGCCCGGGCTGCGGCAGGCGCACAGGATCGCAGGCCACGCCGCTCACGGCGACGGCGTCGGCCTCGTGGCGGGTGGGAGGCACCGCCCTGGCAGACACGTTGTGCATTCCAGAAGAGAACCACGCCCAGAGATACGTGCTATTTCTTCACACCCCTACGCTGGCCTGGTGTACGCCTGGCCAGCCCAATCCGCACATGCTATCAGGAGGGACGTCACAAGCTACATTTCCGAGACCTTCCCCACTGGCTGGGGTGACATGGTTGCATCCCCTGTCCACAACACTACCACCACCAGCAGTATATGTCAACATGGATATGTCTGTGGTCTGCATACTGCAGTCTGTCCAGCACTTCCACGCCACACTTGGCATTGTGTGCATTCTCATTCATGGGTCACTTGCCTCCTTCGCACATGCCTGGTTCCCACCTCTCTCCACATACTGCTATTGTGTTGCTGAGGTGCCATGCAGTTGATGGCTCATGTACATGGCTAGCCCAGGTTTCTGCAGTAGGTTGTGCTGTCGTGTATGGTGGGTGGGCATGTTGTATGTGTGTTTGTAACGTGTGCATTTCCAGCGTTGTGAGTTGCATGATTGTGGAGTTGAGGTGTGTGGTGTGTTCATTTGGTACTTACCAACGAGCACTGCATTTCCGTAGGTGCCATCCTGGAAGCGCCGTTTGATGATGGACTGTCGGAAGATGTATGAATCATGCACACTGCCTGGGTAGTTGGCGAGGACATTGGTGAAGAGTCCCTGGTGGTCCACTATTGCCCGCACATTGATGGAATGCGTGGTCTTTCTGTTGCGGTAATTGTGTGCAGTGTCGGCAGGGGGCACAAGTAGGACATGTGTGCAGTCAATTGCCCCCAACATGTGCGGGAAGCCTGCTATGGCGTAGAAGCCTTGCTTGGTATCCAGCTGTTCCTGCGCAGTGTGGGGGAAGTATAGGTACTGGGGTACCAAGCTGATGATGGCATCCAGGACAGGTTTGAGGAACTTGGATAGGGCTGGCTGTGAGACTCCTCCGACTCTGGCGGTTGTTGGTTGGAATGTCCCAGAGGCCAACAGGTGCAGCATGGCCAGCAGCTTTGTCTGAGGTGGGATGTTCATTGTCCGCTGTGTTGGTACCATCAGCCTGTGGGCAATGATGGTCAAGAGGCAGAGGATGGTTGACCTTTTGAGTCTGTAGTGGGCAATGACATTCTCTGGTGTCAAGTCTGTGAGGCTGGTGCGTTTCCTGAAGGTCCGCTGTCTTTGTCCACTGTCTTTGTCTGCGCTGCCTCCGTGGTGGTCCGGGGGGGGGGCAGAAGGGTCCGGGGAGTGGCGGGCCTTGGGGTGGTGGCGGTGGGTGTTGTGGCCCTGCTGGGGCTCCGAGCTGTATGATGAGTAGCTCCATGGCATCTGTTGTTCTTCAGGTGTGGCTGTGGGCTGTGCTCCCTTTTCTGGTCCAGGTTGTCGTCCGACTTTGCACCAGGTCAGAGCAGGTGTTAATTTCAGCAGACTGGTACGAGCACAACGAAATGCTCATGGAGATGACAGATCTTATTCTGTCTAAGAATTACTTCTTGCACGGGGGACGCAGGTACCACCAACTCCAAGGGACAGCAATGGGAGCAAAATTCGCTCCTTCGTATGCAGGATTGTTCATGGGGTGGTGGGAGAAGGAACATGCTTGGGGTCGATATGCCTCCCCTTGGCTGGAGAACATCATCTTCTGGGGGAGGTATATCGACGACGTGATCGTCATCTGGGATGGTTCAGTGAAGCAGTTGGAGGAATATCATGCTTTCTTAACCCGTTGCGTGCGCCCGTCGGCCAACGGCCGTCGCGAGCACTACCTCTGTAGTGCTGCGAACGTCTGTTGGCCGACGCGGCCCCGCCCACTCCGCTAAACCGCCGCACCGCGGCGGAATTGCCGCCGCGGTTAAGCGGTTAAACAACAATCCATACAATATATCACTGACAATGACACATGAGGGGGACAAAATCGACTTCCTAGATATCACTTTTTATGTCAGGGAAGGACGCATCCAAAGTACAATGTATCGGAAACCTACAACTAGTAACAGCACATTACATGCTACCAGTGCGCACCCTAGAGCCACCATTAATAACATCCCCTATGGAGAGATGGTTCAGGTGCACAGGAATTGTAGCGAGGACGATACTTTCATAACCAACTTGGAGGGTACTAAGGATCGGTTCAGAAAAAGAGGCTATAAGGAAAGGGTCTTACAGGATGCAGAGAAGAGGATCAGACAGAAGCCCAGGCTAGATACATTGAAACAGCGAGAGTTAACTCCCAACAATCAGAATAGGAAAACCAACGAAAACTTTGTTACAAAGTATAACAAACAGAGCCAGGGAGTTTATAAGGTACTTCTTAAACATTGGACTCTGCTCCAGGAAGTACCAGGGCTCAAAGGGGAGATATCGCCAAAACCTAAAGTAACATACCGGCGTGGTACAACCCTACGGGACATGTTGTGTCCCAGTTATATTACCCCCAAAAAAACAGATAAGAGTTGGCTGCCTACACAAATTCATGGTTTTTTCACATGCACGGACTGTAACATCTGTCAGTATGAGAAAAACAAACTAAAAGAATTCAAATATAATACACAACAGGTGTATACGATTCGTCACACCATCACGTGTAAAACATCTTTCGTAACATAAGTTATTGGCTGGCTGCAGCTGCAACATTATTTATGTGGGCAGCACGGTCCGTGCCCTGAAAACAAGAATCCAGGAACATGTGAGGGCAATCAGGTCACAGGTTGTTAGATATCCGATGACATCACATATGACAGAATGCCATGCAGCCAAACCTGAGATATGGTTTCATGCAATAGATCACGTCCCACAAAGGACCAGGGGGGGTGACAGGGAACTGGCTCTCCGTCGCAATGAGGCAGGGTGGATCTGTCGCTTACGCAGTGTCACTATGGGGCACAACACAGATGAAGAGTTGCATTATTTTCTATAGTTGCCATCTATGAGTGCAGCACCCATCATCAACACAGTGGATGGCGACTGTGTATGGACGGACACACGGCCCATGGCCATTATGGATCACTCTTGAAAACAATCTATATCTCTCTCTTCTGAGGCTGTTTGGTCAATAGATAAAAACATACTTTATTGATATTATTCAAAGTTCCATACATTATTGGCCCATAGAGGATGTGGAGAATACGAATGTACCAGACTACACATGGGGAATAGACCTGTCTTTGTATACCAAATAGGCACAAACTTTCATTGTCATTAACTAAGATTATACACTTTCCTGCCGGAAGGGTATCCATGTAGATACCCGTACACATCTGTGATTCGAATACTGAGAGACTTGGTGACATAAATCTCAATATAATGTTATTATCTTCTTTTCTTCCATCTTCCTATCATTTTCTATCTTCCTATCTCTATTTGTTCGTGTTACACTACTTTAATGTTTATGTCGGGAATACTATTATCCAGTACAACTTTTTAGACCCTTAAAATGCACTGTACAAGCTTTTAAACTTTATATTTTTACTATGCAAATTACATTGAACATCCAATGATATTACGAATATCCTTGTTTCATATCACTGGACCCTCTATTAACAATAGGAGACACATTTTCTATGGACTGACATCATTGTATTATAATTTGTGGACAATCCCCTTAGGATGTGAACAGGTATGGGGAGTTTAGAGACACTCCCTGTTTGGCTTGAACGTGCCATTGAACGCCAACACGCCGGACGCTCTTAATTCAGAGCAGTTGTGCTGAATGCTCTCGACCACGCGGGGTAAGACGCGGATCTTTGGCGTCCCGCATTTTGAAAATATCACGGTGAGTCTACTTGCGCTATTCGCTTAACTTGCCCTGCGGCGCGTGGGATTGGGGACTTTCTTATAGTATAGCTGTGGGGGCCCGCAGGCTATCCTTTACCTTTTTACCTGGGTGGGAGCCGTTTTGGAGCGCAGTGCGGACCAGGTGGACTGCCCGAGGTTGTACTTTTCGGATTGAATGTGTGTTGGTGCTTGTTACCGCATGCTCTACTTTGCCGGTGTTTCGCCCAAGTTGGGGCCTTTTTGGGCCGTAGTACGGACCAAGCAGGCTGCCCCAAGTTATATTCTCCAGATGAGTGTGTGTTGGCCTTTGTCGTGGCGTGCTCTGCTTTGCCATCTCGCCTGAGTTGGAACTATTTCGGGGCGTGGGGCGGACCAAGTGGGTTGCCCGAGGTGTGCTTTCTGGCTGAATATATGCCAGCACTTGTTATTAGGGGCACCATGGTTAGCCTTTTTGAGTGCGAGGGCCGCCTGAGGTTACACTCCTTAATTGAACGTGTGTTAGCTTCTGTTACCAGGGCCCCACAGTTTGTCTTCATCAAGTGCATGGGTGGCCCTCTCTCCCTGATATTCTACTAACTAACATACGGTAGAAGTACTCACATTGCCCAACCTGATTTTCCATCTGTAGGGTGACACCTCTTATGCTCTCTTGAATTCAATTCATATGTTTTCAATCTCCCTTAAATGACATGGGGATTATTATTGGGTACTTTAGGTTTTTATATACTTTTCAGGCACAGGAGCCAATTACTAATGAACTACCCTGGACACAGGAGGGAATAGTTCAAATGCGGGAAAACATACTGGCTAGCACAGCGTGTATGCAATTCCTTACAGAGATAGGAATTTGAATGTTAAAAATGAGGTACGTTGTTCCAACTCGTTCTAAGTACTGTTATAATCATTAATAAAAATGTCTTTTTTGGGTACTATATTTTTTGGGGCAAAATCTCTGTTTTATCAAGGACCGGACTTTCTCAAAAATCCCTCACTAAAATCTTGGATAATTTACTTTTTCTTGTGGTTCTCCAGCCCTTCGTGACATGACACTGTATTTCTCAGTCTATTCACTTTCAAATCTCTTTTCACTCTATGTCTCTTGGCTTCCCTCGTAAGTGTTTTCCATATCACGTCATCATACCATTAAACAGTATATTAACATTTTTTGGTGACAATATATATATGAGGATTGTCCCTGTTTTGTTTTTTATATGTGATTCCTCTCGCATGCACTTTGTATATGTGTTTTTATTGGTGTATTTATGTGTGATTATCAATATGTGGATTCTTTGTATGTGAAAATTTGTATGTGAGTGCTACATGTGGATTCCTAAACTGGAATCTTTGTGTTAGAACTGTGGCAAAATTCTTATGTATCAATGTTGCATTTTTGTTGGTGTACACTGTATTGTACTATACACTATATATTTTATATGCTCTTACAGCCCTGATGAAGTCCACTGAAGCTGGATGAAACGCGTTGGCTGCTTGGCTGTTTTTATCACAAAAGAAGAATAAAGGAATTTAACAATAATAACACTGGATGGACCCAATTATTTGTGAAACCTGAATTTGGTGGTGCAATCCACAGTTGCGACGAATCTAATTCTGGTCTTGGAGACTGCTCTCTGGAGACAGCGGGAGCGGTGGAGGTGCACACCATTGGAGTACAATACTCCAAGCATTGGACTTTTTGTGGGGGATTTCTTTGTTTTTTCTTTAGGGGGAGGTGTGTCACATATACACAGTAGTGTGTATGTATGGTCTTGCTGTTTCATCTTGGTAGTGCTTAAATACCTGTGTTGACAATTTGTATTCTGATATTCTGGAAACTCGCCATGCATGTTCTTTTGTAGATTTCCCTCTCGCTCTGATTTTTAAACGAACCCTGCAAGGAGGGACGCAAAACAGAAAGTGGGCAACCTTTGACCTCTTCTCCTTGAAAGGCAATCAAAGGACCGTAGCTTAATTCACAACTACAACTCACAAGATGTTTCGAACAATGCCACATTTACTTTTCTACATTTATGGCCGTATTCAAGATAAAACAAAAGATTAAGTGCGTACTGATCGTACTGCTACTCACAGAAGTAAGTATTTCTGGAAATACTGTGGTAGACATAGTCTGCATAGCAGAGAAGTCAACGCAAGGGAAATTAGTGCGCCATATAGAAACACACACCACTTTTCCCCATGAGAAATCCCTTCCTCCACATCACCCTACAAAATGTGGGTATTATATCATATGCACTGCTTCCCACTCTGAAAAGACTCCAATTATTTCCGGGGTACTAAGGAGTCAAAGAGAAGTTTTGAACGTCCATAAGGGTACACCGTTCCAGTTTTAGCGCTGGCGCACTAGTGCGACAATCTTTTTTGGAGCCATTCAATGACCTCCTTCCCCAAGGATTTTCTCGCTTCCAACAGTGCCCCCTATTTTCTCCATAGTCTCTCTCTTACATGTATTTCATTTGTTTTATAGCGCTTCTCATACCAGCATAGGGTGTGAGAGTCGGAGCACTTTGCATCACACACATTTTATAGAGACTGATGAATCACACGTTTGTAAATTAATCTATAGGAGACGTACATAGGTAAGGAGGATTGCAAGATGTAGGGATCACATGTCTTCCCTACTAGAAGGCAGTATATTTTAAGAGTGTTTGGTCTGGAAAAACACAAACTCAGGATTTAAAACGTACTCTCAGTAGTTGGGGTTAACTTTACTGATAATAATGTGCTTTTACCCAAACCAACCCTTTTTAGAAACATTAGGCTATTGAAAGACTGTGGAGAAAAACATGACGTTCTAACCTGTACCATGCACTTCCATTTATGTTCAACAAAAACATTAAATATGGATGCACGTTTTGTGAATCAGGCCCTTTGTTACATTTGCTACCAATATTTATGTAAGTGTCTAGCGTTTAGCGTCCCATGTGATTTATTTTACAGATGCAGAGGATGTAATCGACTGACAAAGATAGAGTATTACTACTATTACTGTAATTATTTTCAAACACATAATTTTTTATACATTAATATACACATGTTGGTCACATGTCATATACAGTAAATCAACACTCAGACACTTACAATCTTTCTCTTGCTACCTGTATCAAACTATCACAAGAAGCGCAACTGAACAAGTTCTCCAACAAGCATTGAGTGGTACTGGAGGAAAGCTAGAGCATTAGATGTAAAGGTCATTTTTAACATGTCAAAAGATATACAAAAGAGTTTACGGGGTCATGTAGCATGTGGGAAATATGGGACATCTGAAGTAAACCAGAGAAGTTCACATTCCACCACCATGAAGATTTTCTCGCCTCATTTAGATGTGGGAAACCACTAAATTCAGAATGATGGAGCCTCAGCTTCCTCTGCCATCAAAAGTTCCTGAGAAGCAGCTCATCCATCACATGGCTGCCACCCTAAAGTCATCAGAAGATCCCATCTATTTATGGAAAGCCTTTTGCCTCCTTTTTGTTTTGTAATCTCCCAAACCACCATGTGAACTATGGTAGTTGTGTACAGGTTGTAAAACCATGACTCCTAAAAAGCTGTAACAAAACTCTCAGTACATCGGAGAAATTGCTTTTCTGATGTTCAAAACACACATTTACACTGCAATCCACCTGATTTGTTATTTTTCTCTTGAACTTTCAGTCATTTCACCACCAACAATTAGTACATTTAACTTCTGTGACAATAAAATCAGATACAAAAGAGAACCACCTGAACAGAGAAAAACCTATTCCCTAATACTAGTGGTGCGTTCATTCTGACAATATTTCCCACCTCAGACATGGTCTCCCTTTATTTCTTTTCCTTCCTGCCATACCCAAACAACACACTGCACTCTCACATCCTAACACAACATCACTCTGCCCTCTCATTTTTTCACCTTGGCTCAACTCAGCACTCAGAAATCTCTTGTCCACTACAAACAAAAATACTTAAACCATCAGTCTATGCCTATGCAAACCCCACTAATGTTTCCCTCCAATCAGTTCTGCCAACATCTCACATCCACCAAACACATTCCACTAAGGAAGTGTGGTTGGGCGGCTCATTAAAAATTAACAGTTGACTATCCTTTGATATTCTCTGACCCACAAACTCCCATGTCTGAATACTTCATTGTTACTGTCTTTGACCCTTCCAGAGCTCATGAAGCAGTCATCTATTAAAACCTATCCAAGTTCAACAATTCTTCCAAAACTTTGGGCCAAATGATTATTTGGAAGAGCAGGATCAATGCAGCAAATCGGTGGTGCTCCTGACGTGCCAAACACGCAGTGCCCCTCTCTAGAAAGAGTTGGGAAAGTGCCGTTTTTGCACAGGAGGAGCATCTGCTGCCCCTGCCAGTGTAAACCTTTGATCTTGTTGTACTTATAGCAAAAGGTCACCAGGGCAGTGATGGTCACCCCACCTTGTTGGGGATGGGGCAGATGCCTCTTATTTTTCCTGCTCATTGATGCAATATGTTAAATGGTGGACAGAGAGAGGGAAAAGACAGAATGACCCCTATGCACAGGAAGAAAACCCACTGTGTTTGGGACATTTGTTTTTAAATAACAAACTCCTACTTTTGGAGTTTATTTCTTATAAACATTGCTGAGTAGATGCATTGCACATGGTGCCAGCGCTGCAAAGTTTTAGCGGCTTCACCAAAGACACAGAGATCCCCACCAGACAGGAGCCATCTCTAAACAAGGTAAGCAGTCCTCCACCAGGGATTAGAGATTTTCCGTTTGCTGACATGGCAGGGTTGGGGAAGGGCTAACCAATGAACCATCAATCAGGCAATTAGCCCTCAACTGCTCCGTTCAGCTTCATTTATCATCCATGGTGCCATGGACATTAAAGTTAAAGATCCAAGGGACATATTAACAAGGGCCGGCGATAAATATCGCAAAGCGCGCTTAGCGCTTGCATATTTATCGCCGGCTATCTCTGGAATTTATTGCCCGGTTAGCACGTTATCAACAACGCGGATCACCGAGGCGATAAAAATTCCAGAGATAGTGTGGATATCGCCGTTTTCCATAGTGGAAAACGGCGATATCCTAGATGATAGGGCTTGTGGTTTTAGCCACAGAATCCACCCCCCATGTTAAGTATGCCTTAGTCAGGAATTTAACAGACGTTAAATTCCTGCGTTGTCATACTTAACGCGATTTAAAAAATCGCTACCCTTCCTTGTTAATATCGCGAAGCTGCCTTCGCGATATTTTCCCTGGTTGATTTCACAGCCACGCCTACTTTGCATCTCATTAGCGATGCAAAGTTAGGCGTGCTGGAAACGGGCGCTAAGTCAGCAAAACACACGATAGCGTGTCTTTGCTGTTAAGGCGATGAAATTATCGCCGCTTTTCGCCCGAAAACGGACGCAAAAGCGGCGATAATTTCATAGCGCCGCCTTGATAATATGCCCCCAAGTGCTTATAAGCTTTTTATCAATGCCTTACCAATATTCACTTCACCTCCACTCAATCAGAAGGCAACTCTCTATACCTAATACTTATTGCTAACACATGTAACCATTTACAAATGATATGTGGCCCATCCTTTATCCTTTCATTCCATTATACACCCATTGAATATACCGACTCAGCAGCTAGCAATACATTTCCACTCTCTAAGCGGAAAAATCAATTTCGTCATTGCATCTTTTCTGTATCAGATAGAGAGTGGCATCGCCCGCCATGCACCTTCAACTTCTATTCAGTCCTTCTTGATGCAAGTATTCCTCCGTCCATATTTATACCTGGTTAATTCACGCAATTCATTGGTGTTTCTTCAAATCCGATCCTTTAAGACCATGATGTGCTCCCTGCTAATGTTAATGGGAAAAAAATGAATGCCACTGATATTACAACTTAAAAGCTTTCCTGCTTCCATTGAATTGTCTTGCAACCTGAAACCTCCTGTTTCCAAGAAATAATTGCATCCCTCTTATACGATCCTTAATACGTATTTCAAACCATTCAGTCTCCATACACCCTTTGTGCTGGCAGCTCTGACTCTATCTTCTTGTTGGACCAAATAAATGCTGTATGCTCCTACTCTAATATCTAGAACATTACACTAGCTCTGAACTATGCTCATAACCCCTCAAAGTCCTTCCTTCAGTCCTCACCAGCAATGATCCAAGCAGATATATTAACATCCCTACTACGGTCTGCCAACCCCCTGTGTGCCACATCAGAAACAATCTGTTCTCACATCATCAGGCTTCTGAGCTACATCCTCTCACATATCTCACATATTCTGTTAACAGTTCAATCTCTTTCTAATCTACAAAGTTTATCCAAAATACTTCAAGTTTCTTGTAGTAGTTCTAGTTCAGAAAAACCAGCTGATCCCCATTTCTCCTCTAAATATTTTCCTGGCTACCAATGCCATTTTTCGCAAAAGTCCTGCAGAATCTGTTCTTCAACAGGCATGCTTGCTATCTAGACACTCGTAATCTACTTGGTCCACTCTAATTTATTTCACATGCTCCCCACACCACTGAGTTTGCTTTCTTCCACATTTCCAATTGCCTCACTTCAGCACAGAAGAACTCCCTCTTAGCGATGATTAATGTCCCTTGATGTATCAGCTGCATTTGACACCATAATTGATTTCATCCCACTTAAGACTATCATATCTCAAGGGATTAGGGCTAGAACTCCATACTCTATACTAACCTGGTATACTTGATCTATACAAGTGCAATTAATATCCCCACACACCCTCTGTCTCTGTTGACAACTCCGTATGAATAACATCTAAAGTGAGCAGGCAAAACGGGTAGATATAGGAGAAATGCAGGAGAGATGCAACACTAAGTAAATGATTGCGAGTTTGGTGGATAGGATACTCTGTCACAAACATGATGGATACCCCGTCCACCAAATTACAAGTTCCATTGGATATAATGGAATTGTAATTTGGCGTATGGGATATCCGTCACATTTGTGACAGAGTAACCCTGTCTGCCAAACTCGTTATCAGGCCCTGAGTCTTCTGTCAATGACTCTACAAATGTAAAATACAAATACAAATAACGTGCTAGGGTATGGCTCTCTCTCATAGCGCTTAGAGACCAGAAGGTGATAACGCGCTCTACAAATGTAAAATACAAAATACAAATGACTATGTCCAATAAAGAAAGAGAAGAAACTGGTAGCATACTGACAGGAACCTGAGAGAAAACTCCACCAATCTGGAATGCACTTCATAGCCAGGGTACTAGAAACATGTACAATGGCAGGAGACTTGACAAGACATATGAGGACTGGCTCATGCTCCAGATTGGGTGCAGCTTAAATTCCAAGCTGCTACTAACATACCCCCAATCTCATGTGATTGGAGCTCTACTTGTGAGAGTTTTTGTTTTCACAAGAACAGCCCCCAATATCACATGACAATGCTGCCATCCACCTGCAAGCCTCAACATTTCTAATGTTGGGCAGAAGATCTTGGGAGGTGGCTATCAGGGCTGGTTTTTGATTGGTACAACTAAATCCTACATGGGACATAGTATACACATAAATTACTGCTGTGGAGGGAAAGGATCCTTTATGCATACAATATGGGAATGCCCTTGGATCGATACGTTTTGGAGGAGGGTGAGAGAGTGACTAGCCGAGATAACTAAGCTCCAAATAACTTTAACAATACTGGAAGCATAAGGATATATTAGCAGTCCAAAATCGGGGAAAATACTGTATGGTGCGGGGCTGACGATAGCAAACCTGTAGGGAGCATGGACATTGGCCGACTATGGTTCATGGTGTGAAATTATAAGTTGGTGACTGATTGTGGAAATGATCATTATTAACCTTTTCGGTGCTCATGACGGCTCCCGGCCGTCATGAGTCACGGTAGGCGTGTGCTCATGACGGCCGGGAGCCGTCAGAACGTTGACGCTCCGCCCATGCGCTGTTAATTCCCCGCCTGTGCGGGAGAATTAATCAGTGGGCGTAGTTCTGACGGCTCCCGGCCGTCATGAGCACACACCCACCGTCATTTATGACGGCCGGGAGCCGTCATGAGTACCGCAGCGCCACGCCCAACCCCGCCCCCCCTCGCACCGCGGCAGAATTTGCGCCGCGGCGAAGGGGCTAAAAGCAGAGAAAGCCAGATGAAATTGAAGAATGGGAATGTATTAGGACTGACTGTAAAATACTGCCCAACCAACAGTATATAAATGGTGTTGGAGTGCTGGAACAATTTTCAGAGTGGGGACTTCTGCCATCAAGGCACGTGTATGCTGTTTATTATCACTGTTAGGATATCCAAATAAATCCAGGCCAAGCTTTCTATGAACCTCCATTGAGAAACCAACGGGCCCATGGTTCGTAGAGGTATTTGGATCCTATATAACCCCAAGCACTTTTTCTTTGCTTATTGGAGTGTCTAGCGCAGACAATGCCTTGAGAGGCTGGCTAAGCTCAAAAAGTCAGGAATCACTCTGAGATCCAGTGTTACTTCCTTGCAGAGGTGTTCATAGAAGCTCGAGGAGACCACCATTGAGTTTCCTCAACATTGCTTCTCTTATTTTCTTAGGTTTGAAGGCTCTTGTTCTATGAAATGCCCTTAAAGCACTGCTTCCAGGGCTTCCGAAACTACCTCATTTCCCACTTCTTCCATGTTGAGTTCTATAAAGTAACTCTTAACTTGCTGTTTTACAGGGCCCTTCAGTAGACTGCTGCTGCAGCCTCCATCCCTAGGCCTACCAACCACTCTATCCCATCTGACTGGGTATTCTACCAGACCATGTTCAAAGAGCCTGATTGATCCCTGTTCATCATCCTTAATTTTGCTTCTGTGTTATCGTTCCTGCAGGATGTAATCCAGTCTAACATATGTATTATGAGTTGCTGAGAATTGTCAATAATCTACCCTATATTTTTATTACAAAGGTCCTTCATTAATTTTCTTCAAGTCGATCACTTTATTAGGGCTGCAATTAATCAATGCATTTTGGAAAACATTTTCCTTCGCTGGATCCGCTTTTTGTATATTCATATCTATGACTATAAAGATTACACTCAGAAAGCAAGGAGCCCATTTTACTAATCTGGAATTACCAGAGCAAAATGCTGATAAAACGTTTTCATCTCAATACAAGTTATACACGTTTCAACCAATAAATTATTGGGATAATTCATTTGTTTTAAAAACATGTTAATAATTCTGCAATACAACATGAACACAAAAGCTGGTGCATTAACGCTACAGAATTAGCCTTTCAATGCATCTAAAATATGCCTGAATAAAATAAATGGCCGCCCTACCAGTTTGATGAACCTCAATTCTTGTTCTGACTCAAAATGCCATTCTGCCATGCTGCTTTCCAGTTATAGTGACGCTTGTCACTATAAATATAGTCATTATATTCCATATGGACGATGTATAAATAGCCTTTCTTATGCAGATGCTTTCATCACCATTTCCTTTAATCTCTCCACCCTACCGTCTGTTGATGCTTCTCCCTTGTAGAACATTCAGCCGGCTCTGAATGCCCTTCTGCTCCCACAGAGGCTAGAGGTAACACTACAGTGATCAGACTAATCTTGATAATTCTAAATACATAATCCTCAACCTCTTCTTCTCAATTCTGTTTTGTCGGAGGAACTTTGGTTCTTATGGCCTGGATCCAGAGACATTGGGAAATGGGTACAGGCTACTCCTGAGACTGAAAATGTCCCTGTGTGCATGGTCAAAAGCTCGTGAATTTGAGGGTATTCACAAACATGCTTTCTTTTCATTTTGATCACATGATCCCACTGTTTCCTCTAGTCAGCCTGCAACACCTTCAGACAAAGCAGGTATATCTACAAAGCCATCGCCACCAGCTCCCTTGCCCATTTGATTGCCAAGTTCACGCTATTTGGTGGCTCTCAGCGCATCCTAGCCAGGAAACCCCTCAGACTGGAGACAAAGAAGTCTGTGATAGAATAATACAAGACAACAGGCCTTCTCCATCTCTGCATACATGATCTGGAATGACATCGCCATAACTTCCTGTACCGCCCCAACCCTGATCTAATTGAAAAAAGAGCTGAAGAAACACCTCTTTCAAGAACACTACCATGGCACAGTAATTGTTTACTCGCAGAACTCTGCTACCGCTTCAACCATTCATTGACTGTTACTTTGATTTTGACCATAAACAGCTTTCTGCTGGCCTTTGGCTAGGCTTGCACTATAAATTCACACATTTATATTGTGCACCCCCAGAATCTTCCCTAGGTGTCCCAAGGGAGGTGGGGGGCATGTGACTATAAGCAGGGACTTCTAAAATATGTTTTATGTGCCCTGGTGAGGCGAAAACCTCCCATTTCATTTTTCTCCATTTAGATACTTAGCTCTATAGGCTAACATTGCAATATTTTATTTAGGTATAACTGTTGCTAGGAAAGTAGTAAATATTATTCAATGACTTAAAAGATTGGTATGATAATTCAACAACTTTCCGCTGTTGAATTTATCATAACTAGTTCAGAAAAAAAGCTATAAACCTTTCTCTGCTGTAAGCCAAACTACAGCCTTCTCGTGGTCTCTGCTGATTGGTCAGTGTTAACAGCCTTACCCAGGCTGCTTTGATTAGGTGATAAGTAGCCTGGCCAGAGCAGAGGGTATCTGATGGCGGGAGTTCTGCAGCTGCAAAGACCAGGCCAGGAAGAGGGATGGGTAATAAAACAGAGCTTCAGAGAGAGCAGAACAGTAAGGAATGCCAGCCAGGCCCACCCCCTCTTCCTGCCATATGGACGGGCCAAGAATAGAATTTGCAGGGGTCTGGAAGGGGGTAAATGAGCCACACCAGGAGGTTGGTTTAGCCATCTCTTACTTCTCTGGAGAGAATTCATACATGTTGGATTTTGGAAGTGTAGTGTTTTTGCAAATGTCACACTTTGGAGGAAGTTGTCATGCTTTTGGGTGGCGCCCAGCATCTCATTAGACAATGGTGCCCTTCTGCTTGTCACCCCAGACCACTGAATAAGTATTTGAGTGCGGCATCGCCTCCAGATTTGCTGCCTAAAACTACAAGGAGAAGGACTGCCCTGCTGGAATATGGATCTGCACCCAAAGGCCTACACTCTGAATGACAGCACCTGCTGTACAATCTGGTACTACAGCCCTTGGGACTGTGCCTTGCTTCAAGAATGATTAAGGAGTGGACTTCCTGCAAGCTTCAGGTTAACAGAGTCCTCCTGCATCATCTCCACCAAGAGGCCCCATCCTGAAGTGCTTCCAGTGGACTTGTAAGGATTTGGCCAGGTGCATTGTGGAAATTGTTGTCTAGGCATCCGATCGACCATCCAGGATATTCCAGACCTTTGGATTGGTGTTTTGAACACTTTGAACCTACACGAACACCTTCAGGAAGCAACTCTTGTAGTTAGGAGAACTTCTGTGAAAAAGTTCCACGAGGTGACTGACCCAACGTTGAGAGCCAAGCCGACTGTCTTCAACTGCAACCCAGCCAGGATTTCCGGTTCATCTTGATGAAAGCTCTGGAGATCAAGACTTTCAGGATTTGTCTGGGGCCTTGCAGAAAGTCAAGCCAGTGAACCCGCACCATGTTTGGCCTGCTGTGGAGGGTCAATTGACTTTGGAAGAAAATCCTCCAGAAAAGTTTATGGGGGATATTCTCAAGAACGTGTGATAAACATCGCCAAAATAGGTTAACGCAAGTTTCCATATTGCCGTCTATCATGGGAAAATAACTCTGTGTTAACGTGGCATTCTCAACACGGCGGTAACATGCGATAGCACCCCGATAACGCGGCAAATGTCTGCAATAACATTACCGGGAAGGCAATAAGAACCTCAACCCAAACGTAAAAAAATTTGCAATGTGCCCAACCGTGATAAAAAATCCAGCGATAGGCAGCGCCAGGCCTGCAAGTCCCACAAGTCAGGCTGCAAAAAGCACAATAAAAGCGTCAACATAAAACACAACCAAAACACAAACAACTGCGAAGCACCATGGAGGTAGCCGGAGCAAGCACAGAGGACAACCAGAACCCCACAAGCCCCACGGAGGACCAGCCTGGGACCTCGGGGTCAGGGAAGGGCAAGGAGAAGAAGAAGAGGAAGACACGGTTCAGTCCGCAGGAAAACAGGATCCTGATCACTGAGGTGACAGAACACCATCAACAACTGTACGTCCCCTCCACTGTGTCATCGACAACAAAAAATGGAATATGGCAGTCCATCGTGGACAAGGTGAATGCAGTCGCAGTGCTGAGGAGGACAATGGAAGAACTCAAGAGGCGCTGGAATGATGTCAAGCGCAAAACCAAGCTGAAACTCGCCAACACCCGCAAAGCAGCAATGCAGACTGGGGGTGGGAGTCCTGCGCCACTGGAGGAGCTGGATGAGATGGAGGAAATGGTGTCCACAGACAGTGGCAGGAGTTGGGGGACCGGACACTGCTCAACATGACCTGACACAACAGCAACAGGGTGAGTAACCACAAGGGACTAGGGGGACGGGGGAGATGGGCACAATGGCACACATGCACAATTAAGTAGAGCACATCTGCGGATAAACCATGCCCAAGAGTCACAACTCCCACCAAGAGCCCAATTTACCCAAGTCTGCAACAGCCCAGCACTGTATAAGCACAGAAGTCAAAGGCACACCGCCTGAAAGGGAAAAGAGCCAGTCAAATCAGAGCTGAAGGGGCAAATCACCCACAATGCAGCACACACACATGACACTCAGAGCTCATCAACATTCACAACAAAGTGGACCAAACTGCAACACTTTCACAACAGAACAGAGGACACAACTGCTGCCGCTTGTGCATAGAAAATGGCCATTCGCATTTGGCATAGCGTCAACATACATGTGAACACAATGTCAAAATGCATCTCCCCTACACATTGCAGAGGGAGAATCATCACCTCCTGCAGAGCAGACCGTACTCCTCATCACCGATGATGAAGAGGACCTACACACCATCGACCCCGATGCCCTCCAACAGCTCATGGACACCCTCAGCACCCCACCCCCAGGAGCAGGGCAGCCCAGCTGCATCGAGGGAGAACCCATCCCCTGCACAGACCACACAGCAGGAAGCACCCACCACCACGTCCGTCTCCCAGGATCCCTACGAGCAACACATGGCATTCCAACGCCGTGTGTCGCAGGAACAAAAGGGGATGGCTGAGCAGAAGCGGGTGGTGTTCGACCTCATGACAGCCAAACTAGATGCCATCCGTGGGTGTCAAAGTCCCATCAGGGACCACATCCAGGCCCTAACGGACACCCACAGACCGCTCCACGGTCTCCAACAATCCATGGCTGACATCGACGGAGTCATGACTCATGGACAAGAACAACTGTCTAGTCAGAGTGGCTCCAGCGATCTCAGCCGTGAGTTGGTCAATATGGGTAGGAACATGGAGAACATGGAGCGGATGCAGGCGGTAAGAATGTCTGCCATGGCTGCACACCAGCGAGATGTAGCAGGGATCTACCATGCCCTGCAGATCCTCATCATGGCAGTGCTGCCACAAGGCCTGGCGCAGATGAATGCTGCTCCCACTACTCCCTCCACATCACCGCACCCTGATGTGTCACTGCCACACAGTGCCGCAGACAAAACACCACCACCCACATGTAAAGCACATCACACATAGGAGGACGATGATGTGGATGAATCTGCCATTGGGCTAAGTAGGAAGCGGTAGCATTTATCTCCACCGTATGGCCTTTTCCTGCTAGGTTCTGCCCTCTGCATCATGCCCAGGAATAACACCCCCCACTGTCCCCCTTAACACCCTGCAACACTCACCTTGGTCCCCGACATGGACTGCAACATTTGTTCAGGCAACCAATGACACATAAATCAGACTGCGTACTGAACTCCCTCTCCTACGATGTACTTTTCCCTCCCCAAAGGACCCTGGCTGGCCCTCCACGGGGCAACATTGTAAAGTAGCGTGTGCATGGCCAGGTACTGGTCCACCTTCACCACTCCACCGAATGTGATTAAGACATTCAAATTCACACAGATGAGTCATGTCCATGATCAAGCAAGTATGAAAGTATGGATGTATGTAGGGGCAGTGATTCCAAACAACGGTGCTCCCTGGGAACTGATTTCAATGCGCATGTATGTCCGTGACCCAGATAGGCAGTGTGATGACTGGGAATGTGTGAACTAGCTGTGGCATCATTGCTCCAAAACAACAATCTCGCTATTTCCAAACTTAGCCCCACGTCAATGTATGAAATAGGGCTGTGTGTCACAAAGGCAAAGTCAAAGTCATGTGGAAGCCACAGCTCGGAGCAATGATTGGTTTGAGTGTGGAGCGCTTGGACTCCTGGGATGGTCGGAGCGTAAGTGTGAAGGTCATACAACGCAAGTGAACTACGAGCACGGACTCCTGTGTGTGGGGTGTGTATATGCTGGTCTCTGGTTAGCGCTGTGCGTAGTGTGGGAGCCGTCAGCAGCTGCTATGGTATCGCTCAGGGGGTGCCGGGCGCATGCATTCCCAAGCTCGGAGGTGCAGATGTGCCTCTGCCTTCTAGTTCAGACAGAGGGGCTGTAATCCACAATGTTAGTTTGTCATCTGCTTGCATTCTGGAAATGTGATGGGGATTGGGTGGGGGGGATGTCACAGCTTCGCCTTCCGGCATGGTTGAACACTTACCAGCCATGTACGTGCCCTCACGGTCAGTATTGCATGCTCTGATGTAGCAGTGTTGTTTTGCTGCAGTCTGACAGTGATGGGTGCAGGTAGCTGCGAGGAGGCAGTTGACCCCTCACCTTGCACCTATTATCTGGCACTGATCACTTCTCTTGATGGATGACGTCCGTGTACACATGTGACCTGTACATGGCACATCTGACCAGGGGACACCTTGGTGTGTTCCACGCAAGGTGGACCTGCTGGCTTCTAGGCTGGTGTGCATCTCCCAATGTTGCTGAGTTGTCCACTGTGCCCACATCCCCCTTACGGCCATGTTGTCCATGTTGTGGGACTCGATACACAGGGTGTATATTTGCATCAGGCAGGTACATCTCTGACCACAAATGGCACCCTGTTGTCTTTTCCTGGACACCAATGACTGCCTTCATGTCATGTTCATGTACACGTGGGACGCTGATGAGTGGCATGACGTACTATATGTGACACCCTGATATGGCATATCGAATACGTGACGCCCTAAACAGCCTCTCGGTACAGAGGTGGCATACACACCATCTCTTCTTGCAACATATGCGAATGTAAGCACTCAATGTTGCACTTACACCCGTCAGAGTAATGTGCTAATGCAGAGGACTGACATGCACACGGGGTATGTGTGTTGCTAAGATTTTTTTTGCACATGCTGGTCATGTGGTCATCTTGTACTGTGCCATGATTGCTGTGGACAGTCACAGTGTGGCGTGCTCATGCAAAGAAATTGTTGATGATTGTGTTCCTTCGGGCTATTCCCGCTGTGGCTGCAGTGGGGTGTGGTCCACCTGCATCATCTTCCTCATCATCGTCCGGTGCTCCTGGGACTTGGATCCATGGGGCATTGGTGTGTACACATAGGTTGTGCAATACACAACATGCAGTGATCATCTTGCACCCTATTTCTGGACTGTACAAGAGTCTTCCACTGGTGATGTCCAGGCACCTGAAATGTGATTTCAACATGCCAAATGTGTGTTCAACAATGCCCCTGGTGCGTTTGTGGGCCACATTGTACTGCCTCTGGGCCGGGGTGTTCGGTCTCGGAGGGGTGTCATCATCCATGGGCAGAGTGCATATCCTTGATCACCTGTGAGGGGTAAGTGTGAATAGTGTTAACTGGTGGTTCTGCATGCTGTGTTGGCGGACATACAAGTTACGTGGTGTGTGATTTGTGCGACCTTGGGATCCATGTTAGCCATGTATTGCTGCTGGCAAATGTGGTAGGATAATGTGTATTACGTAGCCTCACAGCTGCTCCTCCCTCCCACTGAGCCCATTTACTTGTGTGTGCTGTGCGGTTGCATCACTTGCACTCCTATGGCACACCATTGTCATGCCTGTCTGCGCATGTCCGCAGGACTGACAGCAAGACTGTAATGTTGGCCGTTGAAGGTGGGCGGCCACATGTGTGTAGGCCTATGGTAAGGATAGGGCAGACACAGATGTGGAGTACTGGCCTGGCTGTACTCGCGCTGATATTGAGGCTAGGGCTTCGGTTCAGCCTGCGGCAATGTAGATACACACACAACAGTTGGCATGTCTGAGCCGAGACCCCGAGCGGTCTCGCGCTCCTTTATTAATCCATTTGGGCGAGGCCGCCCTCCTGGTGCATGCTACATTGCAACATTGTCGATTACAGGCCGGGTGGCGCAGGCACTACTACGGAGGCACACGCCATAGTCACTTTTGTGGCCAGGCCGGAACTGAACCACGCCCATAGCCCAGAACTGAACCACGCCCAGAGCCCCGGGCCATTTCTCTGCCCTCCTCACACGCGTGCGCCGCCGCCGCGGTGCTGGGATGTCGTGCGCTTCGGAGTACGTCTCCAGACGATCTACCCAGGCTTACCGGCGGACTGCCTGGGACGGGGGTGGCCCCGTGACTGTGAAGGCCTCCAGTGGCGTTACTGAGGACATGCTGTTGGCTACTGGAGGCGGACTTGTGGGGTAGCCCCTCGGGACAATGACTTGTGGTGAACTGAGTTCGGCCCACCGGAAGAGCAGAGCGTGTGTGCATCATGCTATAATGCTGGAGGATGGACGATGACTTGTGGTGCACTGAGTTCGGCCCACCGGAAGAGCTGAGCGGGTGTGCAGCCTGCGATGATGCAGCAGGCCTGGAGGTGCGGACTGGAAAGGATGTGTATGTTACTTGCTGTACCGCAGTGTGGTCAGAAGGCAGCAGTAGCCAACTCACAACTCCGCGGTGCGGTGCCACTGGGTGCGCTGGGGGCCTGTTGCACAGATGCCAGCGATCGGCTGAGGAGGCTCCAAGCCCGCGGAGCCAGGCCTTGGAGATTGCACCGGCACGTGGTGGGCCCTCTTGGAGAGACGCCGGTGGGAGCAGGTGAGCATTGAGGCCTGGCTGCGCAGGGGCGGGCATTCACCGCTGGGCGCAGGTCGGGTCTGGGGATCAGCGGGCTGGGGTGCGGCAGGCGCACAGGCCCCACCGGTCACGACGACGGCCTCGTGGCAGGGTGAAGGACGCCACCCTGGCAGACACACCACTGCAGGCGATGACCTGATGTGCGCCGGGTGGCGTGGGACGTAGCCTCCTTGTCGCCGGTGTGACTTTGCACGTTGTAGATGGTCGGCCACGTGTGTGTAGGCCTATGGTCAGCATATGGCGGACACAGAGCCACACACAGTAGCTACTGCGATGGCCGTCCCAGCCGTGAACCACTCCCTGAGCCCCGGCCTATTTAGTCACTCCCCTACGCTGGATTGGCGTGCGCGGGCCCTGCACACTATGCTTACGCTTACAGGTGGCCCGACATGGCGACTTATCCAAGGTGTTCCACACAACCTGTGATGACATGGTTGCGTCCACTGTCCACAACACTACAGACTCCAGCAGTATGTGTCCACATGGACATGTCTGTGCTCTGCATACTCAAGACTGTCCAGCACATCACTGCCACACTTGGCATTGTGTACATTGTTATTCATGGGTCCATTGCCTCCTTCGCACAATCGTGGTTCCAACTTCTCCCCACATTCTGCAAATGTGTGGCAGAGGGGCTATGCCTAAGTGTGTGGTTTGTCCACATTTCTGGCCCCTCTTGCCACGGTTACTTGTGTTGTCGTGTCTGGCAGGTGTGCATGTTGGTTGGCATGTTGTATGTTATTTTGTTACGTGTCCATTCCCACAGGTGTGCGTTGTGTAATTGTGGAGTTGAGGTGTGTGGTGTGTTCCGTTGGTACTTGCCAACGAGCAGTGCATTTCCATAGGTGCCATCCTGGAAGCGCTGGTTGATGATGGACTGTCGGAAGATGTATGAGTCATGCACACTGCCTGGGTAGGTGGCGACGACATTTGTGAAGAGTCCCCGGTGGTCCACTATTGCCTGCACATTGATGGAATGCGTGTGCTTCCTGTTGCGGTAATTGTGTGCAGTGTCTGCAGGGGGCACAAGTAGGACATGTGTGCAGTCGATTGCCCCAACACGTGCGGGAATCCAGCTATGGCGTAGAAGCCTTGCTTGGTCTCCAGCTGTTCCTGCGCAGTGTGGGGGAAGTGAAGGTGCTGGGGTATGAAACTGATGATGGCATCCAGGACAGGTGTGATGGCCTTTGATAGGGCTGGCTGTGAGACTCCTCCGACTCTGGCAGTGGTTGGTTGGAAGGTACCAGAGGCCAACAGGTGCAGCACAGCCAGCAGCTTTGTCTGCGGAGGGATGTTGGTTGTCCGCTGTGTTGGTACCGTCAGCCTGTGTGCAATGTGGGTCATGATGCGGAGGATGGTTGTCCTTTTGAGCCTGTAGTGGGCAATGACATCCTCTGGCGTTAAGTCTGTGAGGCTGATGCGTTTTCGGAAGGTCCGCTGTCTTGTTCTGCGCTGCCTCAGTGGTGGTCCGGGGTGGTTGGTCCTGGGGAGGGGGTCCTGGCGGTGGTGGCGGTGGGTGTTGTGGGCCTCTTGGGTCTCCAAGCTGCATGATTAGTAGCTCCATGGCATCTTTTGGTCTTCAGATGTGGCTCTGGGCTGGGCTCACTTTCATGCTGCAGGTTGTCGTCCTGCTTGACACCAGCAAAAGGCAGGTGTTATATCCCTGCAGCTAACGCGCCTTATCGCCTGTTCTTGGTTCGCATCGCAGATCTGGTCGTTGAGAATCTCGCGAAGTTGTGTTTTTGTGTGTTTTTGCACGGGAATGCCTACTCTGCATATCATTAGCGTTAGTTGTCGCACTCATCCGTGGCGATGTGTTTTGTGGTTGCTATCGCAGGTAAACTGGCGATGTCGGCAGTTTGCACCAGTTTGCACCAGCTTGTGAATGGGGCAATAAATCTATCGCCACTTTTGCGGCGCTAAAGTGCCGATAAATCGGCGATGTGTCCTTGAGAATATGCCCCTATAAGTGCAAAGGTAAAATTTTGACTGAGCTTTCCTACTTAGTGTATCCGACCAGGGCTCCATTGCGGTCAGTCTCAAACTTTGACTTTGTCCCGGTCAAGTATGACCAGATGTTCCAAAGTTTCATTATAGGTTTTCAAGCACGGTAAACTTGTTAATCTTTAAAAATGTATATCTCTGGTTGCCTTCATTGGATATTTATCATTGTGGTGTCTGTTCATAACAATATAACCTATTTTTAGAAATTGGTGTGTTATTTTTTTGCATTTTGTGTCTTACTTATTTAATGTATTGGTGCTTTTAAATGCTTTAAACTCGTGTCTCCTAAGTTAGGCCTGACTGCTCGTTGTCAGCTACCAAGGGTTGAGCAATGGACTAATTTACTGTGACCTTTACCGGACCCTATACCGTGTTGGTGGCCTTATTGCTAGTGGTAGGTGCATACTTACCCCTACTAATAAGCCACGTTCCAACAAAGGGGTACTATTTAGGAGCACTTCTGAATGTTTAGGAACCCACAGGAGTTCATATCCCTTATGTGCTGATTTCTTTATCAAGCAAAGTAAGAAGACTGCACATGAAAATGTGCAAGTGGCAAGGCGGAGTGTCTGGAAAATGGAGAATATCTACTACAAATTGGGAGGATAAAAGCAACAATTTAGGAGGGGCACAAGAAGAAACATGAAAATGCAAAAACATGTACAGAAGAGTAAGTCAGTTAAAATGTGCAACATTTATACCTAGATCTGTTCCAGGAATACAACAGCTCAATAGACTCAAATCTACTTCACCCCCAGCCTTAGAGATAGTCACTTTCAACACAGTGCCACTAATGGGTACTGCAAAGGAACCTTTAGGTCTCAGTTACGAGTGCCTCATAAATGTGTGACCCCCCGTGTAAATACAAGTTTGCATAGGGTTCACAAATACAAGATAGGCAGAGTTTAACAAACCCAGTAAATAACAGGTGCAGTAAAGTCCTCAGCTATTTATTTTCTCCTCGTAGAAATTGGCATTAGAACTGCATTTGACATATTTATGTCTTACTGTAAAGGGACTAGTATAAACTTTACACTTGTATTTTGAATCATACACTTTCCCTCCCCCTCATGTACACTTTGGGGACATATAGTATTTCCACAAATCAGTAAGCGCAATAGAATAGTTGAGCTGCATATGAACCTCAGCATGGGGAACAACATACTATTAATGTTATTTCCCATTTCATCATGCATAAGTCAGAATGGGCTGTAAATTTTGCACCCAGTAAATATCAAACCTTGTGAGCAATTTTCACTTGGAACACCACGCATTCTGTGGCCATCATGTGTTCAGAACGTTAGAATGTTAGGCCACTGAACTGATAAATAAAATATCAGTGTCATATTTTGAGATAATCCTAGAAGAAGAAACTGATCTGAACAGTTACACTTATGACTCAGCTTTTAGTTTATAAAGTATGATTGGTAATATTCATAATATGAAATGTAAGGAAGAGTGTGACTCTGCAGACTAACCACTTGAAAAAGTGTTCTTACATCATTTCTCACCCGTTTTGTGTGGAAACTTGTGGTTTTTAGTTGCCTGTGACTGTTACATTTAACCTGCTGAATTGTGGGATTTGCACTCCAAAATCTGTTGGTCTTTCTCACTTTCGCCCATGACAACTTGTTTTTCCCTCCTAATTTCTCCCTTGCTCTGTGCTCAGACCTGCATGTTAAGCAATATCCCCCAGCTCCCATTTTGTGTTAGCCCTCCCTCTTACCCCCCTTAGCAACAGGGATATTCTACATCAGAGAGTGAACAGAGGGTGCTCTGAGACAGCAGTAATCTGCTGTGAGCTGTTTAGGATGTGTTTTCTAGGGATTGCTCACTTGTTTTTTGTCTAGGAGAGTGAGTAAAGTTGTATACAAACAGTATTGCTAGAGGACAAACTTGGTAAGGCCCTTACCTCCAGAAGTCCAAAGTGTGGATTGAGCCTGTCTGTCTCCTAGGAGATTCTGAAAAGAGGAGCATCTTCCAACTCCCTTGCCAGCAAACCTTGTCTGAGGTCGCTGGGACCTTATATAGTCTGCAATTGGATGGTACATGTGTGCACTGATTGGTGGTTGTATCTGGTGCTTCTATTGGATTAGGGTTGGTGTTCTCATTGGTTGGTTATTTGAGGGTTCTGATTGGTTTCTGGGTCAGTGATTCAATGAATGTAGGATTGGGACTAGGGCTAGGGTTAGGCTTTCTATTGGAAGTAGGGATATGGTTTCCTGTGTGATTGGTTGATGGGACTAGGATTGGTGCTAGGATAAGGCCTTCCATTGGACATAGGGATTAGGGTTTTGTGCCTGACTGAGTACTTGGACTAGGGCTATGATTGGCTGTAAGGTCTTGGTCTCCTATTGGTTCTAGAGTTTAGGGCTAGTGTTGTGATCAGATAGGGTTAGGGCTAGGGTTCCCATTGGCTGAAGGGGTCACCTCACTACTAGGGCTATAAAAGGCCAAGGCTTAGGGTGTCTGAGCCCGGGCGTTGAGGCTAAGGGCGGAGGGGACAAGGGTGAGTGCCTGTTTGAGCCTGTTTGAGACTGGTCGGGACCAGGGCCAGAAATGCTGCCCATTTCCTCATACACTAGTTCCCAACCTACAACGTCCACATCCACAACCAGATTAACACACTAACACCAAATGTACTCCACACATTTACTACAAACCAACCCTATGTACAAATCAATGTACCAGCACACTACAAAACCACACAACCTACACCTATATACCCTTCTATCCCAGCTACCAGACATTTTCACCATCACCTACAAACAGTACACAACTCTATCCTATACCACTAACCAATCCACTCATCACTAACACAACCAAAATCCATACCATACTTAACTACAACCCATCCAGACACACACTCCTCACTCTAATTACTCCTAACAGACCTCCTTTTATCACTAACAAACCTATACTCAGCCTTTCATCATTTGTCCAACCAACACCCTCTTCTTCTTTCTACCACAACAACACAATACGTACACTCCACAGCACCACTCATTTTAACTCTTGCAGCAAACAAGTCTAAGACAAACAGTCTTAACCCTACTTCATCCCTCTTACACACAACATACACTCTACTCACAAACACATCACCACCCCCTTTACCTTACAGCTTCCATGCTCAAACAATACTATACAAACAAATCCATATCTTAAAACAAATACATCAGCACTTCTTTTCACTACTCCTCAAAAACAAAACATATCACGCACACCAGCACAACAAAATCTCTCAAGCGCAACACCTCATAATACTTAGAGTCACAAAATACAATCATACACCCACCTTTCAAACTATACAAATGAACAAACTACAATGCCAAGCTTTCTCTCTTCCACCACACCTAACACACTTACAGCAACACAGCAACTCTCTTCTTACTGCCTCTCATCCATTGGACAATTTAGAACCTTACTACATGATCCACATGCTGCACCACCACCCCTAACTCATACCTCATACACCTTCCACCCTAAACACATGCAAACAATATAAGAAACATGCCACACATCACAACTTTACTTCTCCATGTCTACTGCACAACAAGGTTACACCACAAAAACAACACAGCGCACCAACTCACTCTCAAACACCGTCTCCACAACCTACGCACGCAGACCCATTAAAATGCCTTCTTAGCCTGCTGGGCGAGGACCACATTACAGAACAGCTACACGATATCCTAATACAGCTAATACCAGCACTAAAAACACACCTGCTACAAACCCACACAATACTGATCTCTCTTCTACAAAACAAAGTCTCACTGTCACCAAAGCACATTCTCTAAACTGACTACTAATAAATGCTCAATCGCTCTCTAAAAACAAACATCAAACCTACGACCTTCTCACTGACACAAAACCAGACATACTATTAATAACTGAATCATGGTTGGGAGATGATATGGCTCCCGTCCTGCATGAAGCTGTTCCTCTAGGCTATCAAGCAATCACCCAAAATCGTATAGGCAAAAGAGGAGGTGGCCTAGCTGTTGTGTTCAGGCAAACATTACATATCACTAAAGTTGACAACACCTCGATTAAGAATTGTGAGGCTCTTCTCACCAGATGCAATCCTACACCGTCTTCTTCTTGTAACTTTCTGCTCCTTTACAGACCTCCACCTAGCAAGGCAACAACCTATGCATTCTGGGTGACTTCAACATTTGGTTTGACAAAACCAAATTGCCCCATCTGAAAACAATAATCACTGGCCTAGACCCACTGAACCTGCATCGGATTGTCTACAAACCCACACACATCACTGGACACATCCTAGATGTCATTTCTGGTAATACCGAACAAGTTACCTTTCAAACTATAACTCCAGTCACAAGGTCAAACCACCATTTGCTTGCTTCCCAACATAAAACAACACTACCCGACTCACCAAAAACCACCTTACATGCATCCACCTATCGACAGTGGAACAAACTCAATTTGGAACACTTAGAAACACAACTAACATCCAGTACAGATCTGGAAACAATAAATTCTGTTAAAAAACAACTATATGAGTGGCTACAGGAAGCTTTTGATATCCTGATACAACTCAAAACCACACAACACAACAAAAGAAAAAAAGCACTTCGGAGAAATACAGAGATAAAAGACATAAAACAACAAATTAGAAAGCTGCAACGTGCCTGGCTTAAAACAAACGCCAAACAATGATAAACTTTGCCTACAGAAAATTAACAGATTATACAAGTCAGCTATCAAAAAAGCTAAGAAAATGTACTATTCAGACAGAATTCAAAATGCTAAATGTGCAAATAAAGAATTCTATAAAATACTCAATGAATTTCGTAAACCAAATTGCCTAGAAGGAACTCATCCTGTTACTCAAGATTTCACAGAAAAACTGGCAAATCATTACACCGACAAAGCAGACATGTTGGAATCATACTTAAAACAGAGGCAAAGCATCAGCACTAACCCTTTCACAAAACAACAATCCAAGAATACTCTAACCCAGCCTCTCCGTTCCTTACAACACATTTCACACAGTGAATTTATGGACCTGGTCAAAGCAAGCAGGCCTGCCAGCAGCCCTTCTGACCCGTGTCCACTGCAAACCTTCAAGACAATTCTTCTAACAACCTCTGCTGCCACTCCAGTAAGAAGAATCATCAACGATTCCTTAACTACCGGAATATTTCCAGAATAAATCAAAATACGCCCTTTACTGAAGAAAACATGCTTGGACCCGCTGAACCCTGACAACTACAGACCCATTACAAATGGACCTTTCCTGGGCAAACTGATAGAAAGAGAAGCATTCGCCCAGATGTCACAGTTCATGGAAGAGAATACCATACTTTCAGACTTCTAAACAGGATTCCGTCCAAGAAGAGGCACAGAATCTGCCCTCCTTGCCATCTTGGATGACCTGAAGAACACAGTTGACTGCAACGGGGTTGCTACACTACTCCTCTTGGACCTCTCGGCTGCCTTTGACACGGTTGACCATTGACACTCTGATACAAAGACCCTACGAAGCGGCATAGAGGGGACTGCTCTAGACTGGATCACCTCCTACCTCCTACCTTCAAAACAGAATTATTGTCATCCATACCCCACCTTTCTCGTCCAAACCATACTCCACAAAAGCAGGGGTCCCTCAAGGCTCTATCATCTCGCCCATGGTTTTCAACATCTACATGAATTCATTACCAGTACTGATCAATCAATTTCACCTCACGTGCAATAACTATGCAGATGACACGCAAATACTCCTTCAACTTGAATGTCCCGAAGAAATTAGAAACTCGCCAATTTTCAGTTGTCTCAGAGCCGTGGATCAATGGATGACTTGGAGCCATCTCAAATTGAATGCTTCCAAAACGGAAATACTCATGTGTGGCGTTTGGAAATAACATGACCCGCTTGCCGCCTGGCCTGATGAACTGGTATCACCGCCTAAAATATCGAAGGAAGTAAGAAACCTTGGAATGAACATGGACTCCAAGCTATTGATGAATGCCCAAGTAGACAATCTAGCAAGATCAGGCTTTGTTACTATAAAACACTCTGCAATGAATCTTCCCCAATTTGGGATTTCCACACAAGGTCCAAGCTAATATCTGCCTTGTTCTGTCCAAACTGGATTACGTCAATAGCCTCTACCACGGATCATCTTTAACGACCATGAAAAGATTCAGAACTCGGCTGCCAGACTACTCTTGCATATCAAACCATGAGACCACATCTCCCCTGCCTTGAAAGCCCTGCATTGGTTACCGGTTGCGAGAAGACCCACGTTCGAGCTGCTTTGTATCACCCTCAAAGCGATACATGGAATGTGACCGCTCTTCATCAGGAATAAAATCACCAACCACATTCAACAAAGGGACCTCCGCTTTAGAGTGGCACCTTGCCCTCAAAATCCCAAGATACAAGAAAACATGCGTGGGACATCCTTCTCTGTTCAAGCAGCCAAACTATGGAACTCTTTACCCCCTAACATAAGATCAACGAACAACCACCTTATCTTCAGAAAACTACTCAAGAAGTGGCTCTTCCCCACAGAAGCACCATGCGCAAACAGAAATATACAGCATATCCCTCTGTATATAAGCATTTATTTGTATTATAGGTATGTACATATATATGTGTATTGCTCTGTAGAAGCATGTAGAATATTTTTTTTTTTAAAACAACATTTTTTTATGTACAACATCACTTGAAAACCAGAGTTCATCTAATACATCTTTAATCTACATATACTTACTTCCTTTATGCATCCATATACCTTCCATGTACTTGGATCTATATATTTATTGCTTTCCTCCTAAAAAAGCATACAATGCACTACCCTATTTCTCACCCTACACCTCTCTCAATATATCCTCTACCTCAACTCTCTGACTCATCTCAAACCTCTATCTACTACCCTTTCCAATGCACTCCCCTATTTCTCACCCTATACCTCTATCAATATCTTTAATCTACATATACTTCCTTCCTTTATGCATCTATATTCTTTCCATGGACTTATGGATCTATATATGTATTACTTTCTTCTAATTCAGCATATCCAATGCTTTACCCTATTCTCACCCTATACTTCTCTCGATATATCTTCTACCTCAACTCTCTGACTCTTCTCAAACCTCTTTCTACTACTCTTTCCCATGCACTACCCTATTTCTCACCCTATACCTCTATCGATATGTACTCTTCATCCACTCTCTCATTCATCCAAAACCCCATACCACTACTATGATCCCCAAAATAACCCTTTCTAGACTCTCCCCTACTCTACCCCTCCTTGCATCATCTGACACCTCTTTTTACTATACCGATCCCCCAAAACAAGCCTTTACAAACTCTTTTCTCTGACTCTTCCCCTCCACATTCCTTTTTACTCATCCCAGGCCTCCTCCTACTGCTTTGACCTCCAAAACAAACAAAACAAAGTGTAAATCCTTCAATTTTCTATCCATCCACTATCCTTTTCAATCAAAATAACAGACTAACATGTCCACTTCCCAAATTTCATGTTTCACTACACTAATTCACCACTAATCCTTTATTCCAGAGTAGCGTGCTAATCACCGAAAAAGCACTTCAGCACCTCATCTGGGATAGCAAACACTATATAAATGCAAACATTTTCACCTCTCCTATCCCTCCGCTACCCTTCTCAATCCAAATAACTGACTAACATATTCACCACTCAAATTACTTTCATATTTCACTATACTAATTCAACACTAATCCTTTATGGGTTCCGGAGTAGCGTGCTACTTGCCAAAAAAGCGTTTCAACACCCATCAGGGGTAACAAGCTCTATATAAATGCAAACCTTTTTCCCTCTTCTATCCCTCCGCTATCCTTCTGAATCCAAATAACTGACTAACCTACACACAACTCAAATTACTTTCATATTTCACTATACTAATTCAACACTAATCCTATATGGGTTCCGGAGTAGCGTGCTACTCGCCAAAAACGCACTTCGATGCCTCGTCAGGGGTAGTAAGCGCTTTATAAATGCAACTACAATACAATACAATAGCAGGTACATTACTAATTTAATCTCTACATTAAAAAAATGACTTCAGTGCAGTGATTAAGATATTTTATTAGTGTTTAGGAAGTGTTGCCTGAAATGCAGAAATGAAAATGTTTATTTTCAATATTTGTTCCTACAGGAGATTAGTGTTTAATATTTTCTCACCAAGAGAAGAACTGCAGGATTAACTGCATTTCCTGGGCGGGAGCTAACAGTGATTAGCTTATGCACTGTTCTGAGCTGGACCTTTTTCAGTTTTCAAAGTCTCCAGTGCACAAAGGCCAGAAGCAGAGGAGGAAGCGGTAGGCTATTAACTATTAACATGAATATATTAAGAACTCTGCATGGGCCTTTTGTCTAGGTCCTTGGCACTGTGCATGTGTCCCCAGTGCTTCATGGAGGACTTCATAATGGTTTCTGCTTTGGTTCCCATGGTTGGATTGAAAGAAGGGACCATGCCTCAGAGAGAAAACCCTTTTACAGAAAAAATCCCATTTATTATGCCTCGCTCCTCCACTGCCCTTTAAGGGACATGGGTGACAGGCTTGTGGAGCCACGAAAGAGGAACTGATGCCTAAACCTCGTCCTCATCAAGCAATCTACATACAGCCCACATTGACCCCCTGTCCCTTCCCAATGCCTCTCCACTTAATCAATTTTCCCAAAAAACAACATTCACAATTTACCTGCTGGTCCATTCCAACTTCCCATGTGTTAGCTGCTCTCCCCAGTACTAAATGCTGAAATCTCGTGAGAATTAAAGCTCTTGCGAGATCCGGTGGCCATCTTGGACACGCTACTATAAATAATCACACCCCGATCTCAGAGTCCAGCTTATCTTCTAGTCTTTTTTGTTGGAAGGAAGCTCTGAACCCGCAGGTCCCGCATACTTAACAGACTGTGAATCCTGATCTCTGGCCCACTTTATCTGTTGAGCAGCGACTTTTTGGGTCAGCAGTATCACCTATAACAAAGAGTAAAATTACTTCCACAGAGGATCCTGACTCTAAAACCTCGTGTCAACACTCAGGTCAGTGCTTTGAACCTGGAGGCTCCGACACAAGGCCTTTTTGCACTGTCATTGGCAAAGACCTTCTACTGAGGACAATTCAAGTGTCTATTAATTCAGAGAATGCGAGACGTTGGGTTGATGGTTGAGGGGGGTGAAACCCTACTCAAGCAACAACAATAATCCTTGTCAAGATTAACCACAGAATGTCACCAAATTAACCTGTGGCACCATGGCACAAATGCAGTCAGGCTTAACTTAGAGGCAATAAGTAAAATATTTATGCAGCCACAAACAGTAATAACATCAAAACAAAAGAGAAATCCTACGCCAATTTAGAAAAATAGAGTGAAATGTAATACATTATTTGAGATCCAAATAAAAAGCATTGTCAATAGGGTATAAGAACTTTAAAGGTTTCGAGTTAGTATAGCACCTAAAAGCACAAAGCATCACTGCCTGTGATCTGGTTGTGCTAGACTAGGTGAAAGTCACAAGATCAGTCTGACCACAATGGAGCACGGTCTGGATACAGAGACCAGGTTAGACATACTGAAAAAGTTACCTTTTAAAGTCCAGTGCAAAGAGTTCCGTTTGCGTAGAAGAAGGCCGCGAGGACCAGGGAGAGAATTGTGGATGGTTGGCGCTGTAGCATGAAGATCCTGTTGGGTGTCACGGAGGGTCGGTGCTGGAGATTCCCATTGCCAGTCATGTGGGCTGTCAATGCTGTAGACCAAAGTGCATATTTTGCATTGCTGTTCATCGTTGGCAGTCGCTGTGGCACTAAGAGTCAGGTTTATCAGAGATTTATGTTGGTGGTTGGCAAGGGTGGTAAGATCTTGGCACAAACGAGTGTGTTTGCAGTTAAGAAAAACCTAACACTTCACAATTTCTAATTTTCTTCTAGGAGAAGCTCAACTGATGCCACACAAAGGGTCTATGATGTGGGCGACCCCTCTTGGGGATCAGTAACTCAATCTAGGTCAGCAGGTCTAAGGCAAGTCCAGTTGCAGGTCCAGGCAGGTCCAGTTGCAGCAGGTCAGCTGGGTAGTTGCAAAGAGGCCTCTGGAGCTTGATGTGTCCCTATAGCTCAGATCAGGAGGTCAGTCCGCTGATGCATGGAGTCACTGCAGCCTGGTATGAAGGGTGCAGATCCAGTTTTCCTTCACATCAATCAGGGAAGGCCTCAAGCAGTAGGGCAGAAGGGCGTCCTTCTTCTGTAGTATTCACAGGCCAGGAGTGTACTGAAGAGTGGGTTTGAGGGCCATATTTTTATACCTGGTGCCTCCTTTGAAGTGATAGAAGCTTCTGGAGTTTTACCCCTATAGAGGTGTCTGGAATTTTTCACTTCCCTGTCCTGGTCCCAGTCTGCCTGGGGGAACGCTAGACTAGTGTGAAGTCCTTTGTGAGTGTGCTTGGCCAGCGCCTTTGAATTGCAAGTGTGCTAGGTGACAGCTTTGCTCCCCCACAAAGCCAGAACGGCCCATCCAGCCAACACCCAGACCCTCTATTGTGATGCTGTCTGGGAGGAATACACAAAAGCCAACTGCCAACTACATCTAGTCATGTGACCAAGACTACAGGCTGCAGGCACCAAATGGTTAGGAGAAGAAAATGGCAACTTTCAGGAAGTAGTATTTTCAGAATTGTGACTTAAATCTATTGATACTATTAAAGAGGGTTTAAAATTACAGTTTCTCAGACACCAAACATGGATTTCCTACCTGCCTCCAATCAAAAGCTATCACTTATTAAATATAATAAAGAAACCCAGTGGTATCCTATGGGAGAGGTAGACCTTGTCATAGTGAAAAATGAATTTGAGAGTTTTACACTACCAGAACATGTCAAACTTAAAAGTATATGTCCAACTTCTTAAATACAATGCACCCAGCCCTATGGGCTGTTTATGGCCTACCTTAGGAGTGACTTATATGTAATAAAAGGAAGGTTTAGGCCTGGAAAAAAGTTTGTTTTCCCAGATCAAAATGGCAGTTTAAAAATATACAAACAAGCTGCAATGGCAAAGTTTAGAATGGCTTCTGAATTGGGTGGCAAAACCAGTGCTGCAGGCCCACTATTAGCATTTAATTTACAGGTCAGGGGTATGTGTAGTACCTCTTTACTAGGGACTTTCAAGTAAATGAAATGTGCCATTTTCATGTAAGCCACGTTTACCATGTTTAAACGAAGAGCACAAGCACTTTAGCACCGGTTGGCAGTGGTAAAATGCACAGAATCATAAAAGCCAATAAAAACGTGTTCAGAAAATAGGAGTGTCGACTTGAGGCTGACCCTGCAAAGAGGGCCAAGCCCAACAAGGAGAAAGAAATATTATTCCAGTTTCAGCGAGACTTTATGCATTGTGAGTTTGAGTAACTCTGCGTCAAAATGTATCACACTTCTGAACTCTTTAAAATGTAATGAACATAATTGAGTGCTTAACAGTTCTACATTTGGATGCCAGTGTGTTTCCCTAAAAACAAGTAAACAAGAGGTGCAGGGGTGAGTGTGTGTAGCCCATATAGCATAGGTAAACAAGATTAAGAATGTATACTGTTAAGAGAAGTGTTCATGCTTCAAACTCATTCTTGTTATCATTATGCATCTCTAGAGATTCCTGAGACACCAGATAAGGAACTCCCTTGGATGTAAGTGAAAACCAAGGAATCAGAACAACTCGCTTGGCTGTCAGAAGACCGTGACTTTTTGTCTACCCTTCCCATCCAATTGCCCAACCCTCTTTCCCCCAGGAATTAGCCACCAATACTAGTAGATGTTCTTGTGTTCCGGGTTGATTTCAGAGGTTGAGGGTTGACTCTCATTGCTCCCACAGAATCCTGCATATTTAGGTGAGTGGAGTCTTGTCATCATTTAACCTGTTCATTTCTCCTAGATGCCCTCTGTGAAATTTTCCTGGCCAGAAAGAAAATTTCAGCAGACCTCAGTCTCATCATACTATAGAAAAAGTATCAATTATTCCCAGCTAAAGGATCGTAACAGGATCACAAATGTACATATCTAAGGCTGAAATACCCATCTGGCTAAAGAGGAATAATGAAAAAATAATTCACACCTTGTATTGAAGTTTCAAGGTCGAGATCCATAAGTAGGAAGACCAGTTGACTCATTTGACCTTGAGGGATACACTCCCTGTTTCCCAAGCAGTTTAAACAATGCTTGGGAAACACAGAGTGCATTCTACCATCTCAGATGAATTTACATTTTGTCCGTCCAAGGCAGTTTGCACCCACGGACAACACTTTGTAAAGTAATTTTGGTCTAATTAACAGTCTACAAAGCATACAACACTGGAGGTTCATTTTTCTAGTATGGCTTGACGCACTGAGAACATCAACAGTGTTTTACCCTGGAATGTTGTCATTCACTGAAGAAAATGGGAACATTGATTAATTCTGCTGCGTTTTCAAAAACTGTTTCAAAAATGTATTTATATCACAGCATGAACACACTTATTTGCTTATGTCAGTTTTATGAATGTTGTAACCACGTATGCTGTGTTTAAATAATGTTGTTTGTATGACTTATGAGCAAGAGGTACTATGGGGTAAATCATATGGGCATATTATCAACAAATGGCGATATTTATTGCTAACCCCGCTTAGCGTGAGTTTCCTTATCGCCGCCGAATGCCGGAATCTATCGCCGCATTAGCAGCTTATTAGCAACACGCTGCTAATAGGCGATAGCTACCTTTTCCGGCGGAAATGGACGGCGATAGATTTAGCGTGACGGCGATAAAAAAACGAACGCTAACATGAAAAAAGTGGCGATGGGCCAATCAGCGACAGAATCCGATCGCTAATTGGCACCAGGCCTGCATTTTACGCGTTCAGCGGGGAAAATGCACTATAAAAGGCCCGCCAAGCAAAAAAAAAAAAAAAATGGAAAATACCAGAGAAGCAATGGAAGAAGCTGGGACCAGTGCGGAGGCCACAAACATGCCCACAAATAATACCCAGGAGGATCAGCCATAGACCCATGTGAAGGCCAAGAGGAAGAGGAATCCTAAGTTCAGCCTGCAGGAAAACCAGGTCCTGATTGCGGAGGTGACTGAACACCAACAAGAACTGTTTGTCACCTCCACAGTGACATTGGCAAGAAAAAAGAAATATGGGAGGACATTGTGTCCAAGGTGAATGCCGTTGGAGAGAGGAGGAGGACAGTGTACGACTGCAAGAAGCGCTGGCATGATATCAAGCGCAAAACCAAGGAGAAACTAGCAGCCAACGTGAGAGCAGCGAGGCAGACTGGAGGTGGGAGTCCAGCACCACAGGAGGAGCTGGAGGAGTTGGAGGAGCAGGTGTCCCGAGTCATCAGTGAGGAGACGGTGGTTGGAGTTGCGGGCCAGGATAGTGCTGAATGTGAACAGACACAACAACACCAGGGTGAGCATCAACCAGGGACGGGGGGAAGGGGGAGGATGGGCCCAGTGGCACTCATGTACAATTAAATTAATTGAAGTGCATACCCACATGTACTGTGGATCATGTTCCGGATACCCCTGTCCATGGTGGCATAGGGACATATCACCCTTCTCAAACAACACATTGCACGACACACATTGGCCGGCATATAGACTTTTAAATGTGCATAGAAAAGGAAGCCCAAAATAGTTCTAGGTCAACGTCAGACCACTCCATAAGTGCCCCCTCAAATGACAAAGTGGCACAACAACTTGACATGCGGCAGGGTGGCAAAATGGCCCCCTTGCCACATCACCACACACATACAAATTGCCTGCACAAGGACACATCTCACTCCAACGCCAAAATGCAGATGCACTGTGAATATGACTGGTCATGTGCACGATAAGGCATGCCACCACCAATGTCAGCACACCTGCAGCACTCTGCACATGTGCTTGAGTAGTCTGCAGGAATGTGCATGTGCAAATAGGTAGACTTTACTGCGCATACACAACCTTGCACACAACTCAGACACATGTGCACAATGCTGCAGGTGTGCTGACATTGGTGGTGACATGCCTTATCATGCACATGACCAGTCACATTCACAGTACATACGCATTTTGGCGTCAGAGTGAGATGTGTCCTTGTGCAGGCAATTTGTATGTGCATGGTGATGTGGCAAGGGGGCCATTTTGCCACCCTGCCGCACGTCAAGTTGTTGTGCCACTTTGTCATTTGAGGGGGCACTTATGGAGTGGACTGACGTTGACCTTGGACTATGTTGGGCTTCCTTTTCTGTGCACATTTAAAAGTCTGTGTGCCGGCCAATGTGTGTCATGCAATTATTTGTATGAGAAGGGTGATATGTCCCCATGCCACCATGGACAGGGGTATCCGGGACATGTTCCACAGTGAATGTGACTGGTCATGTGCACGATAAGGCATGCCACCACCAATATCAGCACACCTGCAGCATTGTGCACATGTGTCTGAGTAGTGTGCAAGGTTGTGTATGCGCAGCAAAGTCCACCCATATGCACATGCACATTGCTGCACACCACTCAAACACATGTGCACAATGCTGCAGGTGTGCTGACATTGGTGGTGGCATGCCTTATTGTGCACATGACCAGTCACATGCACAGTGCATCCGCATTTTGGCCTCAGAGTGAGATGTGACCATGTGCAGGCAATTTGTATGTGCGTGGTGATGTGGCAATGGGGAAAATCTGACATCACCTGCATCACCATGCAATGTGCCCCCTTGCCTGTTCATGAGATGCAGTCTGGTGTACACCAAGTGGGGAAACATCTAGTGAGTCTGCATACCACACACACATGCAATGTCACAACAAATTGACCATGTAGGCTGCTGGATAGAGGTTGCACCTCCAAAAATGCACACAAATGCACACTTCACTCAAAGGGCGATGGAATACAATGAGCAGGGGGACGTGCCAACAACCACACAGTACGTGAACAAAGCAGAATAGGAATGTATCACACAAATATGTACTGCATGTCTTGTCTGTGTGACATACTCGCTGAACCACAATGTACCTGTAAAGCTGTCTCACTGCCAAAGTATGACAAGCAAGGATAGCTAATTTGAAACAAATCATGTCAACCGGCCAAATCCCACCCTCAACCCCTATGTAAAATTGCACTCCCACCCCCCCAAGTGTACACATCTGCCACACAGAATACAGCATTCCACATCAGTCCTGATGTGAGTTGCCCATCACACCATCATGTGCAATTCAAATTAACGGTTTGGTAAGTCAACTGTGTCAGTGAAAAAATATGCAGTCAGGTAGTCATCACCCACATGCCAAGCCAGGCATTGAATAACAGAACCAGGACAGCAGGTATCATCCATGGCAGCAGCTGCGCGGCACATACACAAACACACATCACCCGCACATTTGCATCTCTTGTGAGGGTGGCGGTGACCAGGCCTGAGCACCATAAATAGGCATCATGAAATGCACATACATCAGTAAACTGACCACTTACACACCACACGTGGGGTCAACCTTGAGGGTAATGGGTGTTGACACTATGTGGCATATTACCAAGCCCCTATCACCACCACAGCGTCACTCATTTTTGATGTTGGGGTGGTGATAGGGTCAGCGCACCATTATCATGGCAGCGTTAAGTCACTCAATGTGGCTTAAAGCCACGTTAAGTGGCTTTTTAGCTGCCTTGAGAATAGGGCCCCTTTCACGCTAAACTTTGTGTGAAAGGGGGCGTGCAGTGGGTGTTGTGGTGGGCGTCCCACCACAAAACCCATTGAAGTCGACGCTGCCATCCATTATCAAGTTAGGCGAGGACAGGTGGCAGTGCTGATCTGAACACCAGAGAAATCCTGGGCCTGAAGTTGCAAAACTAGGAGAAATGCATTAAATCTCCTTGTTTTTGCTTGTTTCATGTGTGCTGCCTTGTGCAGCCCACATGTGAAAAGCCAAACTCCATGGTATGTTCATGTACAGGAAGGTGTCCCTTCCTGTACATGAACAAACTGTACTTCAAAATGCCATTTTGTAACTTCCATGTGTGCTGCACGAAGCAGCACACATGAAAGTTAGAAAATGCCGTCTTAGCTTTGTCCATGTGCAGGAAGCAACTACTTCCTACACATAAACAAACCTCCCTGCTCGCAGACACCCTTGCACTATGGTGCAAAGGAACCTGCGCTGGTGCTAAGCTGTGTAATTTTCTTCCATTGCAGGGGGAAACGCCAGGCTGCACCATATCCTTGATAACATGTTTGAGCCTGGCGTTACCAAAGTGGTGGTGAGAGCCGTGAAGACAAGATGGCTAACGCCTCTCCCTGCCACTTCCTTGGTAACATGCCCCTGTCTGTTCAGACAGCAACAACAATCGAAACTCACGCCGAACCATACTCACAACGGGTCTGCCAAACGGAGAGCACTCAGCAATGCATGCAATAAAAAACATGAAGGACGACATGCACACCAGAAAAATCACAATAGACAAAGCAACATGGATGTCCATGTGTACTACATAGTGCAGCACATGTTGAAACAGCAAGTAAGCTCTCATTGCCAATGTGCCTAAAGGGTGCCCTACTCACACATAACCATACTTGCACAAAACACATGCACATGTGCAGTACCCTTCAATGCTGCGTGTCCGTGAGCCACATTGACAAGGCAAGTGACAGTGCATAATGAATAGCATGACTGCAGGCCCAACCTATTAACATGGTTCAAGCCACCTCACTGAGGTGGCTGAGTGTGGGCAACATCCTTAAACAAGCAAGTCACACTCTGACACATCCTCGTGTACATACAACCCCTGACGTAAACAAGACATTTGAATTCAAACAATGCACAACTCTCACAACTCTGACCAAGACCCATATCCCACCCAGTTTGCCTCAGCACAGCATTGTAAATGCACAGAACTCAAAGGCTCACTACCTGAAAGGTATAATGGGCAGCCAAACCAATGCTGCAGGTGCCACCAGCACACAATGCAGTGCACACACAGACAAATCTGAGCCCATCAACATTGACTACTATGTGGGCCAAATTGCATTACTCACACAAATGAACAGAGGACACAACTTGTGACGCTTGTTTGTAGATATTGTACAATAACATTTGTCATAGCTGGAAACTGAGATGACAATGTACAACTACAGTATCACATCCGCAATTTCCTCAAAATCATCACTATCCTGCAACAAATAGGCATCTCCTCAAAAACAGTATGAATGGACACTGTCCTGCTGTCTGCTTGTAAACTCATCCAATGCATGATTGTACATGACAAACACTGTTAAACTGTATCTCCCCTATCACATTGCAGAGGGAGAGACATCACCTCCTGGACAGCAGACTGGCCCAACCTTCACTGATGACGAGGAGGAATACCCCACCATCGATCAGGAAGCACTGCAACACCTGCTAGACTCCTTCAGCACCCCACCTCCAGGAGCAGGGTAACCCAGCAGCATTGCGGCAACCCCACCCCCTGCACAAACCAACCAGCAGCAAGCACCTCCCACCACAGCTGCCTCCCCGGACCTCGAGGACCCACAACTGGCCTTCCAATGCCATGTGCTAGAGGTCCAGCGGGAGATGGTGGAACAGGTGCGGTGGGGTTCGAGCGCCTGGTGGACAAACTTGAGGCCATACGTGGGTGTCTGAGTCCCATCCGGGACTACATGCAGAAGATCACGGACACCCACAGCCCGCTCGATGCCCTCCAACGGTCCATGGCTGACATTGCTGGAGTCATGATTCTGAGACAACAACAACTGTCTGCTCAGAGTGGCTCCAGCAATGTCAGCCAGGATTTGGCCAACATCTGTCGGATAATGGAGAGCATGGAGCGGATGCAGGCACAAGATATGGCTGCCAGGGCCGCACACCAGCGCGAGGTTGCTGGGATCTATCATGACCTGCACCTGCTCATCACTTCATTGCTGCCACAAGGTCTGGCGCAGATGAATGCTGCTGCTGCCTCCACATCCTCAGCTCCGCCACCTGATGTGTCAGTGCCTCACAGTGCTGCATCCACCATACCACCACCCACATGTGAGGCACATGACACATCAGAGGACGAAGAGGAGGATGAAAGTGCATTTTTGCAAAGGAGGAAGTGGTAGCATCCATCTGCGCCAAAAGGCAAGTTTCCTCCTTGGTGCCGGGCTTAGTATCATGCCACAGAAATTCTTCTTGCACTGTCTTCCACTGTCCCCCGACAATGACCTTGGACCTCCACATGGACTGCCATATCACTTTTTTCTTGCCAATGCCACTGCAATCAGCCTGCGGACTGATCTATGCCTCTTCCCTTGGACCTGTTACCACCAAATGACTCTGTCTGGCCCTCCAACGGGCATCCATGCAATGTGGGCATGTATGGCCAAGCACTGGTCCAGTCTTCATCCTCTGAATGTAAATACAATTATATAACTCACACAGATGTGTGTGGTTCTTGACCAATCAAGTATAGAAGTATGTAAAAAGTGTCAGGACACTGATTCACCCAGAAGGTACACCAAGGAAATACGAGCAATGTACCTGTTTTACCTGATACAGATAGGCAGTGAGATGGCGGTGTATGTGTGAACTAGCGGTGCCCCCATTGCTCCAAAACAACCATCTAGCAATATACCAACCTAGCCCCACATCCTTTCATGAAAAGGCATGTGTGCTAAAATGTCCTAGTCTGTTGCAGGCCACGAGTTGTGTCCTCCTTAACACTTGTAAACAAATATCTCTTGGCATATCTACTCACACACTATGTGGCGGACAAAGCCTGTTGTGATGGTGCACATTGCATGTCACATCCCAAAAATCTGTACAGCACATTCACATTGATGAAGACACGGAAGGGCACATGTCCACCATACACATACGGAACCACAATGTCTGCCTCAGTGAAGTAGATTGGCAAATAGGGGCCCACCCCAAAGTGCAAGCTGTCAGTCAGCCCCTCCCTGTCAACAAACGATGTAACCTAAAATATGCCCCCTCTCATGCTGTGACCACTGCGAGCATATCGGGCAATGTGTGTAGGGATGTGTGTGGCACTGCACTCAGCATATAGTCAGATGCACGGACAACATTTCAAGGGCGGCATCAACATGAGCCAATGGCAGAAGTAACAGCTGGGACAAGTCTCCATGACACTGTCACTACAGGGAGCAATGCAACATTTCCCCCTTGTGTGCAGCAGAACAGTGTGCCACCACCCAAACGTCAGCTGTGACAAAATCAAAACTTGACTAGTCCAGTGAGTCACGAAAGGCATTTAGGAGATGTCAACTCTGTAAAGCAAAATGCACTACTCCCAAAACCCATCTGTGAGTAACGTAAAATGTGAAGTCATCACTTACTCTCAGATTACTTTTGTAAATCAGGAACACTGCTGTTCCATGTCCTGTACACAATGCACACAGATTTCTAACAAATCATGCATGTTCTGGAGAGTGAGCGTACATGAACCTGAACATATCTTGCAAAAGAAGCGGACACACTGGCACTACGCAGCAAGTGTGGCTAGGTCTGTGCAATGTAGATGGACTCTGCGGCAGGAGCATCTGACATGCAGGTGTGTGACGGAATCTGTGGAACCTGGCGCATACATCGATCTCCATGATGGATAACAGTAGCTAACTGTATTCACTTGCCATGCCATATTACTAGGTTATGTGAAAAATGGGCAACAATGTGCTGTCTAAATCCGTGAATCACACAGAAGAGGTAGAACATCACAGATGACTGTACATAGACTAGGACGTCAATCCAAATTGACACCCTGTCATCAATGCAAGTTCAGTGTGCTCACATCTAAGGTATCCAGACACAATACATCCTGCAAACTTACATGTCATGAGCAGACTTAGCGATTCCAATGGATAGTCCAGTGATGGCAAAAGTTGCATACAATGGAATGAGCCACACTCCACAACCTCATCCCTGACATAAGTGCAAGCAGAAATCCAAAGTATCATATTTTTATTAGAACAGTATAAATATTCAAGTAACCTAAACTAACACTTATCACTATAACTACTACTAAAATCTAAACTAACTATAAAAATCTTACTTACCTAAACTATCTATCCTAACTAATCCTAAACACGCAACAACACATCATAGACATCAACCCCCTCCCACCCTTAAGGCACACCACGAGACAGGACAAAGACATCTAAGCTATACATAAACTAACTAAACATGTAACCTACACAAAGATATATATTTTTGTAAATATTTATTTTTAATTTTTATGAAGAAACAACACATCAACCCCCACCCAAAGGAAAAGCAAACTTATCCCCAAATACGGATGACTAATTAAAATCTTCTATCTACCTAACAAGCTAACACTAACTAAAATCTACAATAAAACTACACTACCTAACAAATAAATAACTAACCTAACACTACATAATAAGAGATGTCAAACATTGGGGGAAGGGAGAAGAGGGGGATGGTGTCCAACAGGTCCACCCATCATGGCAGTCCAAAATGTTGTTGTATGTCCGTCACTCGTCTGTTGACATCAGACAATTCGCGCCTGATCTCTGCCAGTGATACCACAATGTCCTGAAGGAGCCTCCTGTCCCACAATGTGAAAGAGACCACTTGATCCCCAGTTGCAGGTGGGACAGTGCCTTGGGGTGGGGGGGTGCCATAGGGGGATGTGCTACCTGTCCCGCTGGGACACACCACTGACGCCTGAGGGGCCTGGGGGGGCTGTGTGAAATCCTGGGCATGCTCAGGCACTGCCTTCCATGTGCCCTTCCTACGTTCCTCATGGTACCTCTTGGCCATGTTGCGGTACTCCTTCGCAACCTTCTTCACATGGCATTAACGGTCCTTCCGCACCTGGAAGGCATGTATTTGGCCAGGCGTCATGTTGTCTGTAAAACATACACAAAGGCAAATTAGAGTCCCTTAGCCAATTTCAAATTCCTCCATACACATCTGTGATACAAGTTCACTTCAACATGGGAGCTTACACTACAGCGTAACTATGTGAAGTCAGCAAGTGACCTGGACAATGACATGTTGATGCATGGATCAGTGACTACATGCTGGGGAGACTGACATGACAGTGCATGGCATGGTACATGCACTGTCACTAACAAATTAGGCTGACAGTGCCAAACGATTGTGCCATTACATACACGGGCAGAGGGTGACATGTACAAGCAATCGGAGGAGGGAAGCATTATCCCCCCGTGTGTAGCACCACCCTCATCCTCTCCAGTGACACAGGGCTGCATGATAGGTACAATGCCAATGTGCAGGCATGTGTGTCCCCCAGCACATGTGTGCGGTTCATCACGACTGCGCCAACACAGGCAATCTTGTACCAGAGTGCAAGGGTGTCTGCGAGCAGGGATGTTTGTTCATGTGTAGGGAGCTCCCGAAGTTGAATACTACATTTAGTGGTTAACCTGTCTTTTTATAGCATTCGAAGACTATTTTATGCCAATTTTAGTATTCAATAGTGTTCTTTTTAGGAAGGCTAGTGCATGAAGACTACTGATATGTTTGTGGTACTTCTTGAATACTAACAGAATACTAAGCACATACTTATTTGTAATCGCATAGTCTTCATTTACAATGCAGAACATTTAGTGAATACAAACAATTTGAATACTACTGGACTTTACCCAGACTACTATTAACATTCTATTCAAGCTGCATGCTGAATGGTAGATCGGTGCCTTATTTATTATACTATTTGTATGCCTTATTTATTATACTATTGTGGTGTTTGTGTAGTGTAGGGTAGTGTTTTAGGGTTTAGGGTAGTGCTGGGGGATCGTGCAGTGTAGTGATTGAGTGTAGGGACCAGACTGGGGGTTGGGGGAGGGTTGTGCTGGGGGTAGTGTTTTAGGGTTTAGGGTAGTGTTGTGGTGTTTGTGTAGTGTAGGGTATTGTTTTAGGTTTTAGGGTAGTGCTCGGGGTCGTGCAGGGTAGTGTTTGAGTGTGGGGACCGGACTGGAGGTCTGGGGAGGGTTGTGCTGGGGGTAGTGTTTTAGGGTTTAGGGTAGTGTTGTGTTGTTTGTGTAGTGTAGGGTAGTGTAGGGTAGTGTTTTAGGGTTTAGGGTAGTGCTGGAGGGTCGTGCAGGGTAGTGTTTAAGTGGGGGACCGGACTGGGGGTCGGAGGAGTGTCGTGCTGGGGGTAGTGTTTTAGGGTTTATGGTAGTGTTGTGGTGTTTGTGTAGTGTAGGGTAGTGTTTTAGGGTTTAGGGTAGTGCTGGGGGGTCGTGCAGGGTAGTGTTTGAGTGTGGGGACCAGACTGGGGGTCGGGGGAGGGTCGTGCTGGCAACCCTAGTTTATATTCATTTTGATGAAATGCATTCTCACACTATGGCAGTAAATCTAAAATACAAATGTACAGTATAGGCAAAGCGGAGGTTCCAGGGGGTACTGGAACCTGAATAAAAAATGAAGCCTCGGTAACCAGTTTACAAAGGTATGCAAATATGCAAATGGTCTTTAAAGACCTGTGAAAAACTCAGGCGTCCTAACTAGTCATGCATCGACATGGGAAACTTGTCAACTATGACGTATCTACATACATTTTTGCAGAAGTGCCTTTTAGGTTGAGCCTGAGCAGCACATGCGCTGCTCTGTGAGGCATGCTGTATTAAGGTTAGGCATAGAAGCTCCACCCATTTCAAGCCCATCTCTTCAATTGGCTCCTGTTACTGTCCTTGCTAAATCGTTGCTTTTCATTTGTAAATAGGCTTACTAGTCCATCCTTGGTACCGCTTTGTCTGCATTTGTAACCTCCCATAATGACTTGACTTTTTACTTGTGTCCTTACACAGTCTGTTTGATAAGTCAATGAGCACTATTTTCTTTAATGATGTTCTCCTCTTCCAGCCACGACCTCGCAGCACGCTCGCTTTTATAATGCATTTATTTAAATTACAGCATGGTCCGCATTAACTATAGTGGCTGCGCTTATTTAATTAATTAATTTACAGCGTGAGCCACTTTCACTTTAGCAGCCGCATCTCCATCTATATATTTCAAAAATTGATCATTGTATGTATTATGGTTGTATAGCGTATCGTTTCTCTTGGTTGCTGTGTCCCCGTTTGTCCCTTCAGTCTATTCACAGCTTCTCTGACGTCTGCACTCGTCTCTTCATTCCTTAGCTCTTCTCTCAACACCTCCCCCTTTCATGTTCTCACCCTCCTCTTCTCTCCCCCGCATCTCGTCACCCTTACCCTCCCCTATTCTTCCCTTCTTGCCTCTCGTCCTTGCACGTTGTCCTTCAACCCCTTTCCCCCTTCTCCTCCCACGTTATTTTTGCAATTTCATACTACTCAACTGTCTACCTGCTTTTCCCTCATCTCCAGCCTCACCGCCTTTGAGCTTTTCTCCTCCCCCTATCTTCTTCCTTTCATCTGCTCTTCTACCTTACTCCCACTTCGACCCCTGACAGCTCCCCGCCCCCCCCCCCTCGCCCATAGCTCCTCCGTGATTCTGCTCCCCTGCGCTCCTTTGCTTGGGATGTACAGCTCTTCCGCAGCATAAACGGCAAGAGACAAGCAGTATCAGCATGCAGAGCGCGCCTGTCTGGAGATGTACAAGTGCCTCAATGACTCCGGACGGACATCCGGTGGCGCCGGAAGAGACGTCACCCAGGAAGTAACGTCACCTGCCTGTGCCGACATTTTCAGGAAGGAACACAGAGGATCAAAGAGGTACACGAAAAAGGAGAGTAATTGCTCTTCTTTGCCATTCTGAGATGCATTATTCAGCTTCTAACAACTCGAAGATGTGCCCTGTTTTCGAATCGCTTTAAGGTAAACGTGGTCAGCGAAATAGTGGGACCGGCTTGTACTCAGAACTCAGAAATGGCGGGCATCCGGTAACAATTTAGGGGGTATTGGTTATTTTTCATGCTGGCATTGCATCGCTTTTAAAATATTAAATTCTGCAGCAGTCTTATTCCTCGTTTAATTGTGGCCTGAATCTGAGCATGCTTTTGGAAATCAGCACTATTAGGTTTTATTTTACCTAAAACTAGTCGGCTGCCTATTTGGGCATTTAAAATGTATGCATTCTATGTCCGTGCTTCTAATGCTCATCAACAACAGCTGACTTGTTTATTTTTTATCCTGATAGTTGATATTGCCTCTTGTTTCTTTTACGTTTGGGCCTTTCTGGTCTGTTTATTTATTGTGCTCCAATCCCTTCGGGTCACGTCCTGCTCCATAAAACTGAAAAAACATACCATCGTCGTATCAGAGACATCTGGTCTCTTATAGCAGGAGGGTACGTTTTTAGTCTCTAATAGGACGAGTGCTCGTTTTTTCAGTTTTATGGATCAGAACTTGCCCCAAAGGGATTGGGGCGCTTTTACAAGGGCATCCATTATATTACACATGATCACATTTGTTTTTCCTTTAGTCACAGGAAATGATGTTTGAAGCTCATTCTGTCACATTTTTACCTCTCTCAAATCTGTATTCTCTTTTTATCTTATTCTTTTGTCACTCTTCCCTCTCAATTTCTTTTGTTTCACCATCTTTTTATCACAATTTTGTTATTCCTACCATGTTTCATAGACTTCCTTTCTATTTTTGTTTTTTTTAAATTTAATCTACTTTTTAGGTCTCGCTGAGCCAGCGCATGCGCTACTCTGCGAGAAATTTAGTGAGTGGCTATTCAGAGTGCTACCCACAGGCTTTTGCTGGCCTCCAGCTTGTGTTCACGATCGCGTACACCTGCACAGCTGCCATCTGGGCTGCTGTAATCAGGCTCCTCTGCTCGCACTCCCCCTCCCTTCTCCCCCTCCCTTTTCGTCAGCTTCACCCCCTTGCTCTCTGCTCTCACTACCCCCTCCCTCCCTCTCACTACCCTCTCCCTTCTCCCCCTCCCTCCTTGTTGTCTAGCTTTTGCCGGTTCATGCCTCAGCTGCATTCCATGCAGCGCGCGCACGCACGCACGCACCACTCCTGGGCTTGTTTTATTCCTCTTCCCTTCACCTCGTTGGGCAGCGCGTGGGCTTTGTTTATTCTATAAAGTGCCCTGTTGTTCTTTTGTGTTTCCTCAAAGTTGGCTGTCATCTGAACTTTACGGCCACCCCTTCACCAGTCACCATCCAGGGGGAGATAAGCAGAGGAAACGCTATCTGAAAACAGGAAGCAGGCTGAGCAGAGGATGTGTCCCCGTGAAGGGCACCCGCGCGCGCGCAGATGTTGCTAGCCGGGACCAACACAGACTTCTAAACGCACCCCGCTCCAGAACAAAATACTTCTGTTTATCTGAAATTTAAACACCAAGAAGAGCAAAGGGAATATCTCCCCGTGGCCCTCTTGTTTTAACACCCCTACGTGTCAGTCTGCACAGCTACTGACCAAGCACGCATGATTGAGTAGTAAGAATCGTGCCGAAGAAAACCTATTTTCTGTATTTTTCCATATGTGAAAATAATTACAGACAAGAAAATAGCATTTATATAGCGCTATTACCCCTTGTGAGACCTTGAAGCGCTTTAACGGCGACTAGCAAATTACTCCGCAACGCGCAACCCAATGTCAGAATTTCAGCAAAAGAGAAAAAAACAACTAAGGTGTTGACTGAAATATCCTCACTGTTAAAAGTGCTTCTCAGCTTTTAAAAGCGGCCTTCGAGCATCATTAGCGTATAAACTAAAATTGCGACGTTGTCAGGAGCAAGACTCTGCCTCCGTCACATTCAAAGGCGCCAAGGATACCTGCAGCAGCACTATTGAATTACACATGGCGCATGGTGGGGAGTTTAAGGTTTGTGTGCACCGCATCGCCCCTATCGCCGGACAGGGTAGTTTCTTTTTTGTAATTCTATTTCTTTTTATTTCAAGCAGTTTCTGCTACTCGGCGCCTCAGTGTTTAAATACAGTGCACTCATTATCTCTCAGTGTGCTCTCTCGTTCCTTCATTCCTATTGATAACATGCTAATACTTGCATTATATTTATTCTGGTTTTTCTAAAGCACAAATATGCTATCACGAGGAAGCTTCTCTTAGCTTTAAGTGCTCAGCACCTGTGTTCATGTTCTTAAATTTACCACAAAGATACTGATCGCTTTCTTGTCTTGACAACGACTGAGCACCAATCTGGTAATCCGTGTCACTGATGCAGTCATGGTTTGTATCTCAAGCATTGTTGCTTGTTACATGTGTTCCAGCTCTCTAAGGGATATTTACTTTTCAGAAAATGTTGAGTTTCCATAGTTATGCTTTTCATGCAACATATAAGTCTTCCCAGCGCAGACTGTGAACTGAGTTGTCTATGCGTGTGGGTGTTCATATGTGTGTGTGTGTTCAAGGTGTGAATGAGTGCTCACATCAGGCACAACTGAGAACCCTGGAGTTGAGTCTGAAGACAGTGCAAGTTTATCACAGTGCCCTTCCTTGAGTTAAACAAGCATTGGCATAGCCAATAGGTCTCGCTTTTGGCACCTTATAAGTATTTAGTTATGCAGCACAATATCCTTGGTGCAACATCAACTGTTGCATGGCTAAACACTTATAAGGTTCCAAAGGCGAGACCTATTGGCTATGCCAATGCTTGTTTAAGCTCCCTTTTAGGTTGAAGCCTACCGGAGAGCACAGCTGTCTGGTTTGCTAAAGAAATCTTGGGGAGATTCCGAAAACTGACCTAGGAATGCATTCGCCCGCTGCTTATCATTGGCTTTGTGGTTTGTAACCACCGTTCCCTTTAAGGTGCGCGCGCACCTCTCTTGACGTCAGCGCGCACTGCCGTGTGTGGAGCGCGCACACATTCAGGTCACCAGGCAAGAGAGTCGCGCCGCTGCTTTAAAAAAGCGAGCAGCGCGAAAAGCAGGCACTTTTTGAATGCGGTGTGCCGGAAGAGTCGGGACGGAGGTCAGGTAAGGCTGCCTTGGGGGGGGCATGTGGCTGTTGGTAAAGCGTGGGGCAGATTGTGGGCATTTGTTTAAGTATTGATGTTAATCACAGCCCGTGAAGGGGCTGTGATTAACATCAATACTTAAACAAAAGGCACAATCGTCCCCGCATCGCGCTTTACTAACATAAGAGTAGAGTAAGTTTAAAAACACAGCGTGTACTTTCTGAAAGTACACGCTGTGTTTTAAACTGGCTCTACTCTTTTGTTAGTAATCTGTGACTGCGAGAGCACTTGTGGGCTTTTGTTTAAGTATTGATGTTAATCACAGCCCGTGAAGGGGCTGTGATTAACATCAATACTTAAACAAAAGGCCACAATCAGTCCCCATACCGCGCTTTACTAACATAAGAGTAGAGTAAGTTTAAAAACACAGCGTGTACTTTCTGAAAGTACACGCTGTGTTTTTAAACTGGCTCTACTCTTTTGTTAGTAATGGGCGGCTGCGAGAACAATTGTGGGCTTTTGTTTAAGTATTGATGTTAATCACAGCCCGTGAAGGGGCTCTGATTAACATCAATACTTAAACAAAAGGCCACAATCGTCCCCGCACCGCGGTAAGTGAGAAAGTTTCAACAATGAAAAAAGCAATGAGGTTAAGATAAATGCAAACAAATGGTAGGTGCAAATTTGATTTGCTTTGTTTGCCGAAGGGCAATAGAACAGGAGAACGAAGAGTAAGATGAAACAAAGGAAGGAAATGAGGGAGTTTGCAGTCTTGTAGCAGTCAAAGAGGAAGAACGTTGAAGTTCATAGGGGATAAGAAAAATTAAAAGATATTCTGAGTCTAAAGTTGCTAAGTTACATGTAGGTTATGCATTAAAGTAGTGTGGAAATGGCAATTAAGAGTGCTAATCTTCCTGTCTTCATTTATATCAAGAGTTATCTCTTACCTAACTTTGGAGAATCATCATTGCATGACATCATGGCCTAAAACGATTGTACGATAGAACACATTTGCATCCAAAAAAGAAGGCTATAAAAATTCTAAGCCCTATTGCAATGTAGTGTCTGGAACATAGTGCACTGGAACGTCTAAAGCTTATCACATGTGATTTCTATAATGGAGTACCTAGAAGATTCCAGAATACAAAGCTAAGTAGTTCTACAACAGAGCTCCCTTGATTTCTATGAAAGAGTATTACAGCAATTGTATAATGGCAGACTTGGGAGATTTTAAAATAGTATCCTGGAGATTCCAGAAAGGGTTCCCTACATACGCTGTGATGAAGTGCCTTACAGAATGTGCTGGAGAATTTAGAAAACTGTGGTATTGAGGTTCGAGAAGAGGATGATCTTAGTATTGTATAATTCAGTACTCAAGATACTATAAAATGGAGTGCCCTTGAAAGTTTAAAAATTAGTGTCCTGGAGATTCTAGAACAAAGCGTCCATTGTATTAGCAGAGAATGCTGTAGGAATTCTATTACTGGGTGCTCTGCAGATTCCAGAACAGAGTGCAAATGAGATTCCATAATAGGTCACCCTTAGGATAATCGAACATAGCACACTACAGAGAGACATATAGTCCCATAGTAATCCCAGAAGAGAAAGCCCTTACTATTCTAGAGGGTGTCTATGAGAAGCAATAACAGAGATAAGAAGTGTACCATACATTTTCCAGGTTGACAATATGCCCATAAGATTCTGCAAAAGAGGGGGAAAAAGTAGCAATGAGGTTCTAATATGACTGAGTGCCCTGGATATTCTAGTACAGAGTGGCCTGGAGACTGTACAATAAGTAGCCATGGATATATAACTGGGACAGAGTACCTACAAATCTTGTAGTAAAGCGAGGTTGTGACAGCAGTTGTGTGTCCCCTTGTCTTCCCTGAAAGTAAGGAGGTCAGGCCTCTCATAGCAATCCGGTCTATAAATGGCTTCAAACTTGAGTCTAGAATTGTATGGCTTGGTTGTATCCAGTAAGAGCTTCTTCAGTAATGGACTCACAATCTCTGTTTTACATTTTGGAAGGAATAAATCCTATTTTACAAGAAATATTTTATTATCATTATGAGACCCAGCGATATCAATGTAGAGAAGGTTCTCAGAATTAACCCTGGGTAGTAGTCTATGGCGACCCTGACTGCACACAGGCCATTGAAGGAGCTACCTCCTCTCCAGTAAGATGGGAAATGATTGCAGAATGGTTTTAAAAATTAAGCTCAAGGATTTGCTATCCTTTAAGCTTCTGTTAAGTGGCAAAGGTGTTTTGCTGCTTTAATATTGTGCCTGTTTTTGTCCACTTTAATGATTGAAAAATCAACGTCCCACACACAGATCCTTAGATGTAATGGCAGAGCTAATTGCACTGGTATGTGTAACTTCTTTAATCACAGAAAAAAGTTATTTATATTTATTCAGACTGGCTACGAACTTTAAATTATACTTATCAAGGTTTAGTAGCTTCCGTTTTTTTTTTTACTGGCTTGTATAAAGTAGGCGCAAGGGATCTGTATAATCCCTACAACAAATGCATTGTTGGCGTGTTTTTCCTTTTTCTTCCTTTACAGTTTACTATAACTATGAACGTTTTTGTGGTCCTGTCAATAACTCCAATGCCTTTTGTCAAAGGGGTAGTGAATCAGGAACATCTTCCATCCCCACCCAATGAACAGTGCTCCAATTAAGAATATTTATTAAACTCTTATGATGGTACCACCGTTGAAGTCTTGTGCTTTTCTAAACCTGAAGTGTACTTGCCTGTGTAACCAATTCATGTCATGGCGTGTTTATCCAATTTGCAAACTGGCCTTAAGACCCTTAACGTGGCGCTGTATGTGTGAAAATGCACCTTCTTTTCACTTTTTTAAGTAAACTTTTGGAGTGACATTTGGCGCTGCACACACGCGCGATCTGGTTCCTGGCGCACATAGCCATGGTTGCAGCGCACAGAGACCCTCCACTGCCGCACACAAAGGAAAAAAATTAGAGGGAACATTGTTTGTAACTCACATTTTCTGGCTTTCTATTTGCTAGCTTTATTTGCTTTGGTCTGTCCAGCTTGAGTTTGCCCCTCCTGTTGGCCTAACCTTGTTTACTGTATTCTTCCACAGATTCGCTTTCTGTAAACAGGCCTTAAAATCTTGTTCTTATCATGTGTAACATGCTGCTGTGCATTTAAAGACAGAGGTCAGATGTCTGGCTCTCTCTTCCAAGGAGCTCAGTGTTTATTTTTCGTTTTCTGACTTCAAAGTGAGAGACTTTGTGACAGTCCTGCTGAGTACCCATGTAAGATTTTTTTATTTTGAAACACACGACCCAAAAAAAACGAACTATACTGATGTATCAGAATAAGTACAAATTACGTTTTTTGGTAATTCTGAAGTGTGGTGGAAATATTTTGAATCCGATCAAAACACATCAATACAGTAGTTGATACCATTTACACACATCGGTTGTATGCAGTAAAACCATATTCTAGTGCAGATGTAATAGTCATTTCAATTGAAAATGTGTTGTCTGTAATGGCAGTGGGCTACCACACTATGCATGCGCTACACTACTCCACTCTATTCCATGCCACTCCATACCCCTCCACTATAAGACAATCTGCAACATGCCACTTCACTCTACGCCACTCGACTCGCCCCACTGCACTCGACACACCTTTCCAATCTACCCCACCCAGCTACAATCTTCCCTACTCACCTCAACTCGTCTACTCCACTCTACCCCACTTCACTCAATTTAACCCACTGTACCACACTCCAGTCTACTGCACTCAACTGAAATCTGCTCCAGTCTAGTGCAACCCAATCCTCTCTACTCCAATCTACCCTAGTCCAATTTTACACAATCCATTCCAATTTTACACACTGTACTGCAATCTATCCAACTCCTCTCCACTGTAATATATCCCTCTCCACACAATCTACTCTACTCCAATTGACCCCACTCCAATCTACTGCACTCTACCCCACCCCATTCCAGTCTACCACACTCCACTCAAATCTACCCCAATGCACACCATCCAAATCTTCCCTACTCCAATCTACACTTTCTACTCCACTCCAGTCGACCCCACCCCACTGCAATCTACTATACCCCACTCCACCCTAATCTATCCACTACACTCCACTCTGTCTCACTCCACCTCAATCCAATCTTGATTCCAATCTATCCAGCTCCACTCCCCCACTCACTCTACTCCACTCTACCCTAATCCACTACACTCTACTCTTCCCCAGTCTACCCCACTAAATCCCACTCCATCCAACCTGATCTAATCCATTCCATAACCCCACCTTGGTCCTACCTATCCCCTCTGTCCCTCACACATTTACTACTAATAAGTATACTTATTCATGTGGAGAGTCTAGTCAGAAGAGGGTTTTTGGAGGGGGAGGATGTGATCTCTGCATAGGAAAGATATGACGAGCGTAAACATTGCACATAGGTTTGTGAATAGCATTTTGTAGTACTTCAAAACATATTACAAAATGCAGTTTGTGAATATGCCCGTCAGTGTTTCAACACCCAGGTGTGGCTACATTCAACATCAAATGACCTGCCCTACTGTGAAATTAATGCTACTACTGTGATCACTGAGGTGCACCATACTACTCACCTTCAAGATCCGTTCACAAGCAGTGAGAGTGGCGACCATTGCGTAAGCTGAGATTTAGAAGTGCATTTAGTATACGGAATTGCATATAATAAGCCTGCAAGCCTACTCTACTTTGCATGGTGCCCAAGGCATCCTTTTTAGGTCGAGCCTAGCGCAGCGCGCATGCGCTGCTCTATGGGGAGGCCTCTTGGAATCACTCCAGACTTTCTCGAAACTTGTCTGTGTGGTTTTCAACTTCCACACATTCTATTGGCCTTTGCGTGTGGCTTTCAAAAATGAAAGCACCCAATTGGCCAAAGGCGGGTGCATGTCCCACCTTTTCTGTAAATGTTCACTCCCACGGCATCCAGCTGTCGGGAGCGAGCAGCGGCGCGCAGGATGCCAGCTGCATTCCTCGTCATGGATCATTAAACACAGCACAGTCGCTTTCAGTTTAGCGGGCGCGCTTGTTTTTTTCACTCCCCAGCTCTCCAACCATGCCTTCCTCCTCTCCTTCTGCATCCTCTCGACCTTATCCAGCTGTTTCACATCCGTATTTTCTCACTTCCACCTCTTTTCTCGGTTTGATTTCCCTTTACATCTTCAATTAATGCCCCCATACGCCTTCCCCTCACCCTCATTCCCCCCTGCCCACTCATGTTAACTCAGTCTTTACTTCCGCTCACAAATTCCTACCTCGGCTCTGCCCTGCCCCCCTCAGCTTCCCTCTATGCCAGGTGGACAAAGCAAACACAAGGAGATGATGGACGGAGCGCTGAAACTTTTCAGATACTCACCCCCTATCACAGATCTGAGTTGAATCCATCATCGTTCTTTCGCTCAATTCGCCACCCCAGGTGGACCAACTAAAAATGGCCAGTGTGTGGGCTTTTTGTTTTTTGACCCTGTCACTATCCACAGGAATATCAAAATCAGTCCAGACATTGGCCATTTCAATCTGCTCATCTGCCAGTGCCAGCCTGCTGGAAATGCTAGTCCAACACTGAACTCCAGTGGCTTTTTGTGATACCTGTGTTTCATGCCACATTGTTTGGCTGGCCTTTCAGGCAGTCTGGCACTGCCAACAGAGTCTGATTGAAAGGGCCAGTGTGTGATCTGTTTTTGTTTGCCCTGTCATGGCCTACAGAACCAAAATTACACTGGCCTGTCTGGCATTTTGCCACATCTCACTGGAAATCTCTAAATGTATAATTTTTTTTCTTATTTGTTTTGAATGTGTTGAAGGATTTTCTTGAATGTGTCTGAGGGATGTTTTGAATCTGTTTTAAGGTTTTGGGAGGTCTAATGTGTGTGCGGCTGGTGGGGGTGCCTGTTGGTACATGGAGGTAGTTGTGCACCCAACTGGTTTATTGTTTCACTCTGGGGCAATGTGAGAGTGACCGGGGGCTGAGTGATGGTGTTTAGAGGAATTTTCATGATGAATGGTTGCATTGTAATGGGTGTCTTTAGTACTGTTAGCATTACTGGGGGTGATGTGAGGTTGTCTGAGGGATTGTTTTAAGTTCATTGTGAAGTGTGTCGAGCTGTGTAGTCTTTTAAGTGTGTTTTGGGAATTCAGAGGGTGTCAGGTGGTGGTGCATGAGGCAATCTTGTGTACTTTACGATTGTTTGCTTAAGTGTTGTGTCTGACAGTGTTGAGGCAGTTGTAAGTGCATTTTTGCAGTTGTTAGTCTGCTTGAGGCTTTGTAAAGGTCTATGGTAATTTGATAATGCATTACCTCACTTTGAGAAAAATGTGTGCATCATGAGAATATAGGTTGTGAGAAGAAATCCTGGGGACATTTTAGAATTCTTTTAGTGCTAGTAGAGTGTTTTGGGTGATCTGAGAATCTGATGCAAGCCTGTGAAAGGGTGTGGAGTTGTTAGTGTATCTGATGGCATATTGGCAGGTGAAGACAGTCTCAAGGTAACTCATGCACCACAATAATTAACCAGCTAATGTCCCCAACTCTCATTCCCCTATAGTGGTCTAAACAGCCTTTCTCTACCATTCTGCAAATGTGCCTCCTGGCACACTACTGGTTGGGGGATGAAGTCCACTTTACTCCTGAGGGACTTTGGGGGCCAAGAAGCCCTCCTGGTACCAACTATAAGTCCTACACAGGGGAATTCCTGAACGCTGATCGGATGCCCAGCCCCCTTTCTCCACTACTCTGCGAATGCGACAACTAGTTAAAGAAGCATTTGCAATGTAATAGGTCTCGCATTTGCGAAAGTTAGGGCTATTGGCATTGTAAATGTAAAAGTTTTTTGATAATGTTTTTTTGAGTGGAGTGGATGTACGTTGGGTGTAGTGGAATTATATGGTATGTTGTGCAGTCAAATTATGTGGATAGAAAGTATGTGGTATTTAGTGTTTAGGAATTATGTAGACTGGGATTATGTGTTGTGGACAGTAATTATGTGGTATGGTAGTCTATGTTGTGGAGTGGTAACCTCAGGTTTAGTCTTCTTCGTTTCCATAGAAGCTGTCTCTGGGCCTGGGTGTTGGGGTTTCGGAGGGGTGTCATCATCCACGGGCACAGTGCATATCCTTGGTCACCTGTAACATGTGAAAGCGAGATTTTCACATTATTGGTTGTGTTGTTGGTGTAGATGGTTTTGTGGTGGGTCATTTGTGTTATGTTGGATTTCATGTTAGCCATGTGTTGCTTCTGACTGATTACAAGCATCACTGCAAATTAAATTGACTCACTGTTGATACTCCCTCCCCCATGCCTCATCAATTGTGTGCGCTGCACGGTTGCATGACTGGCTCTTCTACCATCTATCGATGGCACTGATCCACCCTCCTCACAGTCAATGCCATGTGAACGTTGAAATGGCAATGGGCCACACCAGACACGGTTCACGTTCAGTTGTGCTGCTGTCGCTGCTGCCAGACCTGCCCCAATGCACAACACATGCTGTTTCCTGTCCCGCGTGGCCACATATCAAGAGTCATCAGCCCCCTCGCATGCAGGGCCCATTGCGGGCAGGAACGCTTCACCCACACCATCAGCATCATCAGACGCAACACTGTCCACTCCGTGGACTACGTACTCATTCGGGAGTGTAGCCTCCAACTCACATGCCACGACTACTCAAGAACCATTTGACTCTGGGAAATGTTAGCTGACATCAGACTGTCCCGGATCTTCACCACACTGATCCACAAGGCAGGGCACACCTTTGACGGCTTCTTTGTATGTGTAGATTTCGTCCAGTTCATCGGCCCCACTAAACGCACATGTGTTGACCACTTACGCATGCACCACCTTGTTGATGTACCTCAAGCCACCGTTGACCACATGCAGGCCCCCACAAAGTTGGTGTAGATCAGTCACCAGGGAGATGCTACACACCACCATCAACTGCAACAACCACAACACTGCAGTCATCAACAATGGTGCAAGTCCACATTTTCCAAACATGTATCTCCAACTGCGCATGTACCCTTGTCCCACTATGCAACTGCAACATACGGCAGGCAATGAATGCCACCTCAGTCAGCACCAACCTCAGAGTTGGCAGATGCATCTGCTGACACATGGAGTGGAGCTGGTGCAAACTTTGGGATACCAGTAAACAGCACCACCAACACGTACAGAATGCTCATATGGATGAGCAACAGCTGTGGCATGCTATAAGCAGGGGAAACATGAGTCCTCATCCTCGTAACAGAACAATCAGCATGTGGCATCACCTGGTGGTGCAACGTCTTCGGATGCCCCCACCCCACATCTAGGTACCTAGGCCCCAAATTTGACTCCTCCATCTCCATGTACCTACACGTGTACGCAGTGGCCTGCAGCTGCTTCGCCAGCCTCTGCAGCTTCCATGCAACCTTCAAATGGATCCCCCCATTGTCGGGTGTAACAGTGACCCACACAGTCATTGGCATCAGGCTGGGCTACAGTAACACACTATATGCCAACATGGGCACGTCTGCGGTCAGCTTACTCCCGACTGTCCAGCACAACACCTACACACTGGGCCTTGTGTTCCTACTTTCATTATGGATCGTGTGCCTCCATCGCACATACATGGTTCCCACCTCTCACCACATTTGCTTATGGGTGGCACAGGGGCTAAGCATTTGAGGATGGTTTGTCTACATATCTAGCCACAGTTCCCACAGTTCTTGGTGTTGTTGTGTCTAGTATGTGGGCATGTTGATTGACATGTTGTATGTGTGATTGTGACATGTACATTCTCACACTTCTGATTTTTATCTCTGTGAAGTTGAGGCATGTGGTGGGTCACATTAGTACTTACCGACTAGCACTGCATTTCCATATGTGCCATCCTGGAAGTGCTGGTTTATGATGGACTGTCGGAAGATGTAGGAATCATGCACACTCCCTGGGAACTTGGCTATGACATTGGTGAACAGTCCCCGGTAATCCACTATTGCCTGCACATTCCCGGATGGGTGTGCTTTCTGTTACGGTATATGTGTGCACTGCCCACAGGGGGCACAAATAGGACATGTGTGCAGTCAATTGTGCCCAACACCTGTGGGAATCCGGCTATGGCGTAGAATCCTTGCTTGGTCTCAATCTGTTCCTGCACAGTGTTGGGGAAGTGAAGGTGCTGGGGTATCAGGCTGAGTATGCCATCCAAGACAGTTGGGAGGAAGATTGAAAAGGCTGCTTGTGAGACTCCTCCAACTCTGGCCGTTGTTGGTTGAAAGGTCCCAGAGGCCAACATATGCAGCACGGCCAGCAGCTTTGTCTGCGGAGGGATATTGGTTCTCCGCTGTGTTTGTGGCATCAGCCTGTGGGCTATCAGGTTCAGGATGTGTTAGATGGATGTCCTTTTGAGCCTGTAGTGGGCGATGACATCCTCTTGCGTCAGGTCTGCGAGGCTGAGACGTCTGCGCAGGGCCTGCTGTCGTCTTTGACGCAGTCTTGGTGGTGGTCCTGAGGGAGGTGGCAGTGGTGGTGGTGGTTGTTGCCTTCGTGGGACTCCAAGCTGAATGATTAGTACCTCCATGGTGTCTGTCGGTCTTCAGGTGTGGGTCTGGGCTAGTCTCCCTTATATGCCTCCATTTATCACTGTTTTTACAATTTTTAGACCTGTTTTTTCAGGTCTTATTTTCCTGCAGCTAAGGGGCCTTAGCAGGACTTTTTTTATCGCTTCGCGGGTCCGGGACATCATTGGTAATAGTGCGATGGTGTGTTAGCGACTTTTTTCATGAAATTTTGAGAGGGAACGCCTACTTAGCATATCATTAGCGGAAACTATCGCTGTCATGCACGGCGATAGCAAAAACGATAGCTATCACCGGAAAGCTGTCGCTAACGCTTGTTAGCGACATCTTAGTAATAGGGCGATAAAAAAAAACGCGTTAGTGGCGATAACTGGCTTGATAATATGCCCCATAGTGTTATGTTCAGTTCTATGGTTTGAGCGTCAGGAGATCTGGTTTAATCACCTGACGTGATTTAAAAGCACCAATATTGTTCATGTTTGTTCAAGCAGTATATTCACTTCCGTGATCGGCAATGTTTGGCATGCACGAAGGTAAATTCAGTCTATCAGATAATGATGAGTTAAAGGCACTTTCTAGCAGGTTGCTAGGACAAGACCCAGGAGGTTATTAATTTATTAATTTGGGTGAGGTTTGTGTCACAGGGCACGTACATTTAGCATTGGCAAGAGTTTGTTTGCTTTGTTTTTCATGATTTCCATACACTTAATTATTATATTTTTTCTGTCCATATACATTTTCTGTTTACTTCTGAGTTGCATTAAAAACGGAGGTTAGATCGCAATTTCAAAGCAAAGCATTTTGTAAAAACAGCACGATTACAAGTGGGATGGGTACTGATGATTTATATGTTATCTTATCTGTTCTATTGCTGTTACAGCTGAGGAAGGGCATAGGTTGTCCAAAATGCAAATCCTGTTCAGTGGTCCTTCGCCAAAGGGGTATCCGGCCTTGTAGTTTTCTCATCGGTTGCAGCCCCCAGCCTCATCCCGCTTGACATTTTCAACTTCCAAAAAGAGACTATGTTTGAACGAAGGAATTTTCACTGTTACTTTGTCCAGAGGCTCCCCAACAATGAGGCCACCTCCTCAGACACCACCTGCAGCCACGCTGAACTTTATCTTCTCAAGCGACTTTTTATCAAAATGTCTTCTTATTCCGCAGGTAAGTGCCGACCGGGCCCAATCCACTTTTTGTAATCCATCACTGTCTGCCATATTTTTCTACATTGTCCCAGTCTCACGCGACTAGATGTCCGCAGTTGGCACTTTGATCTTTTAGGTGCTACTTTTACCTTAAACTTTGAAAATTTATAACTCCAGTTCTACTGATTGGATCTTTGTTGTTTTGGTGTCGAATTTTTTTTTTTTTAAATGTAATCTTTTTTTCCAAATATGTTTGGGATTTGTCTTGTGGTTTGTTTTCACTTTATTACTGTCTGTGTGCTGCATACATACTTTGCCTTTAAGTTAAGCCTGACTGCTTTTGTGCCAAGCGGCCAAACGGTTAAGCACAGGCTAATTTAGTGACTTTTGTGATTCACTCTGACAGGGATTGTGTCTGTTGTTTGTGCAGGGTTAACATCCCACTCAACTAACAACCCAATTTGTCACAGGTTCAAATGAGGATAATGATACCAACAAGAGAAATCCATTACCGGAATACATGTGCAAGAAATTCATTTATGTCAAAAGTATAACTTCCCCCTGGTCCAACAAATTATTTCAAATGATAAGTTCCTTTACTTGTGGAATGTTCCTAGAAACTGTCATGGGCCTGTTGGGTTGAGGCTGTGATTTCTACTGTGCATGAGCTCTGTTATGCAACTGAAGTGCACCATGAATTTGTTTTTCACTATTGGCAACTAGTTATTCTTGAGATGTGTTCACTTTAAACCTATACTGATTAATGTCTGAAGAGCATACTAATGAGTCTTTTTGTCTACAACTGTTTAGTCACTGCTCATGTTTTAGGTAGCTTCTGCTTGAAACTAGAAACATGCGCATACGAATTCCACATTCAAATGTGCAAAGAAAAAGCAGGGCTGTAGAGAAGCCATGGCGAGAACTAGCTGGTCCCCAGGTTAGTGCTACACCTAACTATCTTTAAGAGCTGGCCTTGTGCGGTTGCTGAATAGAAATCTATGAAAATCCACAAAATTGTTGCTAAAGTGATTTGCATGCTATCTGTCTGGTGATGCAGGGAACATTGGAAATCAGACTGGCATGCTTTGTGGATTTTTTTCTCAAGAGATGTAAAAGTAGCTTTTTGAACACTTTTTTAAATTATGAGTATGATATCTGAAACCAGTTTACTGTACTAAACATTAATGGGCCGATTCCGATCTCGGCCGGTAGGGCTCCGAATCGGATTCGGCTTAACCGGATCCGATTCGGAGCCCTATTCCCCGACCGATTCGTATGCGCGTCCGGGCGAGCGAGTACGATGCGAAATCGCCGACCGACTCGTCCGGGCTTCCCGACCGCTCCGACCGACTCGTTCCCGGGTCGAACCGCACCGACCGACTCGCTCGGACTCGATTCGCACCGCGCAATGGAGACGTTCCCCGGCCGGGTGAGTACGATGCGCGCCGCGAGCAGTCCGACCGAGCCGCGCACTCCGGCTCCAAAGAGTAGTCGGAGACGTACTTTGGGGGTCCGTGTCAGACCCCCCTGTACGCGTAGCCACGTGAGTCGCACACAGGGGGGACCCATGGGTCCCCCCTACCTGTGCGTGTACGGTGCGAGTCGCTTCGCCGCGTACCCGCTGTAGGGGGCGCCCTTGACCGCCTCGCACCCATTGAGTCAATGGGAGCCCGCGTACGCGTTGTACGACCGGCTCCCATTGACTTCAATGGGAGTCCGACCGACTCGAGTCCGATGGCATACGTGCGCATCGTACTTGTTCGGTCGGGCTGCCAGAGTCCGATTCGGTCGGAAATCTCTCCGAGTCCGGCTCGGTCGGAGAGATTTCCGGCCCGAATCGGAATCGGCCCCTTAGTCTTTCTTCAAGTCTAATATTATGTCACAAAGACTACATCTGCCTTTCAGTTGTCTTAATTATTTTCTTTGGAATGTTTTTAACTTTGTTAATGTCTTACATGGCTATTTTGAGCTGTTAGTTTCAAAATTGCTCTGCCAGGCTGCAATGTCAGTGTGTGAGTTATGTGATCACTGGTGTCTAAGGTCTATAGAAGGTTTTGTAGATGGACGCTGGAGTGTATATTACCTACATGTTTTGTTTTTACTCTAAACAGCCCTAGTGGCTTTTAAATAAGGTAGTAATGCTAATCTGAGTTTATCAAATATTACAAAATGCTTCAGTTTAAGTAGGCATAATGTTAGAATACGGGTAAACTATATTTAAATTTTCGTTCAATGCACTGCATTGTTATGCCAGCATGGTTGTTTATCCACTTGTGTCACATTACCTCACATGGCCATGCATATACTTTTTAAATCATTTTCTTTTCTTACTGATGACTGATAATTTTTTTGAAATTGCTAGTATTCATGTTCTTTGTATTTGAATGTTTACTGGACACTTAGGGCCCGATTATGATAAGGGCTGGAAGCTTTTGGAGCCTCATCACTGTTTCAGTCTCGACAGCAGCATTACAATGCAAGTGGTTGAAACTGAAACCGTCCGTTCATTTGGCTGGATTCTGATGAGCTCAAGGAGCCCGTTGGGCAGTCAGAGACCGGCACATAATCCCTATGGACGGTGTTCTAGCTGTAGGGATTACGATGTCTGTTTCTTACAGGCTTTCCATGTGAGGCTTTCCGACATGGAAAGCCCTGTCGGAGAGCGACATTGGAGGACCATAGCATGGCCCCCTTCATCATGCGGCCTCGGTTGGAGGCCAAGGGGGCACCTATGGTGCCCCCTGGTAATCCCTGCAATGTGTGGCAGGCATCATGAGGTGCCTGCACATGGTACAGGGATGAACAAATTCTCCAATTTCTCCATGGCAGCTTATGCTACTGCCTGTTTATGACCACAGCACAAGCTCATATAGGGAAATGGGAGTATGCGACCGCACCAATAACGTATGGGGAACCGCCGACCCATGGTCGGGCGGTTCCCATACCGATACGGTCCCGATATCGTAATAAGGCCCTAATTTGTCATTAGACATCAGGCCTCCATTGACTATATCCTTGCAATTGATCATGACTCTTTTAAACTTTTCTTATATTATTTTTTATTATTTTTAAATTAAACTTTTTAGATTTAAGAATAATTAAAGGTGTGTTCAACCATACATCCCTACTCTATTCACACACATTTATGACAATGTCACCCAAAACATGATTTTGATAAAGATAGTCAGCTTCAGGCCAGGATTATATTTGCAAAAGAAGCTTTTGTGCTGCGGCAGACAGGTAGGAGCATTGATACGGCAGCGATAGGCATGTGAAGCAAGGATATACAATAATATGTTTACCTTTAAAAAAGGCTCTAGTAGTCTGCTCACACTGTTACTTAATAACTCCATCTTCATGATCTATCTGCTATATAGTTACACCAATACTGACTTGCGTCTTCTTTGCGAACAATCCTTCTGTTCAACAGGATCAGGAGTAGACTTCTGTGATGTCTAGGCCTTACTGTAGCAGGTAACCCTCCACAGTACTTTTTGGTTCAAGTATTCATTTATTGTTCATCACTGTGTAGAAATTATATTACGGTCCTGTTTTGGATTTGTATGGATAGCTTATTATGTTGCAAACATGACAGATTTCATGTCTACTATATTGCAAGTGCATTATGTCCTACAACACTTGCCTTATAGTGTATGGTTTATCTAACACATTTCTGACAAATTAACCTGTTTGCCTACTACAAATCAGGGATTATTTAGTAAATGACTTTGAAGATAAATGTTATTATTGTTTAATCTTTTTTTATATAATGTAATGTCAGGACCCTCAAACTGAGTTGTCGTGTAGTTTCTATAAATCTATATAGGATCTGCGCATTTAGACAACATAAACCGCGGGATTGGTGTCCAGACTGATTCCAGACACCCCCACCGGGTACGTTCGCCTGTATACTAGCTGGCTCACAGTGCCACTATGAACTCCTCTTACCAAGGAGAGAATAGTTTCTGGCAACTATCGAACATGACAACCCTGTCCCATCAGGGATCGTGGAAACAGTACAGTACTTTTCGTTCAGTCACTCGTGCTCACTTCGTCTCAGAGAGATACACAGAATAAACAGTGGGGACATTTTCAATAAGCATTTATTGAACCAGCGTCATTCTAGTGTAAAATATGTGTGCTAAAACAACCATAAGACAGAAACAGATATAAACTATTATAAGCACCAACAGAGTAAATGGATGGTAGATTTCTACCATAGTGCTAAAACAATGAATATGTGCAAGCATATAAATACATGACAGTAATAATGCGTACTCCTATGATGCAGACCATAACTAGATGTACCTAAATGTACCTAGCATGTATGTATGTGTATAGCCAAGAATCCCCCTAGGATAGGACCAACCCCATTACCTGGTGTGAGAGAATGAAGGACCCCGTCTTGGTCTCGAGATGGACACCCAGTGAGGGATGTCAGACCACTGCGTGCTGAAGTGTCTGCTTGCAGGAACCTCAGCATCTTGTGTCAGTGTGTCAGCATGGAAGTCTTTCTCCTCTGCCTGCCCCAGCAAAGATATTGTGCTTATATACCCAAAAGGTACCCTCAGAGTTTCTACCTTGCTGTGTTGTGTCGGCCGAGGATGACGAAAGTGATGACCCTTATACATAGTTATTTTGCAGAAGATGGTAATCCTGCTGTGATTTGGAGAATCCTCATGCATAATAAATTAGGCTAGTTTTCTGGGAAAACCACACAATATTTATGCAGCACCTAACTAGGTAAAAGGTCAATACCAAAAAACGTTATGTAGTACAATGGCAGGGAAAATGTAGGTGAAAGGTTAGGGGACTACCCAGGCCTATATCGGGATACATTATAAATCATAGCAGAGTGGAGGTTCAGACCAACAATGGAAGCAATAATCCAACAGACGCTTACACCTTCAGTGGACAGAGTTCTTCTACTGGACTTGATTGTGAGGAGGAACAGACTCGCTCATCTGGTTTGTGTGGTCAGACTGCACGGGTGCACCTCACTCAGCCCATAGCTACTACATCTACTGAGAACATTGTTCAGGCGTCAATTTCCCAAAGTTCTGTATTTAGTCTGTGCCCCTACCACTAATACCACCTTGGTTGTGTGCACCCCTGTCCTCGCTCCTCTATGTATTACAGTTAAAACATCTGCTGTAGAGCCAGGACCCACAGTAACGGTGCCTATCTCCACAAAGTCACAGGTTAGTGTGGCTAGGGTGAGGCCTGGAATGCAGGAACTAAGTGAGGACACAGATGCCCATAATTGTAGAGCCACTGTGGGACATAATATAATGGGTGCAGCCTCCAGACATCAAGATCAGATGGTGCAGTTGAATAATCTCCTTCATAGACACAATGAACTCCTGGGGCAGAGGGTGTACAATGATCAGCAGAAAGCCAATAATGACCTTCTGGAGCATACCAGCGCAGTAATGTACTCCTTTACTGGGGTGCTGCAGGATGTTTTCTGGGACATTTGCAAAGCAATTGGAAATCCCTTGCTGTTTTTCTGTGGGCAATCAACATCATCTACCCCTCAACAAGAGACTCATACAGAATTGATTGACCCAGAATGCAGTGCAACACCTGATGTCACCTCGGAGCCTGCAACTCTGGGGCCATCAGTTCCCCTCAGGAGGGCATGGTCATCGAGACCAGTAAAAGAAGAGCCTAAGAAAACCACCACTAAGATCATTCATTTGTCACCACATTCTAAACAACATGTGCTTTTTATAAAGTGTGCAACATCTGAACATGGACTACCAATAACTTTAGACTCTGCCTAAAAATCTAATTGCCACCAACTGTACAATTCTGACTCTGGAATGTTTTTAAAAATAAATGTGTTTTAGGATAATTGCAATATATTGTTTTTGTTTAAAAAGAAAATGTATTGGATAATTAAACCATCTATAGAATACATACAGTTGTTATTTGTGTTGTCATTACAGTACTTTAATCGTTTAGTTTTTTAATTTTTATTTATTTGATAATTTATTTTATGTATTGCTATATTCAAAACATTAAAAACACTTATATTAAATAATCATATGCCTCTTGTATGTTTTGTTAAATTAAGTTTGAGGGGGAAAGACACAAATCCTTCTCAGGGTATATCAGAAATGTCTAAAACGAAACATATGTTAAACCCTCTTGTAGCTTCAAATCAAACAGTCAGGCTAAACTAAAAGGTAATGTGTACAGTATTTATCAAACATTAATACATTATTGGACTGTTGAGAGCTTCATTGAAGACAATGGAGTAATTCCAAGCTTATAATGACTGGTGTAAGCCCGGCGCACCAACATTCCAATGTTTGTCTTCATGTTTCTCCCTTTTTAATTTAGAACATTCTACCCTTAGTTGGTGAAATGTTCTAATAGACTTACAGCTCTTCTGCATCGAGCTACATCAGTTGTTACAGGCCCTCTCCCTCGTTATAGGCTTTTGCAACTCAACATAACACAAGTATATCCCAATTTTGTTTAGTAGAAAGGGAACATTTTATTAAATAAAATTACACCAAAATGTAAAGAATCCAAGTAGCAGAACTTGAGTTATAAATGTAATACAAAATAAAAATTGTGACTAAAATCACAAAGTAACAACAACGAACATCTTGTTGTGCAGGACAGGGACAAACTTTAAAGTTAACTACAACCACAATTGAGCATGGGTCCGACTCAAGGACCAGGTAAGTCCTGTTCAATAAAGTATCTTCTGACTTGTTCTTTCTTTTGTAAGTTAGATTCCTTCACCGGGAGCTGCCGCAAAGGCAAGCTTGACATTGATGCACACTCTGCGGATTGAAGAACAGGAATTTCTTGTTCCCACTCCGGTTCTCCAGGAGGTTTTCCCTCTAAAAATTCTAAGGGCTTGATTACGTGTCTGGCGGTCTTTGAAAGCCAGACTAGCGGTGGCACATCGGTGGCGGTCCTGAGGCTGCCATATTATGAGGCGGCCATTCGGACCACCACCGCTGTCCCAGCTGCGCCAGGGATCTGCCGTTCCCTGGCGGTGGTGCAGCGGACAGGGTTATACCATATGCAAGGTGGGACAGCCTTGGTCCACCAAACATATTACAAGTTCCCCCACCGCCAGCCTTTTCATGGTGGTGAGCCCGCCATGAAAGGATGGCGATGGGAAAAAAAAGGGGCCCTACAGGGCCTCCATGACCCGCTGCCATGGGGATGCATTCAGGGGGGGCATAACATGTGCCCCCCTTTTTGCATACACCCCAAATTCCAGCTCGTCAAGGACTTTACAGTTTATTTCATGCTGGAACTGCTTTTGCATTCCCAATGCGGTGCCCGTTTTCAGGACTCCTCTGTGAGAACGGCAAAAGAAAAGTCTGCCAGACACAAGTTGAACTTGTAATCTGGCAGGCCTGCCATGCATGGCTTTGGCAGTGCTGTGCCGGCGCAAAGCCAGCGCAGCAACACCAAAAGCATATTCAGGCCCTTAGTCCAGAGCCTGAGAGTACAACTTAGCACCACACCAACATTCAAGGTCACTTTTCTGGTGACTAATACTCACTTCAGCATAGTCCATGGAGAGATGAATTGCATGTCCAGTGTAGACTGGTCATCTGGGCAATTTGCAAGAGTGCCAAAATATTGCCTAAATAGCATGAAAAATGGTCTAAAAGTCAGATTAACTTTGGTGTCTCTGTAGACTTGCTGTGTCCCTGTACCTCACACAGGGGGCTACTCACTATGCACTTTGATTCACTTCTGTGCTACTTGTGAACAGGAAAGCAGGTCCAGTATTCCTTCCAGGTTTCACACAGCATTGCTCTGGGTGGAGGGCAGCAATAATTTCCTAAAACAATGGGCCAAGGTTACGTCCTTTCTTCAATCTATAAAGATATCAAGATGTCTAGGTACATACAGGTGGGACCAGGACTGGTGTCAGGTTCCATTGTGTGTGGATGGAGCATATTCATTTGAAACCTAAGTGGTGTAGGAAACTGCTACACCCTCCCATCCTAGCAGGACAGACCACACCTCTACACACCCATGTGTTATTTTTCCCAGGCTGGACACAATCTACAATTCCAGTGGGAGAGCAAATCAATTATCAGTGGCCTTTTTATACTTTGATTTAGGCCTCAAAAATATTTGATAGCTAAAATACAAATTTATTATTATGCCATTCTCAAACATAAATATTATTTGAAATTGTTAACATTTAGGGCCCGATTACAATGTTGGATGAAACGGCTCCGACCGTCAGTCAGAGCCCTTCAGCCCACATCTTAATCAGCTGGTCGGATTCCTTTCCGATTGACCCATTTTTATGGGCTCGGTCGGAAGGGAATCCAAATCAGATTTCTGAATGGCCACCGACGGGCTCAGAGAGCCTGTCTGCCATTCGGTAAGCCTTCAGTAATCCCTCGGCCTGCTCTTTTCGGCCGAGGGATTACGATGGCAGATTCCCACAGCCTTTCTTTGCTGGCATTTCCGACACGGAAAGGCTTTGGGAATCTGTCTTTGGGGGCCCCCAGCAGGGCCCCCATGGGTGCAAGGCCACTGAATGGTGGCCCCCTGTTGATCCCTGCACTCAGTGGTGCCTGCCACGGGGTGCAAGGATGAACGGTGCCTCTGCTCTTTACAATGAGAGCATGCATTCCATTCCCCAAACTGGGGTGGTGTGGTGAGCAAACGAATGATGAATTTAACCCAGATCCTTGTGACTGGGGGTGAATGTTTGCATTGCCCAGCATTCCGTCCATCAATTGTTTCTTTTGCATTTGTTGCCCTAAGTGGGAAGGGTATGCCTAGACGTGGGTCCTGTGCTCACTACACCACTGGATTCAAGCTAGCCTGGCTGATGAAGGGATGATGCCCTGAAACCGGTCCCAGGATGCTTGTTTCCGGTCCAGGGAGGACCTGGCTTGGCAGTTCGGGCTGGACTGTTCCCACAAGGAACAGGGTCAAGACTGGTTTGCATATGTCTGGGTCCAAACTGGAGTGGTGAGCAAAAGAATGATGGATTTAACCCAGATCCTTGTGACTGGGGGTGAATGTTTGCATTGTCCAGCATTCCGTCCATCAATTGTTTCTTTTGCATTTGTTGCCCTAAGTGGGAAGGGTATGCCCAGACGTGGGTCCCGTGCTCACTACACCTCTGGATTCAAGCTAGCCTAGCTGATGAAGGGTGATGCCCTGAAACCGGTCCCAGGATGCTTGTTTCCGGTCCAGGGAGGACCTGGCTTGGCAGTTCGGGCTGGACTGTTCCCACAAGGAACAGGGTCAAGACTGATTTGCATATGGCTGGGTCCAAACTGGGGTGGTGTGGTGAGCAAAAGAATGATGGATTTAACCCAGATCCTTGTGACTGGGGGTGAATGTTTGCATTGTCCACCATTCCGTCCATCAATTGTTTCTTTTGCATTTGTCGCCCATTGTAAAGTATAGGATTGCGTCCGAACAGGATTCGGTCGCATCCTACTTGCTGGGTTAGAACCGACGACAGGAGGTTGTTCGGTTCCAGTTGACAGACGATGTCGGATGGACTCCGGACTGTCCGGCATCGTAATTGGGCCCTTACTTGTAAGAATACATTTTTGGTACATTGAATTTGCCTTAACCTTCTCATGGTCATTCAAAATTAGAAGTTAGAAGTGAATATATAGATCGCAAGAGATGAGTTAGCAGTACCCACATTTGTCAATGTCATTTGATGAAACACACTAATCTTCCAATCACTACATGACTCAGATATATGTGATCTGAGAGCTAAATACACAGAATAAAACAATATACAGGCATCTGACCTTCAAGACATATACACCACCACTGATCGTGCTCCCACATTGAAACTTCCACCAATGATTCATTAGTGATCCATTAAATGACAGTGAGATGTTTCATATTTAAACACAATATGTGCGTTTTAAATATTTTGATAATCTTACACATTACGCAAATAAACATTCAATCAAAAAAATAAAACTCCATAATACTAATGCAATTAAAAATAATTTCTAGTTTATCCTCCTAACCATATCAATCCTTACTTTTGCTTCTTTTTGACATAAGTTTAAAATTAAATGGCATAGCTACGCTTCATATTTTGTATTTCCTAGATGAGACATAATTTAAAGGAAGTAGGTCAAGTTAATGTTAATTTTGAAGCTTACTTTCTAATGGTTTTTTTCAGTTTCATAAAAGTCGACACACAATAAACCCACATGTGAAGAAGTTTTCAATTGCTTCATGCTTGAGGTCAACGCCTTCTTTCTCCCCACTGTCATCTTCATGGTGCAATTCTCTGACATCACCCATGTCTACATCATGCAGGTCATCATCAAGGGCAGGACAATGTTGTGAGGCATGCAACAGACAGCCACAATTTGAGAAACGTTGTCAGATGAGTAGTGGGAGCTCCACCAGACTTATCCAGGCAACAGAATTGTGCTCTGAGGAGCTCAAAAACCCACTCCATGGGCTTCCTTTTTCTGCTAGGTGCCTCCTTGAAGATGACTTCCCCTGGCATTTTTGGATTCAGCAGATGTGGTAACAACCATGGTCAGCTCTGATATGCTGAGTCTCCTGAAAAATAATATGGTAAAATGCATCAAGCAATGTTACATTAAACTATTTATTATAGTCAAGTCATTAATTTTTGCTTGCACTCGATTACAACACTGACCAACAAGCAAGACTCTCATATGGTGAAGTTGTAGCATCTGCTGTTGTGTGAAGCTAGTGTGTAGCACTAACCAATCATGTGTGGATCCTTGGAATTTCACATATACACTGGTGATGTACAGGTCTGGAATGCAGTCAACCATCATCGTCATGTGGTTGTATCAAAGCAATATGTGTCCTATCAGTGGCACCAATTATATGTGGAATGTCTCCCAAATCCAAAAGTCATCCTTTATATTGCTCAGGGTACCCACATCGGAATGAAATTGTATAAAATAATTTTTGTGATTAATCATTGCTGTGGCACACATGAAAACGTGATATTCCATTACAATCCCCAATGGTATACTGGAAGGATTCATTTGCAGTGAAATGTAATACATCAACTGTTTTTACATGTGGTGTAATTATGGTGGGGTTCCTATTTAGCAGCAGACATTCTGATGAGAGCTGATGTGATAAGTCCAAGATTGTCTCCCAGTTCAGTTGGATATTTTTTAATTGCTTCCCTTTCCTTCATGGTTTCAAGGTCAGGAAAAGGTATGAAGACTCTGGGCTGACGCCATCTTTTGTGCCTGTGGTTGTGATCTGGTCAAAAAAAAAAATAAGACCTTCATGATTCAGACGTTGAACAATTTATTTGTTAATATATATATTATACACTTTTTTAAGTTTTAGAAAATTTTCATGCTATTCTATTGTAGATTTTCTTTTACTTTTATTACTTTGTTTTTTTTTATTCTGTCAATGAAGGTTTAAACTATACTGCATACAATGTAAATGTCTTACAAAATTTCTCATTTTCTTTTATTTCATTGCCGAAGTGTACTTGACCTTTGGATTACCGTCAGTATGTCATATTTATCACAATCTGCCATTTTATCCATCTCCATGGAATTTTCGCAAATGATACAATTGGCATATCTAAAATGGTGGATGCCTGACCTGCCTGTCAAACAAGACAGACAAACAACGCCAACTGGGGCATCCCTGTCAACTAAGTAAACATCCATTGGTTGCCATTGGATGATTCATTTTCCAAAATGTAATGATCGGTGCACACTTCTGTTGATGTATACGTACATCAGTGTGGTGTACATGCATCTGTAACTAGTTTTCACTTGCCTCCTAACATTGGAACTGTGCACACCTCCTCATAGTTTTCAGTTCCACTACCACTACAGAGCTAAAATAGCTGAGAGTTCTGGAGACGGGGGTCCCCAACTTCAAAGAAGAGAAACATCAGATCTTGACTAAAGAGGCCCTGTACTACCACAGCCAGTTATATGGCTAAGCAGAAGGACAGGTAAAGATGTGACTTCTTAGGAACTCAGGGCCTTATTACGAGTTTGGCGGTCTTGGGACCACCGACGCATATGAATCACTGCTGCACAGTTGGCAGCCCACCTGCTGTATTATGATGTTGGCGGTTTGCTGAACAAAAGACCACTGGAGCACCGCCAACTCCATCAGCCATTCACTGACCACCTCGACGGCGGTCAGGGAAAACCAGCTGTCAGAGGGCAATACAAAGAATTTCACCACCATCTGAATTACAAGATGGCTTTCTGATGAGCCGCCTGTGGAGGAAAGACCGCCAGCTTCGAGTAGTCAGAATCAAAGGAATTGGGGTGAATACTCACCCATTTTCTTTTCTTCCTTTCAGTCTCCCACGTGGATCCCTTCCTCCATGTCCCCCCTTCACAGCAGCATCTTGACCCTGAAGAAAATGACCCTGTTGGCACAGAAATCCAGGTAAGTCCGTTTTGTACTATACACATTGACTGGACTGGGCACATATATGCCAGACTCCAGCAATGGCAAAGTGCACATAAAAGGATTTCTCTTCAAATGTGTCATGCATATGTGTACATTTAACACTTATGCAGTCAAAATATACACACATGCATCGACCCATATGAATAAATATACATTGCCATCAGAAACACCGCCACTGGGCCAGCGGTGACATCGTAATATGGCAGGCAGTAGACCGTCACTGCGGCTGTCTTCTTGTGACTGCCACCATGGTGGTTCAGCGGTGAGACAGCCAAACTCAGAATCAGGCCCTAAGCTATGTTATGTAAATTAATTGTGCAAACTTGTCACCCAGGAGGATATCCAGGCATTAAAGTACATTTACAACCTGGATATTTCTATATTTAAATGCATCAAATATTAATATTTTATTTTCAAGTAAGCATTTGTCAAATAGGTACAATTTATCTAATTGTGAAGAGTCAATATGCAGGATTTCTACATTTTGTCAGAGCACACTTTCAGAAATCGTATGTTAAAATATAAATTACCTTGAATCATTGAACATTATGTTTTTTTTGTTTTGTTTTAGAAGCACTTCATTCAATTTGATTAAATTTCCCAACATGGTGGAAGAAAATATTGTTAGCTTCTATTTGGGTTAACATTTTTTAAAACCATAGCAATACTATTTCTTCTGTGTCATTCTTTGAAATTCTTAAATAAAATGTATATGTATATTTTAATATTGCATAAACAACAAAAATGAATCTATGCATATATAATAATATTTGGATAAAACTTACAAATACAGATATATATATATATATATATCCATTTTTAAAATATATATACTATATTAAAATTATTTATAATTCATTTTGTCTATATAGAGAGACAGAGTAAAAAATGAGTCGCTGAGAAAGAAAGAGAGAAAAAGAAATAACGAGAGACATATATATATATATTTTTTCAAACATGTGTTTATTAGCATTTTTCATATATAGCAAGAAAAACTAACAGTTGGTACATTGAGATAAACTTGCAAGCATGACATTATGGAAAGTCCAGGGTTGATGTACGTTACTGGTCACATATCCCGACCTATTCTCCAAAAAGACCTACAGCAATAAGTACAGCGTCTATAAATGTAAGGGCGGGGAGTATGTGTACTCTATAACAAAATATACCCAATAGAACTCCTAGAATGTAAGAGAAAGAAAAAGAAAGACCCTCCCTCCCAACCCGGTACTGGTGGGAGCTACCCAACTGCAACGGATTTCCGAATCATACTATGCCCAAGCGAGTTAAAATTAAAAAAGATGCATATCTCTGATGGAAGCAGGACAGACTGCTAAGGGTAAGCCTCTTGTAAGGTAGGCAACTAGCGGGGCCCATCTATACTCAAAGTTTTTTATAGTCGTCTCGGGATATATCTGCCATCCTTTCAAGACATAAAAATTTCCAGAGCCTGGAGTGCCATAGTGAGATAGCGGGAGCCTCCCTCCTCTTCCAGGCTGCCTCTATTGCTACCTTCGCTGCCCCGATGCATGTCCACATAATGGCCCTATCTGCCTTGGTTTGATGTAAGAGTGAGGGGTCCCGGAGGCCCAGGAGAATCTCTGCCATAGTAATCGGAATGGGGTACCCCAACATATCTTTAATCTGTGCGAGAATTTCCTCCCAGAAGGGTCGTATAACGGCAGTCCCACCAAATATGTTGAAAATCACCCAAAAGCCCACATCCCCTCCAGCAAGTATCTGATGTATTTGGAAATATTTTTTTGAGTTTAGCAGGGTACAGGTACCAGTCCATCATTGTTTTAAGGTGGGCTTCCCGTAGCTCTATAGAATGATTGAATTTCGTGATATCCGACCCTAGCCCTGTCCATTCCCTGTCTTGGATATCACGTTGCAATATTACTTCCCACATACTCATATAACAAGGTCTCGGAGAGTGCATAGAGGTAAGAAGATAGTTGTACAGAAATGAGATCACTCCTTTCATAGAATCTACATTCTGTACGTAGGTTTCAAACTTCGTGAGCGGGCGTGTAGCGGCTTCATGAATATGGGGTGTGAGGGCCCAGTGTTTCAATTGAATGTAGTGAAAATGTTCGGCAGGCTCCAACCCGTAGTCCCTCCTGCAGTTATCAAAAGTGAGTATATCATAATTATGAAATAGATGTGTCAACGCCCGACATCCTCCCTCCCTCCATGGGTCAAAGGGTCCTTCCCTGATAGCCGGGGGAAAGGCCGGATTAAAGTGAATCGATGTATATGGTGATGGGAATGTGGTCCACTGTTCGTTCCCCGATATAGAGTCCCATACTTTCAAGGTAGTCCGTGTAGGGTGCTAATGTAGGCATTCACGGGTCTCTCCCTCCTGGGTCTTCATATGAGGTCCCATTTCGTCCTCCCTGCAATAGCTCTGTCCATATGGAGCCAGTGTTTCTCCAACTCTCTCTTGGCCCATTCAGTCACCACCCGTAATTGAGCTGCTTTGTAATAGAGTCCAAAGTCTGGGAGGCCCACTCCACCCTCCGTCCTTGGTCTCCTCAGAATTGAGAAAGAAAAACGTACCCGTCCCCCTTGTTATATGAATCGCAGTATCATGGATCTAACTTTAGGGAGGAAGTCTTTGTCGAGTTCGATAGGAAGTGCCTGACAAAGATACAGGAGTTTAAGGAGCACCGTCATTTTAACCCCGTGTATACGGCCTAACCAAGATATAAAGAGCGGCTTCCAGCGTACGAGGTCCGCTTGGAGCCTCAAGAGGGAGGGCAGGAAGTTAGCCTTATATAGCCCTTCCACCCGTGGCGTCAATTGAACTCCCAAGTATTGGAGGGGACGAGTGGTCCACTGTAGCTGAGTGTGCGTCTGTAATTCTCTGACCTCGTCCTCAGGGACCGTGAGATTGAGTATATAAGATTTATCTATATTGACCTTGAAGCCTGCCACTGTTTCAAAGCGCGTGAGTTCAGTTTGAAGCGTGGAAAGAGAGGTGGCCGGTTCGGTAAGAGACAAGAGCACATCGTCGGCGAAGAGCGATATTTTATGCGTATCACCACTAAAGGGGATTCCCTTTATCTCCGGGGCTGTGCGAATGGCCATGGCCAGTGGCTCAATGCTAAGGGCGAACAGTAGGGGTGACAACGGGCATCCCTGGCGGGTGCCCCTAGTCAGGGGGAAGGGAGCCGACAGAATGCCAATTACCTGTGCTCTCGAGTGAGGTTGGACATAGTTGGCTCTAATCATGTTAATAAATTTATCAGCGAACCCAACGTGAGCGAGCGTTTTAAAAAGGAATGCCCAATCCACCCTGTCAAAGGCCTTCTCGGCATCCAGCCCCACCAGTACTGCTGGAATCCGTCACCTGTTTGCTTTCTCAATAAGGTGTATTATGCATCTGGTGTTATCATGAGTCTGGCGACCTTTAATAAATCCAGACTGATCAGGGTGGATTAGGTCTGGCATAAGGTCATTTAGCCGGGCCGCTAGAATAGCTGAATAAAGTTTCGCATCTAGATTTAAAAGTGCGATGGGATGGTATGAAGCGCACATTTGTAGATTCTTCCCCTGCTTGGGAATAACAGTAATCACAGCCTCCGCCATCCAGGGGGTCACTTCACCTCCCTCCGCCATTTTATTAAAAAGATGTGTAAGATGGGGTATAAGGTCGGGGGCGAAGGTTTTGTAGAATTGGGCCGTAAACCCATCTGGGCCGGGAGCTTTCTGCAAGACATATATTTTTAACCAGTCACACAAGGTGTAGCTAAATATATGAGCTGCATAATGATCATGATTTTTTCAAATAAATAGCTTTTTACAAAAAACACAAAAATATATTGTGTCTAATCAACATCTTTTCACATTTAACAAAAACAAGATATATATATATAAATGTATTTATATATCTATATTCATCTATCTATCTATATATATATATATATATATATATATATATATATACAAAGAAATTAAAAGTCAACATTGTTTATACATTTCTTACATAATAAACCGTCAAAAAAGGCGGATGTAGAAGAATAATATATAGAAATATGATTTTCTATATTTTAAACAAATAAAGAAATAGTACGAGGCTATGATAATAGTGTGTTTTTTGTATTTAGAAATTAAATTAAAATGACCAATGTAGCAATTGAAATGTTATGCTCAATTTTTGTTCTATTTTATTTTTGTGTTGTTTACAGGTCAGCCCCCCATCAAGAAAAGAAAATCTGGCAGGCCATTGCTAAGTAATTGAGGACCATGGGGGGTGGGGGTCCATAAGCACCAAAGCCTGGACTGCCACAAGCACTGGGAGAACCTTCCTTTTTGTTCATGTCTGGAAGGAATCAACAATCCATCATAGAAGTGACAGTTACAGTCATGTGATGCTGAATACTGGCAGAAAGGCACTGTAGATTGGGCCACAGATATGCAAACTTTCTAGAAGTTGTATTTCTAAAATTGTTACTTTGTTTCCAATTTACCATTAAAAAGGATTTAAAATTACAATTTCAAAGAGTCCCTACCTGCTCCCAATCTAAAGTTACAATTTATTAAATGTAACGAGTCAGCCCAGTGAAAGTCAATAGGAGAGATGGCCTAACATCAGTGAAATGAGACTTAAGGATTCTTTCACACTGCCAGGACATATGAATCCTAAATACACATGTCCAACTTTTGAAATACCATGCACCCTGCCCTTAGAGCTGCTATTGGCCTACCTTAGGGGTGACGTATAAGCTGTAAAAAGGAAGGTTTAGGCCAGGCAAAAGGTTTATTTTGGCAGGTCAAAAAGAACATTTAAAACTGCACACATGGGCTGCAGTGGGAAGCCTGTAGCCATATTTTAAACGGCTACTGTAGTAGGTGGCACAATGAATGCTGCAGCCCACTAGTAACATTTGATTTACAGGCCCTGGGTACATGTAGTACCATTTAGCAGGGACCTACAAGCCAGTTAAAGATGACAATTATGTGCATGCCAATGGTACCATGTCTCAGGGGAAAGACAAAAGCCCTTTAGAACTGGTTATCGGAGAAGTGCAAGGAGTTCTAATGACAACAAAAGTGAGGTTAGTAATAGAAGGCAAGAGGGCCAGGTCCGACAAAGACTGTATAGACTTTTGGTGTAGCTGACACAAGAGGTCCATCAAGTGACATTTTAAAATACTGCTGGGGTTGTAGAATCACTGCTAGCAGGTCCAAATCTTCATTACAGGTTTCACACAGCTGGATTGTCCTTATTCTGATTTACTCAGGTCCTATAGTGAACATATTTGTTAAGCCTGCCATTGTTATGGTGGTTATCCCAGACCTTTGCCTTCTTGAACACCTTTTGCTGAACCCATTTTTGTCGACATTTGAAGGCTGCATTGCAGTTTTAAACTACCATTTTAACCTGACATGTTCAACCACTTGCCAATCATAAAATTGCGGTTTCACTACTTATACGTCACTCTTACTGTAGGCACTAACAGTTCAGAGGGTAAGGGTGCATGGTAGATTAAAGGTAGAACATGTATTTTTAATGTTAAATAATGTTAAATCATGTCCTGCTAGTGACACACCCTCACAGAAAGGAGCTACCCCGGAGCCTAGTGTTTAGTGTAAACAAGTGCTGTTCCCCACCCACAGGCTGGCACTGCCCTTACAAGCAGCACTCTCACAGACAGAAATCAGTACACTACTGGACCTGAGAAGACCAAAAGAAGGACAGCTCTACTCTCTGAGACCTGAAAGGATGACTGGAGCTGCTTTCCTGTTCCGAAGTACATCTGAAGTGACTCCAAAGGGCAGCTGACTGGCTTCCTGTCTGTGTGAGCTACAGGGACGCAACAAGCTTCCAAGGGCCCAACCTGCCACAAACTTAGCAAACATTTCCTGACCATTTTCAGCTACTTTGGCTCCTTTGAGCCTGCCCTGAAAGCTGCCCAGCTGACCATTCCTAACTGGACCCACACTGGGACCTTCCTTGGACTCTGCTGAAGTGAGTTTTAGCCCCCTAGGTCCTGGATGCTTGTTGTGGTACTAAAGTATACTACTCAGCCTGGTTTCTAAAACGTGGGACCTGGAAATATTTCAAAGAAAAAAAGCTCCAAGAACTGAGCTAAAGAACGGTGATGGATTCAACCCAGATCTGTGACTGGGGGTGAGTGTCTGAAAAGTTTCAGCGCTCCGACCATCATCTCCTTGTGTTTGCTTTGTTTGCCCTAAGTTGGCAGGGTATGTCCAGACGTGGGTCCCTTGCTCACTTTGCCACTGGATTCAAGCTAGCCTGGCTGATGAGGGCTGTTAGCCCGAAACCGGTCCCAGGATGCTTGTTTCCGGTTCAGTGAAGACCTGGCTTGGTAGTTCGGGCTGCACTGTTCCCATGAGGCGCAGGGTCAAGACTGATTTGCATATGGCTGGGTCTGAACTGAGGTGGCAAAGGGAGCTAAAGAACGATGATGGATTCAACCCAGATCTGTGACTGGTGGTGAGTGTCTGAAAAGTTTCAGTGCTCCGTCCATCATCTCCTTGTGTTTGCATTGTTTGCCCTAATTCGGCAGGGTATGCCCAAACGTGGGTCCCTTGCTCACTTTGCCACTGGATTCAAGCTAGCCTGGCTGATGAGGGCTGTTAGCCCGAAACTGGTCCCAGGATGCTTGTTTCCGGTTCAGGGAAAACCTGGCTTGGTAGTTCGGGCTGGACTGTTCCCATGAGGCACAGGGTCAAGACTGATTTGCATATGGCTGGGTCTGAACTTAGGTGGCAAAGTGAGCTAAAGAACGATGATGGATTCAACCCAGATCTGTGACTGGGGGTGAGTGTCTGAAAAGTTTCAGTGCTCCGTCCATCATCTCCTTGTGTTTGCTTTGTTTGCCCTAACTTGGCAGGGTATGCTCAGACGTGGGTCCCTTGCTCACTTTGCCACTGGATTCAAGCTAGCCTGGCTGATGAGGGCTGTTAGCCCGAAACCGGTCCCAAGATGCTTGTTTCCGGGTCAGGGAAGACCTGGCTTGGTAGTTCGGGCTGGACTGTTCCCATGAGGCACAGGGTCAAGACTGATTTGCATATGGCTGTGTCTGAACTGAGGTGGCAAAGTGAGCTAAAGAACGATGATGGATTCAACCCAGATCTGTGCCTGGGGGTGAGTGTCTGACAAGTTTCAGCGCTCCGTCCATCATCTCCTTGTGTTTGCTCTGGACCAAGGTCTACCTGCTTGCCTATCATTCGACGGTGCATCCTCGGCTGGACGGAGTTGGCCACAGCTGCAACTGAATATTCTGACTTCCAGAAAAACAACTATGTCAGAAGGAAGAAATTCCAAGGGAAACCAACCTTGTCCTTGTATCCTACCTCTGTTCCACCATGGTTAGCATTCATTGTTTGACTTTGTCGGGGTCCTGTGCAACAAGATGGCTGGAGTTTACACTTTTTGTTTTAAGGCACTATTCTGGTAATAAATATTTAAGAATTTAAATCTTTTGTTCAACTATTTGGATTTTGGAATTTTTTATACCATTTTATTTAATAAAATATTTACATTTTTTCACAAATCTTTTCTGATTTTTTCTCGTGTTGTGTTTTCACTTTTTTACTGATTGAGTGTTGCAAAAATACTTTACTTGCCTTACTGCTTATTGCCACACTACCAGAGAGTTAAGCAAAGGTTTATTGTGGTTAATATTTGAAGTCATTTTCAATATTTAATGCAAGTGAGGCAGAAATCAGCTCAACCTCAGCCATCCTGGCAATAGAATCCACTCCACTTGACACTCAGCACTTACTGGAGAATGTCTTGTCCCATAGACATTTCATGAGATTTTAATCATACCCTCCTAACAAAAAAGGGTAGTAATTATGATGGATATGGAAATGCAGTGTTAGTCTATTGGAGTGCTGTGCCCTACACTAGTGAAAATAGATTTTAGGTTATTTGAATACTAGGACAGGTTTATTCAGTAAATTATGTACTTTTTATGTTGCATGCTGTCTGCCCTCTCAGTTTTGAGAACCTAAATGATTTTTAGGTATTGAAAATGATATTTTTAAGCAAGAACTGTATTTGCTGATTTCAGAACTTTCCATCACAAACTTGATGACAAATATGTTTGACATAATGTGAGAGTTATTAAACAAAATGCTCTTGAAAGATGACAAACAGCATCACCATCACATCTGTGACCTATCAACAAAATCTGCTAAGGATTATTAAATACACATAATACATGTAGTAAATATGTATAGTTTTAATTTATTTTATCTTAAGCAATCTTCAGAGCAATTAAACATGACTTTGGCCAAGAAGGTGGTGAACAGAAAGTTTGCTGGGAGTCAGAAAGTGGTAACACTGACACTGAAGGACCCAGTGGCATGGAGGTTGATGGGGCTGGACAGGATGTCAATACATCAGCAGATTCCAAGGCCTCCACATCAGACCAGTCCCTAGTGGTAGTGGACCCAAAACGATCTGCAGGACTTAAAACCTTGCCTACCACCACCAGATCTATCACCATTGTCCCTCATACTTCTGCCAGTATAGGCCAACACCAAGTCACAAAAGGGCTGTAGTCTCTTTTGCCCCAGACACCTCAGCTCCTGCTCCTGTCGACTAAGCAGTATTCTCAGAGGAGGTTGTGGATCTGTTGCAAAGCCTTTCTATAGGGTAGATTGCACTGTTGTGTGCCACACAGGGAATAAGCCAACAGTTTATCCAGTTGGTTGCTTTCCTGGATGATATACACTCTGCTGAGTCTACCATACAGGGAGACTTGGTGCACAGCAGAGCCCCCTCAAACAGCACTGCCTCCCACCAGCCAACACCTGCCCACCATCTCTGCACCCTTCCTTTACCTATACCCATACTGCAACCACCATTCCCCTAGCACCCACCTCTGCTCAGTCCACCACAACTTGAGAACGCAGCATACCACACACACACACACACACACAGAAACACAAAGCAAAACACACACACCACATCGTCACCACCACCACAGACCCCAGCTCCACACACACACATAAACTCCAAAATTACCGAACAAATATTAACAACACCAAAGACAACACTACCACACAGACTTCTACACCCCCAAGCATCCAACACAAACACCATAAACACAAAAACCTATACCACACACAGACTCACACACACCTTAGTAGAAATTCCCCAAAAACTAACACACACCAAGCAACTTATAAATTCCACCCCCTCACCAAAGCAAGCAACCAAAAGTGCTCCCTCAGTCAAGCACATGCCCACAAATACACCATCACACCCACACAAACATCAAACCAAAACACAAACAACACCCTCAACCAAACACCAATCCAAAGACACTATCACACACACACACACAAACAATTAAAACAAAGCACAATCACCACCACTTAACACAGCACAACATGCACACACTTACACACCCTCAAACAATACACACAACGATTAGAAAAAATACTCCTGCCCCAACACCCAGTACCTCCCAAACAACACCATAACCCACCCAATCTGCCCTTAAACCTACCTCACAGACATCCACTTCTAAATCCATCAAAAATACTTCTTTGATTTGCTGAGCAACACCAGCTCTAGGAATGTGACAAGCCCTTTTATGAGGAGGGCTTTTAGCACAATTGTTAATATGAGGCAAGAACAGTCTAAAATTATAGTAAATAGTTATATTTTATGTTGAAGTTGATTAAAATCTGTTGTCTTTTTTTAACCAGATTGGTAATAAAATGTAAACTGGTTTTATTTATAAAATTATGAAAAATAAAAGTTTTATGTATTGCTTCAATACACATAGTTTCATGTATATAATTTTAAATGCAAAATAATATTTAAAGAATGATAAATGTTTGATTAGTAGACCAAGATTGTTGAAATATGAAAATTAGTTAAAAAGATAGGCATGTGCTTGTGCATTAAATGTATTACAATAGATAGGATGTTAAAAAACAAAGATCAAGAGAATTATGAAAATAAATTAAAGGTAAGTTAAGTAGGCCAAATAATAATTTGGTATATAATGAAATGAAACATATGTAAATGGATTTTAAGTTAATGTCAGTAAACCTATGAGAATGTTTTTTTCTAAATGGTACATTTTGTTGCAATCACATACACATGTATGCAAAGGTATCCTACATTTGATAAATTATGGGTCAATTCTATTTAGTGGAAAACCTAAAAAATATTTTTAAAAAGGGAAAGATTGCTTGTTTGAAGTGTGCTTTCATCATGTTAACGGAGACGTATGCCAAAGATTTTAAAAGTGGGGGGTAAACACAATAAATAGTTACATGTTTAAAAAAATATTTTCTCTCAAAAGGCAATTTTGAAAGACTGTTAAGTAAATAAATTGGACAAGATTTATGTTAATTTTCTTTTAAATTTACAAATATTACATAAGGAAAACAAAACTATTATTTATGTTGTGTGAATGATTTATTACAAGTGAGTACCACAACAACCTTTGGAAATAAGTAAGTAAGAAAAATAACAAACCTGCAATTCTGTTGCCAACATCATGGCTGGTCTTCCATATCGAGTAGCAGGTAACCATAGTCAAGCAGCACGAGATCTATTGTGAAAGACTGAGTGAAAAGTTAAAAGGGCTGTGTTTGACCACCAGATCATATGGAGAGGGTAAGCCAGAATGGATACGCCAACGATAACAAAGTTGTAATTCAGCAGGTGAATTTCTGCTGTAAACACCTCTGTCAGCCACTTTTGGGCCAAAACTCTGTAGATGGAGCAGTTGGAAGGTGACAGAGATGGAGGAGGTTTGAAGGAGTTGCGTCTGTCATACCACCAACATCTAAATGGGGTGAGTGAACAGTCACGATGGCAGACAAATTTCATGTGTGGCAGTTTTAATTTGCCTGCTTGCGTCTCAGCATATTGCTTGTATGCCTTCAAACATGTTTTTTTTCCAACCCCAGAAAAAGAAAGATTTCACTCATTAGGAAGCGTGCCAAAGAGTAGTTGTAGATGCTGGCCACAGTGATTGTGAAGATTTGTACTCAGCCCCATAGGCTAGTGCTTGAAGTCAGGGGTTGATTTTCCTATATGGTGAATCAGGTTATCCTCAACTATATGTTGGAGACATCCAGATATTTATGTTTTATCTGAACTCACTATAGATCCATTCATACTAAAACATGCCTGGTTGTGGAATGGACATAGAGAACTTGAGGAATCTTTATTAGCCGAGAGATCAGAAAGTGATTTTAGGTAAACGCTTGATGCTGAATTTGTCCAAAACCTGACCCAGGAATATATTGGCTTTAGGTGGATTTCTGACTCCATGTTACGTAGGCCATGTCCTAGCCTTAAAGCCTTTATCGGTCCCAAAAAGCTGTTTTCAAGCCTTTGTAGCTCAGTTGTCTTTCTAAAACCCCAGTTCTTTGCACCATTGGTAGTGGGGTGTTCTGCTTTCATTTTGTAGACTTCTAAAATGGGCATTATCGTGGTTCCACAAATACTTTTCTTGCATTGTAGGAAGTCTCATGTATTTTTGCTCATTACAGGCACCTTTCCTCATGACAGTTTCCAGTTGAATTAAATGCCTAGATAATGAGAAATATGAACTCTTTCAAAAGAGGTTTCATTTACATCAGATGATTGGCAATACATCCATGTTCAGATAGACAATATACCTTCCCATGTTGTTTATATACAGGTTAATTATAGTGGGCACTAATAACCAACTTTGCCAGATTCCTGTTTGAATTAGGAAGTCAGATCTTCCTTTGTTCCATGTTTGACTCTGGCTGTGGTCTTCTAAAGGAGATGAACTTGAGTGCTGCTGCATGTAGAGTCCTTTTTAATTTTCAGGCTCTACATGACAAGGAGAAGTATTTAATCCATTCAACAGACTGGACTTCCCATATATAAATGTGTAGGCGGACCTTCACAGCTCCATCTTATTAGTTCCCGAAACTTTTCCTCATAGCATTTTTGACCATGTCCTTGTTTTCAATTGGATTTGTTTCTCCTAAGATTGATTAGTGATTTGTAACTTTGCCTTAGGTCTTTAAAGGACTACTCTCTTGACATTTCTAGGTGCCTAGTTTTAACAGCTTTTATTAGTGCCTACTTGTTCATAAAACATTTGTCATCATAGTATGTTAAATTTCACATGCATGCTTTTAGAGATTTTGTCTTTGTAACTTCTGATGGGAGCAGAGGATGAAATATCAGGATGTCAAGAAAGGCATGAAATATGTCTATTTCAGGAGTTTTCTCTAGCTTGATAATTTCAGGATATTTGCTCAAAAAAGCCTTATCCAAGGTGTAGTTTTGTGTGGTTTTGTGTATCATGAAAGTTTAGTTGCCATTTAACTTTCCTCCAACTAGACTTTAGCGCCAGGTCACATGATGTTGAATAAGATTTCACTTAAGGAGGCAGAAATTTGAAAATTCTGTAGTTTTGCAGTTAATGGATCATGATCACATTCAGTTCTTGTTTCCACATGCATGGCAAGTGTCAAGACCCAATATTGATTAATATATTGTCTATGAGACTGGCTCTAAAAGTTTTCTTAGCAGGGATATGTAATTGGTTGGGGTGGGTGGAATCTACACTCAGGCAACAACCACAATCCTTGTTAGGGTGAACCACAAAGGTCACTAAATTAACCTGTGCTTAAACCTCTGGTAGCTTGACACAAAGGAGTCAGGCTTAACGTAGAGGTGCCAGCCTTTGAAGTCGGGTTCTGGAAAGTTCTTCTGCTCCCTTGCCAAGGCTCCAAGAAGTCTGGGGTGACATAAATCTCCTGTCAGGTCCTCTGTGTGTGCAGGAGTCAAGCCTTTTGAAGTGTAATGGGTCAAGGAGCAGCTTCTCCCTCAAACATCCTGACAGGATGGCACATCCTGACCACACCTACACCCTTTGTTGCCGCTGTCTGGGAGGAATACACAAACCCCCAACAGCAAAGACATTCACAGTCATATTATCCAGGAGGCTGGCAGCAGGCACCAAATAAAAGTTGCATTTTTAGAATTGTGACTGAAAATCTGACCTTACCATTAAAAAGGATTTCAAATAGAGATGGGCATAACTCGCATAATTCAGTGTAGCGTAATCATGCGGAATTACCCGAGAATCCCATGTGATTACACTTAATTATACAGGAAGTGTAATTCTGCGTCTAGAGCTATTTCTTAGCGCAAATATTCCTCCTTGTGTCCAAAATTGGCATAAAAATGCATTTTGCACCAAGAAATAGTGCTAAATGCCAAAGAACATGAATAGTGGGCGCGAGGTGATGCATGTGCTCGCTTAATGTGCTCTTAGAGTAGAATTTTCCCCCAACTTACTCCTGGCATTTAGCTCTATTTTCCTAGCTCAAAATGCCCCCCTCATGTCCAAAATGGGAGCGAGAATGCATTTTACACTAAGAAATAGCACTAAATGTGCTATTGGGGTAGGAGTTTCTCTCAGCTTATTCTTACATTTAGGGCTATTTGCTTAGTGCAAAATGCACCCTCACTCCAAAATGAACACGAGGATGCATTTTGTGCTAAGAAATAGCCCTAAATACAGTAAAACACGAATAGTGACCACAAGCAGCCACTTGCGCTTGTTAAATGAGCTCGCGTGGTAGGATTTGTCCCACTCAAATTACTCCTAATTATGCAAGCAGGACTAATCACGTAATTATCGCTAATTCTGCATCAAAGAGTAACATGAACTTACCGGAATTACTCTGATTACTCCAGTGTAATTAAAATTATGTTTGGACCTAATTTTAAATTACAATTCATTTGAGTCCAAATATCATTTCCCTATCTGCTACTAATCCAACATTAGCACTTATTAAATATAATAAGGTAACCCACTGTAAGTCAATGGAAGCGATAGCTCTTGCTGTAGTCAAAAATGAGTTTAAGAGTTTTTCACTACCAGGACATGTATAAATTAAACACACATGCCCTACTTTTAGTTTTTAAATAGAATGCACTCTGCACTATGAGCCTGGCCTGGCAAAATGTTTATTTTTCCAGGTTAAACTGGCAGTTTAAGACTGCACTACAGGCTGCCACAGCAGGCTCCTAAATTCATCTGTTGAGAATTAGGGTAAACACCATACTCTTATTCAATGAAGTCAGGATTGATCATCACTGTGAGGACTGGTGTTAAAGTCATGACAAACATAGGTTATTTTTGGTTTTGCTTTGCTTCAGGGGCTTTGAGTTACTGATTTTGTTTGAATTACTGCTAGGTTTTTCAATAGTAGGGACCTGTTATTATTTTTTTCCAGAGTAGGCAGACATTGAATATGTTTGTAGTCATGATATCAATTACATGCTGTAAATTGTTATTTATAGTGTGGCTCGCTTATGCATTTATTAAGAGAGGAATAGAAATTCACATAGTTAAGCCACCTTTTGGTCTGTCTCTAGCTAACACTATGGGGCCGATTCCGATCTCGGCCGGTAGGGCTCCGAATCGGATTCGGCTTAACCGGATCCGATTCGGAGCCCTATTTCCCGACCGATTCGTACGTGCGTCCGGAAGAGCGAGTACGATGCGAAATCGCCGACCAACTCGTTCGGGCGTCCCAACCGCTTTGACCGACACGTTCCCGGGTCCAACCGCACCGACCGACTCGCTCGGACACGACTCGCACCGCACAATGGAGACGTTCCCCGGCCGGGTAAGTACGATGCGCGCCGCGAGCAGTCCGACCGACACGCGCCGCCCGGCTCGAAAGAGCAGTCGGAGCCGTACTTCGGGGGTCCGTGTCGGACCCCCCTGTACGCGTAGCCGCGCGAGTCGCACACAGGGGGGACCCATGGGTCCCCCCTACCTGTGCATGTACAGTGCGAGTCGCTTCGCCGCATACACGCTGTAGGGGGCGCCCTTGTTTGCCTCGCACCCATTGAGGCAATGGGAGCCCGCGTACGCGTTGTACGACCGGCTCCCATTGACTTCAATGGGAGTCCGACCGACTCGAGTACGATAGCATACGGACGCATCGTACTCGTTCGGTCGGGCTGCACGGGTCCGATTCGGTCGGAAATCTCTCCGGGACCGGCTCGGTCGGAGAGATTTCCGGCCCGAATCGGAATCGGCCCCTATATTTGTATGTGCTTTCTTTCAGTCCTCTATTATTCTGGGCTTATGTATACTGATGATGAGATGATGAAACGTTTTCTTATTTTTTAAGAGTAGGCAGTGGTCCGTGCGACCCCTGCCTGCTCTTTAAAAATGTTTTCCCCAATATTCACAAAGGGAAGTGGTCCCCTTCCCATTTGCGAAGCAGTTACCACAAACTCAGAATTGGTGGTAAAATGTGAATGTTTTGCAACTGCATTTCGGTCGCAAAGCATTCACACTTACATCTGAGAGTCACTATTGGAAGGGGATGCCCTAAACACTCTCCTTCCTAATACCGAATCATAAACCCAATTTGCGATTCGGTAATAGGTTACCGAATCGCAAATTGGCCATTTGTACATACAAAAATGCTTTTTTGAGGTTGCAGCATACATCTGGTTAACTGATCTTTACGTGTATACATATTGTTGCAGGGGCACTTAATAAGGCATGCCACATTAGTTAAATTGCAGTTGGGGCGGCTGTTATAAAGCAGCATACTGAGCATATACCACAGGGAAAATGCTGCATCCCTTTTGTAAGATTACACAGGGTGCTTTGTATCTAATTGTCCTGTTTAGGTCTAAAGTGGGCTAGTATGTCCCTCAGATTAGTATTCCATTTGAAGGCAAACAAAGGTTTTTCATACTGTATTTTATGAATATATGATGTTACAACGCAAACCATTACAACGCATGCTTTTACAACTTGGGTATAACAACACAGCTGCCATTACATCGCATGATTTTACAACGCATACCATTACATCGATTTGTCATAGGAATACCCTAAAGTTACCATTACAATGCAAAGCATTACAATGCATACTATTACTACGCATACTCTTCTACGCATTTTGTTTTTTTTAAATAAAATATTTCGAATATTTTTATGAAAATTATAACTAACCTCTGGAATGGGATGCAAGGGAAATAGGGGTTTTGGGTGGGGAAGTGTATTAATACACGGGTATTTAAATAAATACGTGGGTATTAAAATATATACTCGCGTACTTTACGCATATTTCTTTTATTTAATAAAATATTTCCAATATTTTTATTAAAAGTATAACTAACCCCTGTAATGGATGCAAGGGAAATAGGGGTTTTGGGTGGGGAAGTGTATTAATACACGGGTATAAAAGGAAATACTTGTGCGTTCAAATTAATACTCGTGTATTTTAGTATATCCCTAACTGAATTAATATCCGTTTATTAATATAAAAATATAAAAGGAAGACATAAAAAAATTATATATTTTAGATAAAAAACAACGAAGCGATGCCCCTTCACCCAAAATGGCTGACATTAAAACAATTAGGGGCCGATTCCGATTTCGGCCGGAAGGGCACCGAACAATGGCCGGAGCCCTTCCGACCGAATCGGAACGTGCCGGCCGGATTCCTTTCCGACCGAGCCATTCCGATGGGCTCGGTTGGAAAGGAATCCGACTCGGATTTCCGGATGGCTTCCGACGGGCTCGGAGAGCCCGTCCGCCGTCCGGAAATCCTTCAGTACTCTCCCGGCCGCCTCTTCACGACCGAGGGAGTACGATGGCAGTTCTTCACTGCCTTTTCGTGCCGGTCTTTCCGGCACGAGAAGGCAGTCGGAAACTGTCTTTGGGGGCCCCCAGTGGGGCCCCCATAGGTGCGAGGCTGCCGAATGGCGGCCTGGGGGCACCTATGGTGCCCCTCTGTTGATCCCTGCACCCGGTGGCAGGCTCCTTGGGGTGCCGGCCACAGGGTGCAGGGATGAACTGCACCCCTGCTTTTCACAATGCAAGCATGCATTCCGCTCGGAATGCATGCTCCCATTGTGAAGTATACAAGTGCGACCGAACATGGTTCAGTTGCATCGTACTTGCAGGGCCGTAACCGACGACAGCAGGTCGGTCAGTTACGGCTCCTGACCGACATCGGAATCGCCCCTAAGTGTTATAACGAACATTTTTAAAGCTATCAAAATAATTCTAGTTTTTGTCAGCTTCTGAATCACGCAAAAAAACTGTTTACAAAACATTTTCTTTAAAATTATTGATCACCCTCTAAAAATCGTATAAAAACAGTTGTCCACCATTTTGAAAAACAGTGGTAAACTGACTTCCACGGTGACCACATGCATTTTTCAAGCCAGCAAACTATTGAGATTAGGATAACCCAAACAGTGCTATCTACAGATAAAAAGTAAGCGTACAATTTAGGTATTTTAAAAAGACAATATTAACACATAATTGAGAAATAGTAACAAGTAATAATTTAAAATGTTTTACAGCATTTGCTGAATTTCAAAAGCAGCAAGAATTATTAAACCGATACTACACCGTAAAAAAATACACTAACTCAGTAAGCAAAAAAAGAATTATTTTTATATGAAATAAAAATAATTATTCTTTTTTAAAATAATATATATATTCACATTTAAACATTAATATTTATACAAAAGACAGCTGTGAATAAAATGTTAAAGCTATAACAATTGTACTTACCACTTTAAAAAAATGAATAGTGTTGTGGTGCAAATTTACTATTCCTACTCCGACCTCTGTTTACCTCAGGGAAAGTGTGGGATGGTGGTGGGGGCAAATTTACTATTCTAACTCCGACCTGTGTTTGCCTCAGGGAAAGTGTGGGATGGTGGTGAGGACAAATTTACTATTCCAGCTCCGACCTTTGTTTGCCTCAGGGAAAGTGTGGGATGGTGGAGGGGGCAAATTTACTATTCCAACTCCGACCTGTGTTTGCCTCAGGGAAAGTGTGGGATGGTGGAGGGGGCAAATTTACTATTCCAACTCCGACCTGTGTTTGCCTCAGGGAAAGTGTGGGATGGTGGTGGGTGAAAAGTTACTATTCCAACTCCGACCTCTATTTACCTCAAGGAAAGTGTGGGATGGTGGAGGGGGCAAATTTACTAGTCCAACTCCGACCTGTGTTTGCCTCAGGGAAAGTGCTGGATGGTGGTGTGTGCAAATTTACTATTCCTACTCCAACCTGTGTTTACCTCAGAGAAAGTGCTGGATGGTGTTGGGGGCAAATTTACTATTCCTACTCCGACCTGTGTTTGCCTCAGGGAAAGAGCTGGATGGTGGTGCTGGCAAATTTACTAGTCCTAATCCGACATCTGCTTGACTCAAGGAAAGTGTTGGATGGGAATGAATGCAAAGTTGTAGTACCCCAAAAAAAGTCTAAATTACTAAAACAGTTAAATTAGCATGGTTATGTGAAATATGTAAAAAAAAAAACAGTAAAAGCTTAATAAAACAGTGAATTTTCTCCACAGAATAAAGATTAAACAACACCAGCAGAGGAGGACACACCCTCCAACTGAAACAAAAGACAAGCATAAATTGTCCTTCAAAATAAACAAGAAAGTAAGGTAATAATATTCTCCTTTTTTTATATAAACATTTGCAGGTTATAAGTGCACAAGCAATTTGCAGAAAAGTTTATGTAACTTTGCATCTCAACAATGAAAATCACTTGCAAAATAAAAATGTCTTCAAACATATGTAAAATTGCAAATCTATTTTTTTACAGACTTTTGGAATATCTGAACATTCCATACAGAACACATCCAACAACAAATACAGCCCCTACAATGAAAAAAAACTTTACAAGGTAAAGAATTAGGCATATTTTTTTTATAAATAAAGTTTTAAGAGCTCCAAAAAAATACATCAGTCAAACCAAAGCAAAATGTCCCAAAAAAAGCAAGTCAAACTTTAAACTGCACAAACATTACAAACCACTAATCTTTTAATTTGCAGAGTAATCAAAAATATTAAAAACACCAAAATATAATCCTTAATTACTAATATTTTTTTTCAGAACCAACAAAACCACAATAAAGCCTATTTGAAGCACAGCCTCCGAACACAAAACAACCAAAACAAGACATCAGAAATTCCTGAAGAAACAAAAAAGAACACTTAAAAAGGTAAGCTTTGCAAAAAACTCTTGTGTATTAAAACATAACCATTATTCATTTTTAGGTAAAAAATAAGAATAAGACTATTCAAAAGCAACATCAACAATGTAAAACAAAGAAAATAAAGGTTCACACTGCATAATATTTGAACATCCAAAAATTGTGCATTAATGTTTTCACTAGCATTTTTTCTTTAAAATAGGAAATCAACAACACTTCTAACAAATTAAACAATAATTTTATCTTTTTCAATTCTTTACAGATAATGGCTTCCAATAAAGAAGTCAAATACATAAAGTCCAGCCGAGGAAACCGTCTTTTAAGTCATAGTGGGTACGTTTGTTGTAAGTAGAGACTAACTGAGCCCAGGTGTCATTGGAGGTGTGTGCAATATTACTCATCCCATTGCACAGGCAGAGCAGTTACTCTTGGTGACTCTGTTGAAAGAACCACGGAGCATAACCACTCTGCCTCTGCAATGGAGAAAGAGGTTCTAAAAAACATCAATGAATTAAAAGCACTTGCATCCACCTCCAATGAACACTGTGGCTCAGTTTTGAGGGAGGTTTCACAACACATTCCATCACATGTAGCAAGTTGTATGCCCACAATACCCAACCTACGCCGAATTATTCAGCATAAAAAACAGGCAAGTACCCCCCTACGAGTAACACCCCAAACCTATTCTGACATTAACATTCCTCCTGAACTTTCTATAACAGTTACTAATGAACCATTTCTTTTACATGACAACAAAAACCCTCTTAAAAGAATACTAATCTTTAGCACACCCCATAATCTTGTTAGGTTGGAGAGTAGTGATATTTGGATGATGGATGCGACATTTAAATCCACACCCCATCCATTCATCCAAATATACACTATTCATGCCTATATTAATCATACAGTTGTTCCCTTAGTGTACAGTTTACTCCCTGATAAAAAATCCTCCACTTACACTGAATTTTTGTCAGTGATAAAAGCTAAAATATTGAATAAAAGTCCTAGAAAAGTGTTAATTGACTTTGAATTAGCTATGATTAACACAATTACCAAAATGTACACGGATACCCAAATGTAAGGACTTTTTTTTCACTTTTCACAGGCATATTGGCGAAAAATTCAAAACACATCCTTAGTTAAGGATTATATATCAGACAGCAAACTGCAATTTGAATTAAAAAAACTAACTGCACTTTGTTTTGTTCCTCCTGACAGTGTAGATGAATACTGCACACCTATTACAGAATCTGAATACTTTACTGCAAACAAAGACAAATTGGCACCCCAACTAAATTACTTTGGAGACACATGGATTGGCCATCTAAGCAGGTCAGGTCGCAGGAGGAAACCACGTTTCCATGTGAAGTAGTGGAACTGCTACTGGACCTGCTTAGAGGGAGGAGCAAAAACAAATAATGCCAAAGAGGGATGGCACAACTCAATAAATCAATTGGGAAACCACATCCTAACTTCTATCATTTCTTGGAAATTTTGAGGAAGGAGCAAAGTTTCCAAGAAATGAGAATTTCACAATCATTAACTGGTAGTCTGAACCCATGAATTTCAAAAAGATCAAAGGAAATGTCTGAGCAACTATTGGGTGCAATTCAACAATTTTCATTGATGGTGGCTTCAGACTACCTAGATAATATTTCACACATCCTCCATTTCTAATCTACCCTATCTCCTATAACTCCTTACTTGCTTGTTTTGACCAAAATTCCCCCTAATCCAATTGGCATTTTTCTAAAAATACCTAAATTATAATAAAAAGTCGGGTTTTCTTACCTTCAGATGTCTTCTTTTTTCAACTCTTGGACTTACGTTCAAAACAGAATTTCACCAAGAGTCATTTACAGTCATTTAATCCATTGCAAATATTCCATAATCCTTGCTTTAATCCATGACCCAAATGTAACTATCAAAAAAGGGCACAGTTCTGCATAATCATATTTTTACAGTTAAAAAATATACTGTAAAAATTACTGTGCACACCTACAAAAACCGCAGCCCCCCAAAAAATCCAGAAAAATACATTTTGTTTGGCAAACAATGCAACAAAATTCCATCAATGCAATTCAATCTTGTTCGAATTCCAAATCGAAAATACCATGAAAAAGTAGTATTTGTATGTTAAAAATCGCCATCCAAAAATCCATCTTTGCAATCCTCTTTCGATAAACAACAATTTGAAATCCCAAAATCCATATAGCAATGGTTTAAAAATGGCCCAAATTTTTTTCTTCAAAAAATGAAGTCTTTCTCCAAGTACCTATGACCTATCCCGAAAACTGCGACGACACAATTACTTATTTTCAATTAAACCTGTTGCTTCAACAAAAAAAAAAAACGATTACTTTCATAACACTTTTGTTTAATAGAATTAATAATCTATATTTTTTAATAGATTTTATTAAACAAAAAGTGTTACGAAAGAAATCAACCTGACGTGGGCCTATAACTTCTACCTGTTTTGGAATGAATTGTTATGTTAATACACACAATATTTACACAAAACACCTTACCTATCAATCAATCAATCAGGGGTTTGTTAAAGCGCGACTACTCACCCGTAAGGGTCTCAAGGCGCTAGGGGTGGGGGTGGGGGTGCAGGTTCCATTCCATCAAGGAGGGGGTCTGTCGAAGAGCCAGGTTTTGAGGTTTCTTGAGAAGATGGGGAGCGATGTTGTCTGTCTGAGGTGGAGCGGAAGGACATTCCATGCTTTGGCCGCAAGGAAGGAGAAGGAGCGGCCTCCCGATCTGGTCTTTCTGGTGCGGGGGACCACGGCGTAGGAGAACTGGGCTGATCGTAGGGTCCTTTGGGGTGCGTGGAATTTGAGTTGGCTGTTCAGGTATGCTGGTCCGGTGCCGTGGAGGGCCTCGTGTGCGTGGGTGAGCATCTTGAAGGTGATTCTCGCCTCGACGGGGAGCCAGTGGAGTGTGCGCAGGTGCTGGGAGATGTGGCAGTGTTTTGGCAGGTTGAGGACCAGTCTTGCGGCGGCATTCTGGATGTTCTGTAGCTTGCGGGTGAGGTTTTTGTTTATTCTGGCGTACAGTGCATTGCCGTAGTTGAGTTTGCTGGTGACCAGGGCGTGAGGGACAGTCTTTAGGTGTTCGAGGGGGATCCATTTGAAGGTCTTACGAAGGAGGCGGAGGGTGTGGAAGCAGGAAGACGAGACGGAGTTGATCTGGCTGTCCATTTTGAGCTCGGAGTCCAGGATGATTCCCAGGTCGCGTGCGTGGTCCTTGGGGGTTGGTGGGTTTCCGAGGGTGGGGGGGCACCAGGTGTCGCTCCAGGCGTCTGGGTTTGGGCTCATGATGAGTACTTTTGTTTTGTTGGTGTTTAGTTGTAGGCAGCTGTTTTTCATCCATTTGGCGACGGCTTCTATGCCTTCTCGAAAGTTGCATCTGGCGGTGTTGGGCTCGTTGGATAGGGAGAGGATGAGTTGGGTGTCGTCTGCGTATGACACGATGTTGAGTCCATAGGTTCTGACGATGGGGGCGAGTGGAGCCATGTAGACGTTAAAGAGCGTAGGGCTGAGGGAGGAGCCCTGGGGGACTCCGCAGGTGGTAGGTGTGGGGTCTGAGAGGAAAGGGGGGAGTCTGATCCGCTGCGTCCTGCTGGAGAGGAAGGAGCGGATCCAGTCGAGGGCCTTGTCCTGGATTCCTGCGTCGTAGAGTCTGCGTATTCGGGTGCAGTGGGAGACTGTGTCGAACGCCACTGATAGGTTGAGGAGGATGAGGGCTACTTTTTCTCCTTTGTCCAGTAGGGTGCGGATGTCGTCTGTTGCGGCGAGGCGGGCGATTTCCGTACCTATTTCTATCTACCTCCCTCCTCTCTCCTTACAATAAAATTTACCACTATTAAACTATTTTAAATAATTAAAAATCGCCATACCTGGACTGAGCTCTCCCTTGCCTTTGATCCAGTGCGCAATGATCCTCGCAATGACAAAAGTTATGCATACGCAATAACATCATGTCTTTCTGTAAAAACAAAAAAAGGACAATTTTACCCATTGACTTCAATGGGAAACCGTGGGAAAACCTACAAAGAATATAAAATATATGTTATAATTAATTGTAAAATCTATAAAAAAAATTACAAAATGTTATTGTAAATAAAATATTTTTTGAACATATTTTGCCTATTTATTTATAATGTTTTATATTTTTAATACATTTAATAAAAATATTTTCAATATCTTTAATCTGTGATTTTTTTTAAAGAAATATTTTTTTGAAATCAAAAATTGTCATTTACAAATTTATTATGTGCACTTTTACATGCCTATGTTGTACTTTTAAGCATAAATAATTTTTAGTTTTAAATAAAATATCTTTTTTATATATGTTAGATTCTATATTCTTACATAATAATTCCCTTTTTAAAAAAAAAAATATTATATTATTCCCTTAAAATCAAATCATCCACACTCTCCAAAATCACCCTTTTTTATGATCATCTAATGTGTTTTTAATTTTTTTATAAATATTACTTTTATAATTTATTAATGTATATCTTTAAAAAACGTATTAATAAAATAAACTCTAGTATTACAATTAATACCTGAGTATTACATTACTACCCCACCCTAAACCCCTGTTTTCCTTGCATCCCGTCCCATTGGATAGGTGCAAGTCTTTTTTAATATATTTAATTAAAATTATAACGAATTATGTTTAATACCTGAGTATTAATACTTGAATTTTACCTGTGAATTAATAATTTAAATGATGAGTATTAAAATACTCCCCTCCTTCTAATCATTTTTTAAAAACATTTTTAAAATATAACTAATGTAAACATTTTAATTATATTTAATACACTTCATTTTATAAATAATCATTATTTTTTTATCTCAGCCCCACTAATAATTCAATATAAATTTTTAAATTAATACTCTTCATTCTAAAATTATACATGAGTTTTATTACTCACCCCTCTATAATTAATAATTTTTTTAATTTATTTTTGAATATAATAATTTAAATATTTAAAAAATAAAAAAATGAATATCCTATATATCAATTAATAAATAACATTAAATACTCTAGTATTAAAATATTACCCGAGTATTAATACTCCCCCCAAACCCCAATTTCCCATACATCCATACCCCTAAAAAATGTAAATTAAATATAAAAGTACAAATACTATTACTCATTCTATGTTAAATATTAAAAAATATCAACATTAATAACTTACCTCAAATAAAAGTATAACTTATCTTACAATGCGTTGTAATGACATGCGTTGTAATGGCACATGCGTTGTAATGGCATGCGATGTAATGGTAGTTCCGTTGTGAAAGTTGCGTTGTAAAGGCATTACGATGTAATGCCTGGGTTGTAATGGACGTCTCCCGTATTTTACCACTGTTAAGATTCCTCCAGTGTTTTGTCATTCTCCTTTGACTGAGTTGGATACATTACTGTAAGTGCTTATACAAGTCAGTTGTGTTTTAGTTGATTTTTGCTTATCTTGCAGGGCTTGTCTGTGATTATTATGTGCCCATATATTAGTTCTGTCAATGATCTTTCTAGGATAATGTCATATAGCGAGTTTCTCATTCAGTACTTTAGCCTCCTCTTTGTAGTCATTAAGTTCTGGACAATTCCGTCTGATACATAGGAGCTGTCCTATGGGTATGTTTTTCCTTAGGGTTTGGGGTTGTGCACTTTCAAAATCCAGGAGGCTATTCTTGTCAGTAGGTTTCATGTACATGCCAGGTTTTAATTTTCCTCTTGCAGCCATTATTGAAACATTTAGGAAGGGCATCTGATAATGATCAATGAGCATTGTGAAATTCATGAATGGGTTACAGGAATTAAGCCAAGGAAGGAACCCATGTGCTTCTTCCCTGTTATAAAGCCAAATCACAAGGGAATCATCAATGTAATGAAGCCAAATGATCAAATGCTGATTGTATGGATTATTAATTCACCTGACAGGGCTGAATGATGAAATACCATGGTCCCAGCCAAATACCCTATAATGACATGGTCACTAATAAATAATAATATACAACCCCCCTTCCGTTTTTTTCCCAAAATATACAGACATGGCATAATAAAGTATGCACATGTTTACCTGAACACATCCACAGTTAATTCAATATGGGGGAATGGATGCCCTCAAATACTGTGTAGCATGCGAAACATGGTTTAGCTAGTTGAGCTGTATTTACATATTGAGAACTCAGAAGAAAAAGAAGTGCGCCATTGGAACTATAATTTGTTTCTTTTATAATAAAGTATGCACCAAGCCTCTTCCCATAGAACATACATGATAAGTAATTTGGTGTGGTCATGTATAACCAGTAAGGACCACAAAGAACCATTTGTAATCCAATATTCCACGGGACTGATAAAAAAGGTGATAAGTTTTACTAACTTGGTTTTACCCTTCAAGACAAAGATAAGCACACTATTAAAAGAGGACCAGCATGATTCTCCATCTATACTGCTCCTCCACGTTTGAGCCGTAACTGGGTACAACTGCCAGCCTCTGGGACTACATTTTCCCAGGAGGCATGGCGTTCATTACACGCACGCGCAATTATGCCTGGGTGCACAAACGCCCCTATTGATCATTGGGGGTGACATGCACCAGCTTCTAGTACCACGTTTCCCATAGGAGTCGGCATTCACAACATGCAAGTGCAACTATGCAAGTGCGCGTTGACGTCCCAAGTGTTCATCAGGCGACCTGAGATAAATCCACTTACTGGATGCTCATTAGCATCAGGGTGATGAAGAGCAGACCAAGTGCGTGTGGTCATCGACATGTTACCCTTGACAAAGTAAGTGACTTATGGGTGCCATCTAGTGATTTGGTGACATTAATGGTATATTGACTAACCACTGCATTATTCATTTTTTTTCTCTCTCTTTCATCTCACTACCTCTGGTTCTCCGCCCTTATCCTCAACAATGTGTGACTAAAAGGACATGTCCTGCACTCCTCCGATATAGCCTAGCGCCTTACAATTAAAGGGTAGGTCAACCTCTCCTGGTCAATATCTGTGACTGCATGATGCATGATGTTTGACTATACAGACTTTAAGCGGGCTTTATATGTCTCCCAGTCATTATGCAACTATATATCTGTTTAGTTTGTACGGGTATACATATTGACCACATGACTTTCTGTCTCAAAGGTGCTGTTTGCTCACTGATTTGATGGGGTGTTATCGGTGTGCACCACAGCAGTGCATCTGAAGCGGAAAACCATACAAGCAGATGCGAATTAGATGTTGGTATTCTCTTATAGGACCAAAGAAGGCAACGTTCTCAACAAGGGCACTTTTGTCCTTTTTGAATGCCTTATACTTGTTTCATGTTATGTGTTGTCCTGACCATGCTTAGTTAGGCTTTCGTTGACACTACTAACCGCTTTTCCAGGGCATAAATTGTAGGAGAGTAGGATCTGCTTCACATGGGTACCCCCACTTTTTGCTGATGCTTCACTGTTTTTCGACATTAGTCTGGCTGGGGCCCTGCTAATCAGAACCCCAGCCTAGCTGCTTCCTCTCTAAAATGGTTTCCATGTGCCTTAGGCACATCTCTGATTGGGATCTGGAGTGCCCTTATAAGTCCCTAGTATATGGTATACTATGTACCAAGGGCATAGGTACCTCAGAGGCCCGCCAGGGGCTGCAGCATGTATTATGCCACCCCTGGAAGGCCATCCAAACTGACACCACAGGTCTGCTACTGCAGCCTGGGTAAGGTGGTGCATGCACCCCTTACTGTGATATAGGTTACCTATATCACGAAATACATACACACATAGAAACCTATAAGTCACTCCTAAGGCAGGCCTTATCAATCCTAAAGGCAGAGTGCATGGTTCCTATGTGAGAGGGTGCCCCTGCATGAGCAGGGCCCCTCTGCAGCGTTCGGAGACCATCTCTGATGCTGTTTGTAGTGCAGCCTGACCATATACTCTTAAGCGCATTATATCCTCGCGGTAAAATGCTAACTTTGGAATGGCTGCACCTAAACATGTCGTGTTTGGTGTCAAACATCTTGGAATACTACCCCCCGCCAATCCTGGCGGCGGGGGTAGCATTCCACCCTTCTAGAGGGAAAGACATGTTAACTCTGACGAGTCCGGTAACTTCTTTCCAAAGCCCTGGCATCACAAAATGGATGCTGCTGCCACAGACACGAGTCTGGCCTCCTGCTGCTGGACGAAACTCCGGCAGGGGAGGCCTGGACAATAGGTTTCCTGTCCCAGGGAGGTGTGACCACCTCCCCAGACAGGATAATGTGTATTGGGGCTGGGCGGGAGCACTTTTGGGTGCTTTGAAGTCCTGCACTGGGGGCACATTTGGTGTCCCTGTGCATACCCCAGTTCAAACCGGATCAGGGGCTTGCAGCCCCTGCTTTGGCACGAACTGGACAAAGGGAAAGGGGTGTAGCCACCCCTCTGCCCTGACCCACCCATAGGTGGGGCCACAGAGTAGTCCAACCCCTATTTTTAGAATAAAGGTAGGAACCCAGTCCTTAGGACTTTAGATTATACCTGGACGAAACTCTGAAACTGAATCCTGGACCTTCGACGCTCTACTCACGATTAGAGGACTGAAGAATCTCCCTTGGGGTCAAGGAGTGACTCCCCTGCTTGGCAGGCACCAAAGAAGCATCTGTCCGGTTCGCATTACTGAAGCTCCCGTCGGACGCCGAAGTCATCGCATCACCAGAGGTGGATTCTCAGACTTCCCCGAGGCTACCCTGAGTCCCCAGCAAAGCTGAGGCCTGTGGCTATCGTGGGTGACTTGAGACCGTGACCCCTGGACACCGAGCACATTTGCAAGTGCACCATCTTCTAGGTCTCCCCAGAAGTCGTGCTTTGGGCTCCGAGTAGCCCTAGCCTCCAGCACCACCTGCACTGAAGATCACTGGCCTCCACTCCACGAGTGTCCTGTAAGCCAGCTCCACGTGCGGCGTCATGAGGCTCCTTCACGGTCGCTAGCCCGTTGGCTAGTAGCCCTTAACGAAGGCCAATCTTTTCCTTACTTGGCATCCTGGTTGCTCCAGGGCTGCCCTCACTTACCCTCGCTGGGTGAGTTCCACAGACCTTGCTGGTCTGCACCATCGACGATCTACATCTTACTCGAGACTTGCCGTTGCCAAGGCTTGTTGGGTCCAATCCGGTCGCCGACACCTCAGCACTCGACAGACATCGAGCACCAGCCCGAATCCTGCTCCTGGTCGCCGACAACGCCTCCCGGACCTCGTGGCTGAAGAGTCAAGACGACTGTCAACGCACCTGAAGTACTCGACATCGGTGGGCATCTGTCCATCGCCTTCCTGGTCACTGGCTAGTGACCCAGACTCTGTCCCCTCTGCGTTCAGGTTCACCAGAACTCCGATCCACTCTTGGATCCACCCGGACACTTTTCTCTTGGCCGCCAGCAGCACTTTGCAGCAGATCGCCATTCGAATCGACGACGAAACCCGACCCCGAAAGGCACCTATGCACCCAGCTTCCCTGGGTGAGGTAACACGAGTACTCCGGTGCTCCCGTGGGTAGAGACTCTTCAAAGTCCTAGATCTCAAAGGGTTTTGTCCTAGTCCTCTTTTAAGTGTCCCTTTCCTCTATTTTCCCGATCCCGACTTTCTCCATAGAAGTTAACGGCGTATCGCGGTTGTGTATTTACACTGCACGCGTCTCCCGTGGGTCCCCTGTGTCACTACCTTGGGTGGTTCCTTGTGGTCCAAGCACTTCTAGAGGCTCTAGGCCTAGTGTCTAGTTCAGTCGTGGTTCGCATACCACTTTATTGGTATATGGTTTGGTACGCCCCTAGGGCCCAAACGTGTATTTGTGCTATTACTGTGATTTAAGATCTTATAACTTATGTACTTCGAACTCTAGCCTCATAAAGAGACTAGAGGGGTGTGTTTAGCAATAAATACATATATTTTGAATATATACCTGGTGTGGTGCTCTTTCATTTGGTCACTCAAGAGATTATAGACTGGTAAAACAAGCTGCTTTACATTCCTTCAAGACTTAGCCTGAAGGCTGCTCTCCATAGCTACCACTAGGATAGCTTTCAATAAGGTTGTCTTTAACCTATCTACCATAAGAGTCGATTTGGACTGGTGCAAGGTGCCCACTATAATTAGTGGACAGCATATGCCAGGCCAACTTCTCACATTGGTGGCAGCGGTGGGATTATCTGGTAAAACAATAGCAAGCTGGAATCCCACACAGGTTGTCTTTAACCTATCTACCATAAGAGTCGATTTGGACTGGTGCAAGGTGCCCACTATAATTAGTGGACAGCATATGCCAGGCCAACTTCTCACATTGGTGGCAGCGGTGGGATTATCTGGTAAAACAATAGCAAGCTGGAATCCCACACGCCCTGCTCATGCAGGGGCACCCTCTCACATAGGAACCATGCACTCTGCCTTTAGGATTGATAAGGCCTGCCTTAGGAGTGACTTATAGGTTTCTATGTGTGTATGTATTTCGTGATATAGGTAACCTATATCACAGTAAGGGGTGCATGCACCACCTTACCCAGGCTGCAGTAGCAGACCTGTGGTGTCAGTTTGGATGGCCTTCCAGGGGTGGCATAATACATGCTGCAGCCCCTGGCAGGCCTCTGAGGTACCTATGCCCTTGGTACATAGTATACCATATACTAGGGACTTATAAGGGCACTCCAGATCCCAATCAGAGATGTGCCTAAGGCACATGGAAACCATTTTAGAGAGGAAGCAGCTAGGCTGGGGTTCTGATTAGCAGGGCCCCAGCCAGACTAATGTCGAAAAACAGTGAAGCATCAGCAAAAAGTGGGGGTACCCATGTGAAGCAGATCCTACTCTCCTACACAACCCCCCCAAACGTAGGGACATTAAACTAACCTTGCCCAGTTAAGTCTTCATGTTCTAAGTGGAAATACCTAGAGAGTCCATCTGCATTCGCATGGTTACTCCCAGGCCTATGTTCCACTGTAAAGTCCATCCCCTGTAGGGAAATGGACCACCTAAGCAGTTTGGGGTTTTCACCCTTCATTTGTTTTAGCCATAAGAGGGGCTTATGGTCTGTCTGAACCAGGAAGTGTGTACCAAACAAGTATGGCCTCAACTTCTTCAGAGCCCAGACCACAGCAAAGGCCTCCCTCTCTATGGCTGACCAACGTTTCTCTCTAGGGGTCAGCCTTCTGCTAATAAAAGCTACTGGCTGATCCTGACCTTCTTCATTCAATTGTGACAGTACAGCCCCTACCCCCAATTCAGATGCATTTGTGCTATTACTGTGATTTAAGATCTTATAACTTATGTACTTCGAACTCTAGCCTCATAAAGAGACTAGAGGGGTGTGTTTAGCAATAAATACATATATTTTGAATATATACCTGGTGTGGTGCTCTTTCATTTGGTCACTCAAGAGATTATAGACTGGTAAAACAAGCTGCTTTACATTCCTTCAAGACTTAGCCTGAAGGCTGCTCTCCATAGCTACCACTAGGATAGCTTTCAATAAGGTTGTCTTTAACCTATCTACCATAAGAGTCGATTTGGACTGGTGCAAGGTGCCCACTATAATTAGTGGACAGCATATGCCAGGCCAACTTCTCACATAAATAACCTAGTACTGACGAAAGCCCTGGATCCTATGGCCATCCAATTTTAGGGCTTAAACATGTGAACTAATACATAGGGTGTAGGACCATAATCTCCACAGTCACCCTTAATCATACCAGGAACACAGCTAATAAGGTGATATGTTGGTTTTTTGAGGTATTTTTATCTTTAGACTCGGCACGGTAATATCCTAAGTGCTCCACGGAACATGGTCGAGCTCATCCTTGTTTTAAGGGACCAGTATGAGACCTAATGATGAAGCATGACACCAATAGGGTGTGTGAGGGTCTACCTAGCAACATTAAGGTATTGTTCAACCGAATGTAGGTCTAGCTTCACTTTGGGTGTCTCCATCCCGGACTGTCTACTGGATTAATGATTATTTATATAGGATACCTTTTGTTAGACCCATTAGGAAAATGCACTTTAGGCATTCAAGATTGTTTTTGCTATTAGCACATCTTGTTTTTTGACTCCATGGGACCTGTAGTCCTTGTTGCCTTTACTCAGGTGTTTAATATAGCGGATGCCTCTCAGAAGCAAGCTTCTGTCCAGACAATGACCACAGTCTGCACACCTCTTCTTCTTTTTCTGCTCCAGAATATATTCAAGTTCAGAAGCTTCATAGTAGTGTGTAGCACAGGACTAGCGTGTAAATGTATCCCATGCTGCATCGTGCTTCCACCACATGGTCATTTGCAGTCCTTCACAAAACTCCCAAAATAAAAGTGGAAGAAGTATTTGCTGTACACCCGGGGGGTCATTACGATGGCGGGCGGACTTCGGACCGCCCGCAAGAGGTGCGGCGGTCCCGCTGTGCGTATTATGATGCCACCGCCACCGTGGCGGTGGCATCCCCTATTCCCAGCATTGTGGCGGGCGGTGCTCACAGCTCCGCCCGCCACAATGCTGGGAATGCACGTTGTGCATTGACATGCACAAGGTGACAGGCACTTTGTCCATGCCAATGCAGGGGGTACCATATGTACACCCCATGTGCACCCCCAACATCCTGGATGCCCGCTACGGACCCCCAACAGCGAAGACCACATGCCTTTCCATGGCGGCAACGCCGCCATCATCATAATATGGATGGCGGTGTCTTGCTGACACCGCCACCATATTATGCATGTTTTCCGCCCAGTCGACTAATCGACTGGCGGAAAAGCAGCGGATGGTCTTTCCGTCCGCCGTGGACCCCCCAGCCATCATAATATGGCGGGGGAAATGTTAGGCGGGCGGTGTAGAATAGCGGGCGGATCGCCATCGCCATACGGGTGGTGGAGATCCGCCCGCTATCATAATGACCCCCAAAGTTCTTTGATTGCCTCTCTTGGGATCCTACTGCTTTGCTAGAACTATCCGCAATACTCACCTTTATCTCATTAGCTAGCTGGTGAAACTTTTCCTGGTCATTTCACTGTGCTAGTCTGGCAGCTTCAATTTAAGGTCTTGTTCGGCCCTGTGCTTGTGTCTAGCACTACTCCTTGCTTCTTGGTATTCGTGACCCGCACTCCACTGGCTGATTGTACAAGGGGTCTGAATTACAACTTCAATATTTTGAGGCTAGTTTATAGACTAGATCTAGATTAGTCAGTAAATGCCACCAACATCTAAATATATATGGTGTTATCAGTCTTTTTAAACACCAGACAACGTCCATTGAATGGAAAGCGCCAAAAAACGACTGAATTTAGGTTATTATAGTTCTACAAATTGATAACTACACGCATCGTGTTAGTAGTTTTCACTCTTTTTGTCTAAGAATTTAAAAAACATGAAAGATATACTAAAGCAATTAGACAATATTTAAAAATCAGGAAAGTATTTTTTTTTTGTGAAATTATTTTCAGTTCTCCTAAAAAAAGTGTAAGATACTTGTAATAACTGAACCTCAAGACAAGATTAAACATCAAATGTACTAACAAATCCCTTGCTTAATAGCTTTGAGAAGTTTCTAATTACATTTTGCAAAGAGAAACCAAAACAACCATAATTTGCATAAGCAAAAATATTCTATTTTATGATTTTGACATCACCGTGTACTAGTAATTATATTTTAACTACAATTTATCCACAGACTTTTTCCATAATTAAATATCAGTAAATTACGTTGACAAACTTGTTTGCACATGTTTTAATTGAAATTGTGGCCTTTTGATACAATTGTCTCTCGTGTTTATTGTACAATTCCTTTTCTGCTAGTACAGAAGAATTAATTTTTTTAGATAAGCTGCTATGCTGCACAGCTTAAAGTTCTTTAAAGAGGAAAATGTTAAGCTGCATAATGCTTCCGAGAAAGATGCAGTGATGTCATTCTTATCAGCCCTCAACATTGATTTGTAACTTTTGTCATTGAATCGTTATGTTCATGTTTTAGCATAGGTGTTGGTTTAAAATGTGTACTGCCTAGATATGTCATCATTTCAATATTTACCACATGGAACTTGAATGTATTTCTGTACCAACCTGGAGAGTTATAAAAGATCCCACAAGGTACGAAAATAGCATTCGAGTTGCTTAATTTCATTTTTTGCAATCAATACCACACATTCACAAAGTTAAAACAATAGTTCCTACAACAGAATTATCTGGCAGTCCGTCATTACCCTTGGGATAATCCACTGCTAAGTGACTTACCGTCATGAGATTCAGTACATTTTGGGGAGAAATTGTGACTCTATTTAAGTCACATATTAATGTGGAATTTCTTACGAAGTAAAGCGTTGTAAGCAAAAGAGCAACTAAAACACTGAAACACTACCTCCAGCATGACCCTCACCCGACCACGACCCCCCAGTCTGCTCCCTACACTTAAACACTACCCTGCACGACCCCCCGACACTACCCTAACCCCTAAAACACTACCCTGCACTACACATTCACCACAGCACTACCCTAAACCCTAAAACACTACCTCCAGCACGACCCTCCCCCGACCCCCAGTCCGCTCCCTACACTTAAACACTACCCTGCACGACCCCCCCGACACTACCCTAAACCCTAAAACACTACCCTACACTACACAAACACTACAACACTACCCCAAACCCTAAAACACTACCCCCACCCCTGGCCCAATCCCCCTTACCTCGCTCTCCTCGTGGTTCACCTCCCTGGTTCCTGCTTCACGTCGGCTGAGGGGCGGTGCACGATGCACGTCGTTTAGAGGAAACGGAAGAGCCTCAGTTTCCTCACAACGAGGTGGATCGCCATTACATCTCATGCGTTGTAAAAGCGCATGCGATGTAATAACATGCGTAGTAATGGTTACGCGTTGTTACATCACATGCGTTGTAACGCATGCGATGTAATGGTATGCGGTGTAAAAGCCGCGTTGAAATGGCTGTTTACCCTTCCAGCAGTGCTCACAGGTTACAGCGCCGTCCATGGCAATCTGCGACAGCAAGCAAGTTACAACTAATATTATAGACAGATTTTCAGATACTATTACGGATTCTTGCTCTGCTTTGAATGTACGCATATTTATTTTAAACATATGCATGCTTTTCATATATTTGGAAATGTAGTCATTCTCTACAACTTGGTTTGGCAGTTTATAAAAATACACATTTTGCCAATTTAAACAAGTTTCATTTGGAGAAACAAACCCCCTTCATTAACGAAAAAACTAATGTTTTCATAAAAAAACACAATTCTGGACTTAAATACCTACTTTTATTTTTAGCTTGTACTTTGTCATTTTCACCAAGTACTCGTACTTTTATACATGGTTATATGCTACTGCAAACAATATCCCTATACTTATCATTATTATGCTAGGGGCACCATTATACCAATGATGGCCACCATTATGCCATGGAAGTCCACATTTTCCCAGGAATTATCACCAATATGCTGGAATCTAGATCATACCAGAAGTATGCATTATCATGCAATTGATACCCACAATGTGCCAAGAAATACTAAAATTATTGGAGAGTGAGGCTTATCGAAATGATAGGCATCCCCAAGCCATGGATTCCCTTACTTTGCCAGGAAATACTACAATTATAACTTGGAAAGCAGCACCAGGGTGAACACCATCGTGCTGCATATGCTAAGCAAAGATATCCCACCAATATTCCAGGGATGGTTGCCTCCGTCACCATGGATGCCTCGATAGGACAAGAATTATTACCATAATGGAAAGGCCAGTATCTTACCAGAGATGAGCAAGATCAAGTCATAGATCCAGTAGACATCTGCAATATACCAGGGCACACACTATCACATCCACTCTCAGACACACATTTCCCACAACACACACTCTTCCATAAATACACAAGCCAGCATCATTGCAAACACTTTATTTACATTCTGCTTGCAATGCCGTATTTCAGGTAGATGATAGCTCCACTCTTCCAGGTTAGACTTTGTAAGGGCAGGAAGTCGTTTCTCCATGCCAGACGGAATCTATTCTTCTCTCTACTGACTAAGGAGAACAGTCCTGATGGAGCAGGGCTAAATCTTTGGGTGTAATCATTAAATAACCCCTGCCACTGGCCATATGGACCTTTGTGCATTGACAAGGAGAAGTTAAAAGGCGTGAACATCTACATCTAGGAACACTTTAAAGCAATCGCTGTGCTGAGGAAGCGGATCAGGCACATCTTTGTGCATCAGTAAAGACTTGGCCACTAGGAAAATGTTTTGCATCCACAGTCTGCAGTAGCCAACCATTACCAGGAAAATCCTGACTTCTCTCTGAGTTCAGGGTGGGTCCATCTTCATTGTCTCTATTCTCTCTTATAAAAGGAACACATTATGGACAGAATGCTGAACAATGCAAACATTCATCCCCAGTCTCAAAGATCGGGGTTTAATCCATTGTTCTTTTGCTCACCACGCCACCCCAGTTTGGACCAAGCCATATGCAAATCAGTCTTGACCCTGTTCCTCATGAGAACAGTCCGGCCCGAACTGCCAAGCCAGGTCCTCCCTGGACCGGAAACAAGCATCCTGGGACCGGTTTCGGGGCATCACCCCTCATCAGCCAAGCTAGCTTGAATCCAGTGGCGCAGTGAGCATGGGACCCACGTCTGGGCATACCCTTCCCACTTAGGGCGACAAAAGCAAAAGGAACAAATGATGGACGGAATGCTGGTCAATGTAAACATTTTTCTATTCTCTCTTGTGATACCTTTCTCTTTCCCTTTCCCTTCTCATTCTCAAATATAGTACTTCTTTTTGACAATATTGTAATTTGCTTAGAGACACCTTGGGGCCGATTCCGATTCGGGCCGGAAATCTCTCCGACCGAGCCGGACCCGGAGAGAATTCCGACCGAATCGGACTCTGGCAGTCCGACCGAACGAGTACGATGCGCACGCATGCACCCGGACTCGATTCGGTCGGACTCCCATTGAAGTCAATGGGAGCCGGTCGTACAACGCGTACGCGGGCTCCCATTGACTCGATGGGTGCGAGGCAAACAAGGGCGCCCCCTACAGCGGGTACGCGTCGAAGCGCATCGTGCCGTACAAGCACAGGTAGGGGGGACCCATGGGTCCCCCCTGTGTGCGACTCGTGCGGCTACGCGTACAGGGGGGTCCGACGCGGACCCCCAAAGTCCGGCTCCGACAGCTCTTTCGAGCCAGATGGCGCGAGTCGGTCGGACTGCTCGCGGTGCGCATCGTACTTACCCGGCCGGGGAACGTCTCCATTGCGCGGTGCGAGTTGTGTCCGTGCGAGTCGGTCGGAGCGTGTTGAAGCCGCGTTCGAGTCGGTCGGCGATTTCGCGGGCGCTTGCATCGTACTCGCTCGGCCGGACCCGCGTACGATTCGGTCGGGAAACAGGGCTCCGAATCGGATCCGGTAATGCCGAATCCGATTCGGAGCCCTACCGGCCGAGATCGGAATCGGCCCCCTTGTGTCTGTTCTCAACCAAATGATTTAAAAGAGCAATTGTGTCCTGTTTGCAAGCTTGTTGTGTACATGATGCTGAAAGCAGGTCATCAACGTATTGTACAAGAACTGAATTGCAAGGCATCTTCAGAGTCTCAAGATTCTTTTTTAAGATCTGATTAAAGATTGAAGGACTTTGTATACCCTTGTGGAACCATGCCAAAACTCTATCTCTGAATACAAATGAGAACAAGAATCGACTGTCCTCATCCAATGGAATGGAGAAAAAGGCAGAGATCCACAACAGTAAACCACACTTCAGCGCAGAAAATTTGAAATAGTATTGCTGCTGGATTCAGTACCATGGGACAACATGGGCAACTATATTATTAATTTTCCGAAGATCTTGTACAATTCTATTTTTTCCTTTGGGCTTCTGTAAACCCATGATAGGCAAATTGCAAGGACTTCTGACAATCTCTTTTAAAATCCCTTGTTTTAAAAAAAAATTTATCAATGGAGTTATTCCAGCCACTGTTTCAGGTGTCAAATTATATGGTGGTGTTTTTATGAAAACTTCATTTAGCTTTATTTTAATTTGGACAGGTTCTCCACCCTTGATTGATCTGAAGACTTTTCCTGAAAAATTCCATACTTCTCATTTTTCAGTTTCTTCTAAATTGAGAGGTAACTCCTCTACTGTTCATACAGGATACAATCCTACAACTATTGGGCCATTTTAAATTCAATATCTTCGTCATGCATTTGAAATTCCACACCGACCGGTGTGGAGTGAATAGTGCAATTTAACTTCCTCAAAAGAACCCTTCCTAACACATTTATGGGACTTGAATCACAACCCACAAATTGGTGATCCTCCTAAATGAGCCTTTTTTACAGGCACTTTCTTTGAAACAGGATTAGTTATTTGTTTATTTGTAATACCAACAACTTGGATCTTCTTTCCAGAGAGGGGTAAGTCTGGGACTTCCACTGTCCCTGACAGTAGAAAGGGTAGCACCTGTGTCAATGAGAAATGACATATGGTGGCCATTAACCTTTCCTTCTACAAATGGTCCACTTTGACCTACTTCTAAGACTGCGACAAGTATGCAATCTTTTTCCTCCTCAGGCACCATCATTGGGAATTGTCAGAGTCAAAGCTCTCATTCTCCAACATGGGAAACTGCTGGAATGGGTTCTGATTTTGGAATGGTTTTGAAATTGCTCTTGGTATTTGATTCATATTGAATCGGGAATCATATTCTTTGGGGCCATTGAAGCTTGTGGGACCTGCATCATCGGAACTTGTGACTGTGTTGGCATCTGCATTCGTTGGACCAAAACCTGAACAGGAATGTTTTGCATTTGTGTTTGATTTACTCCTTGCATTTGACCATCACCACTCACTCGATTTGGAATCTGTTTGCACTCTCTCTTCCAATGACAGAGCCTGTTACAATAATGACAAGGAGCTGATTTCTTCAATCTTGCAATGTCTGCTCCATAATTCAGATCAACCGAAACACCTCGAACTCTACCCTGTGTAACACCAATTCCGTCGTGTGCAATTTAACCTCCAACTTGAAACCCAACACCTTGAATTCCACTAACATTCCCTTCATGTGATTGATTCTGGAATCCTTTTTGAGCCAGCTTAGTGTGAGCCAACATACATTTCTCTTTAGTCTCTTCTGCTTCATTTCTTGCTCATCACTACAGTATTTTGCATACCTCAGAATCTCATCTAAGGGTTTCATCTGCCAACAAATTACATCCTGTTGTATGTGCGTGCTGATTTCTATTCTCAACTCAAGAATGAACTGTGACACAAAACTCACCATATCTCCTTTTCGGAATATTCTTGTCTGCTATACTGTTTAAACACCTGCAACAATTGTTCATAATAAGCATGCACTGATTCTTTAGCTTCTTGAAATATTGATCTTCAACCAATCAATATCCCTCACTGGAACTTTTCCTTTCAGAAATGTAATCACCTCATCATACTTTGTCATCACCACAGGTGAAGGTGCACAAGTACATGCATCTCTTGGAGGCTCAGTACATGGACATTACACAGCTATCTTACATTCAGCCCATAGATCACTCGGTCCCACAACATAGAAGGAATTCTACTTGGTCCACAAAACCTTTAAAAGTTTCACATATCTATCAACCTCTGTATACCACTGGGCAGGATTCTCTCTTAATTTCAGAAAGTTGTTTGTGAATATCACAAGATCACCTCTACTCCATGGCACATGAGCATACCCTCCACCTGGTATCTTCATCATAGGGAAAGTTAAAGCCTCATCTTCATCAGGGGGACTGGTGGTGGCTTACCATTTGCTTCAGTAGCATCTGATTGTTTATTTTTCTTTCCCTGTTTCTTTGCTCTCTTGCTCTCTAATCTGTCAAAATCACTTTATTAGCGGATGCATTTCACCAACTCTTCAATATGTAATCTCATTTCTAAAGACAGCATTTTCACAATTGCTTCATCATCTAACTTTGCCCTGAACCATTCTGTAAAGAAGCACTTTTAGAGAGATCCACTTAATCTTTTCCTGCCTATGCAGCAGCAGATTTCTTTACTCAAATATATCAATTCATTTTCCTGATATTTAGTCAAATGTGAAATGTCTGGGCCTCTTCTAATAATCTCTTTTAATTCCACCTTTAATTTTTGGTACGTCTAGGGGCCTTACCCTTTTCTGGCAAATAAATGGCCTCTCTGTTTCTCCCATCCTTTTATTTTCCAACGTTTCTTCAAACCATGGGGACAATATCTCGTCATCATCTGGCCCTGTCTATCCCTGTGCAATAAGTGTCATAAAGATTCTTCTCCCTTCTCTTAATGATTGAACATTTTGTGGTGGTACCCAGGCAACATCCTGTGGGTTTTGCGATGTCGGGATGAACCCTGTTGCAGCTACTCCGCGTACCGCACCTAGAACTGTAGGATTCAGTATAATATTTACTGGAATCCCAAAGGGTTGAGCTGATACAACCTGTGTCACTGGTGCAGGAACATTCACTATCTACTGGAAGTAGTCTCTCAATATGAGTTGTATTTGGCTTAACAGTAAAACCATCTGGACTGGTTGTGGGAGCCACAATTGGCGGTCGTCGTGAGGAAAATAAGACATCTAAAATATTATCCTCTGAATCGCTAACAGTTTTTTTTTTCTTGCAGCTTCCTCATCATCATTTCCCTGTTTCTGATTCTTTTTTAGACTTTTGGGTATTTACAGGTGGGTGCTGTTAGAAATTGTGTTTATGGTTGGCCGAGGTATGCACCCTGTCCAATGAGGAACCACAATCCTAGTCAGGAAAAGTCAGATACACACCATAAATTAACCTGTGCTCACCCTCTAGTAGTTTGGCACAGAGCAGGCAGGCTTAACTTAAGAGCCAATGTGTAAAATATTTGTGCAGCACTTCAAACAGTAACACATAGAAAACACCAAAAAAAGACTCCACACCCGTTTAGAAAAATAGATTATGATTTTATAAATAATACAAGAACAAACCGACATAATCCAATGAGTAGAAGTTGAGATATGAATTTTTAAAGATAAAGGGCCTGATTGCGATTTTGGCGGTAAGGGAATCCCTGTTGAAACATCATAGGAACCCCACCGCCTACTTGGCAGTCCGCCCGCCATATTAGGATGTTGGTGGTTTTCAAAATGAAAGACCACCGGAGCACTGTCGCCACCGCTGTCACCACCAGCCATTCGCCGACTGCCTCGATGGCAGCATGGGGAAAGCAGCCACCAGAGGGCGGTACAGGCAAGTTCACCACCATCGGAATTATGAGTTGGCTTTCCATTGAGCCAACCCTGGTGGGAAGACTGCTTGCTTAGAGTCGGCGGAATCAAAGGAATTGAGGTGCATACTCACCCATTTCCTTTTCTTCCCTTCTGTCTCTCCACGTGGATCCCTTCCTCCAGGGCCCCCCTTCACAGCTGCATCTTGACACCAAAGAGAAAACAGCCCTGTTGGTGCCAAATCCGGGTAAATCCCGTTTGCACTATTTACCATTTGACTAGACTGGGTACATTCGGTCCGGACACAAGCAAGGGGAAAGTACTGATAGTAGGTATTCCTTCACGTGTCATGCATATGTGTGCATTTAACACTTGTGCAGTCAAAATATACAAAGATGAAGCGCCAAAGCCGGGATGCGATGGTTCTGAAGCCGATGCGCTGGGTTTCTCCACAGAGTCGAGTTGATGCGTCGATCTTCTCACACTGCAGTGCCGGCTATGTGGTTGTTCCGATGCTTTGGTTCTTGAGGCGATGAGCTGGTTCCAAGTGCAATGTGCCGGATGTGCTCCCACAACAGCGGCAATGCATTAATTTTGCGTCATGCAGCTGAGGATGCGTCGGTTCCAATGGAGCAAGCACCTGGATCCACTTCCAATGGACCAAGCACAGGAGCAGAAGGTGAGGCTTTGATATCCCTGAGCCTTAAAACAGGAGGCAATCCAGCATGCCCTTGAAGATCACTCTGGCTTCAAGCAAGAGTCCAATTCTTCCTCGGCAGGGGCAGAGGGTAGCAGGCAGCCAGGCAGCACAGCAGAAAATCAGTTCTTCCAAAGCAACATCCAGGAGAGTGGCAGTCCTTCTTCCTGGCAGAGTTTCTTTACAGGTCCAGAAGTGTCTGAGTTGGTGGGTCAGAAGTCCAGTTATTGTGGGGCCTTTGGAGTGGGGGTGACTTCATAGAGGGGCTTTGAAGAGAGCAGAGTTCTTCCCTTCCTGCTATGATTCAATTGCTATACCTAAATCTTCAGGTATAGTCATAAATAACCCCCGTCATTGGTCGTTTGGACCTTTGCGCATCGACAAAGAGAAGTTAAAAGGAGCAAGCATCTACATCAATTGAATAACATGATGAATTGTTTATGACTTTTAATACAGTCAATAAACAGAGTTTTGTATGAATCAAAAGGTTTAATTTTTCAATTCTTTTAGTATTTTATCATTTGTTTTAGTCTTTTAAGCATCAACATTAGTAATGAACATAATCCAATTTCAATATAGGGTAAAATAGAATACTAGTCAAGATAACAGTGAAAATCATAATAATGCAGCAAGCGTGTTCATGAAGGAAATTCCCTAATATAAATAAATTGAAATAATGTGGAATAAGGTGTCAGTTCAGATATTCAATAAAGAGTACTGATGCGAGAATCGATGCATAAGCATGAAGCCTTTGCATAATAAAAAGGAAAGTATTCTCAGCTATAAATCAGCAGACGTCAATGAAGTAAGCTAATCAATCTCCCAAAAAGAGAGATTTAGAGAAACTCAAAGATGAATCCCTAAGGTGTGCGAATGAAGGACACTCTTATGGAAAAGCCAGGGAGAAAATTTTGCAGTCCAGGCTGTTCTTCTCATGAATCATCCTTCCTGTTGCTGCCTCTTGCCTCTTGCCTAATACAAAACAAATGCCTATTCACTAGCTAACAGAAGGCTGCTGAAAAGTTACAACATCTGCAGCAAAAAAAAACATGTCATGTAAACAGTCAAATGTGAAAACAGGCCTTTGAATGTTAATCCATTATTTTCAGTCAAATTGGCATCAACAGTTAGGCTAACTTAAGCCAGCACTTATTTAGTTCACTGGCAGTCTTATATCATTAAGTATGAGTGCCTACTACAATATTTGCATTTAGTATATGTTTTATTTGAATGTAGACATTTACAATTTTTTTATAAAAAGCTTGTGTATTTACAAATAAAATTTACTCTAGTAGATCTAAAGCTGGATAGAAAAGTCAGTGTGGAATGAAAAAGAGGAAAACCACCCACAGTTTTTCTCACAGCTTCTGATAGGGCAGGAAGTGTGCAAGGGTTATGACACCTTCACCATCCAGATATTCCTTTGCTGACTGACAGGATATGTTATGTTATCCAGATTTGTATAGCGCACCCAGGAGAGAGCCCTGATGCAGAGCAGGTGTGAGAACCTAACCAAATCTACTCAAAAAGCCCGGTTTTCAGCTTTTAGCAGAATTCAAGAAGTGAGAAGGATGCTCTTATGTGTAGTGACAGCTTTAGGAGCAAGTTAGGAGAAGACTTGACCAACAGATCAGGTTTTCCATATGTGTGGTATGTGTGCAAGCAGGAGTCTGGGTGAGCGGAGGTGTCTGAAAGACTTGTGAATAGTAGATGCTATTGTTGAATGATGCACCAGTGTTATGTAGTGCCTTGAAAGTGTGGGTTGGGAGTTTAAATTGTGCTCAGTTATGTATTGAACTCCAGTGGAGCTCCTCCTGGCATGGCAAGTTGAGAGCTATGCTGGCTACTGAGTTCTGAATAGTCTGCAGCCTTCTGAAGAGTTTTTAGTTGATACCGGCATAGAGGATTTTTCCATAGTTTAGCTTGCTTGTGACCAGGGTGTGCATGATGGTTTTCCAGGTGCTGATCGGGAGCCATTTGAAAATCTTCCTCAGCATCTTCATGGTATGAAGCTGTGAAGGCATTGGCTTGGGAGGTCATGTCGAATTTCCTGTTGATGATAGTCCAGAGGATCTTGATGTGGGTGCTGGGGTTGGGTGTCAGTCCCAGCTCTATCAGCCACTAGGTGGAGTCCCATGGATGAAGTGCTCTTCCTGCAGGTCATGATTTCAGTCTTGTCGGTGTTAAGCTTTAAGCAGCTGGTCTTCATACAGGTAAAGATTTCAGTTATGCAGGCTTTGAACTTGATCCCAGTACTTGGCATCTTATCCATTATGGAGAGAATGAGTTCCATGTCCGTTGGCATGGGAGAGGACATTGATGCTGTGAGAGCGGATCATGTTGGCTAGAGGGATCGTGTGAGTATTGAAGAAGATTGGGCTCAGGGAGGATTCTTGTGCACAGTGCTATGCTGATTGACTGGGTCCTTCCAGTCAGGAAGGAGCGAATCCATCGGAGTACGTGTCCTTGGATTCCGATGTCGTGTAGGTGTTGGATGAGGATGAGGTGGGAGACTGAATCAAATGTAGAGAAGAGGTCCAGAAGGATGAGGGTTGCTGTGTCTCCTCTGTCCAGAGTCATGCAGATGTCATCCATGCCGGCAATGAGGGTAGTTTCTGTGCTGTGTTTGGGTCTGCAACCAGACTGAGAGGTGTTAGGAAGTTGGTGGTCATTGAGGTATTCTGTGAGACGTCTGTTGATGATTTTCTCTAATGCCTTGGCCAGGAATGGCAGCAGGGAGATTGGTCTGAAGTTAGCAGCATTGAAGAGTCCAAAGGTCAGCTCTTGTGTACTTTCTTAACCTTCTGGCATCATCAGCTAGAGTGCTTACATGCACTTTGGCATTGAGAATGAAAACATAATCTACTAGATTGCCATTATATGAAGCACTAGCTACCTTCCAGCATTATGTGTGTTGGTAGCAATATGTTGTGACACTCATATGCAAAAGCAACCATTGGCACTAAGGTAAGAAATGTAACTGTGAACAAGACTATCATTTCTTTCATGGAGAGATTCCATAGATTTATTTTTAATTTTCAGGTGTTTTTTCCATTTTAATGTTGAGTGTTAAATGGACTGGGAAGTGTTCTGATTAGTGGCCAATTTAATGTCTTGAATTAGGCATGATTTGATTTGATGATGATGTGTTTTTAAATATGTGTATTGCTATGATGCAGTTTGAGTTCATTCATTATAATTGGAACCCAAAAGGTGAGTAATTATGAGGAAATGATTTTACCTAAAGGGGTTGGCTAATTGTTCAATGTAGGGACCCCTTTGGTGTGATTTTGTGAAGAATAGTATCTGCCTATTGTGAATTCTCATATGTTGTGGTTGCTGCAACCTTATTTCAACCTCTACTGAGGAATTAGGACTGTTTTTACTGCCCTGTAATGCTCTGGACTGTGTTGGACTATACGTTGATCAAATTTCAGCTAAACCTGTAGCATAAGTGTGATATGTTGTGGGAAACTGGGTTCTTATTGCAGTGCTGCCCCACTTTTTACCTGGTTTCTGATGCAACTTTGACTGAATTATACTGGGTCCCTGCTAACCAGGTCCCCAGTACCAGTATTCTCTCCCTAAAATTGCACCACAATTGGCACAACTTCAGCAACCCTTGTAAGTCCCTAATAAATGGTATCCCTGGTGAGACTGAAGAGGGTCCACTAGGGCTGCAGCACCAGTTGTGCCACCCTAGGGACCCCTCACCAAGACCATGCAAACTGCCATTGCAGGCTGTGTGTCTTGTTGCAGAGAAAAAACTGAAGAGTCGACATGACACACAGCCCAATGTGCCATACCAACATACACTGCATGAGGTATAGGTAAGTCACCTCTACTGCAGGTCTTATATCCCTAAGGCAGGGTGCACTATACCCCATGTGTGAACATATCTGCATGAGCAGATATGACCTTACAATATCCAAGTCCATTCTTGGATATTGTAAGCGCACAGGGAAGCCATAGAGAGTGCATGGACTGGATACTTGTCATTACGAGTTTCCTAGCTCCTTGGTGGCTTCACTGTACCCCAAAATGTTTGGCACCAAACTTCTGGTATTAATAAATCCTCACTGATGGCATTGTCAGATTTATTGATAATTACAGACAGAAGACCCATTAGAGGGATCCCTGAAAACCTACCAAGCACTGGTGTGGTCTCTGAATAGTCTTAGCCAGCCTGCCACCAGCAGACATGTTTCTGACCTCATGGGGTGAGAGCCAGCGCTCTCAGAGGCCAGGAACAAAGCCTGCTCTGGACAGAGGTGCTTCACAGCTCCTTCAGGGAGAAAAGACATTCCAAGGCAGAAAGCTTCAAAGGCGGGGCCAGCTTTGAAGTGCAAGTCAGGCATCTCCAGATAGTGGAGGCTGCCAACCCCCCTGTCCTGCTCCACATTTGGCGGGAGGACAAGCGGGAACATTTGTTAAATTAGGAGGTGTGCCCACATTCAGCATGCACTACCCCTAAGGTGGGGTAGCTGGTGTGGACAACTGGACATGATTTTTACAATTCCTCCATCTTGGGATGGCAAATATTAACCTATCAGGGCTGGGGTAGTGCCCCTTCCCACAGGAAGTGGTCACTTAGAGGGTGTAGACAACCTAAAGGTAGGTAGCCCATTGGCTACTACCTGTCTCCCCCTACACCACCATAAATTCAGTATTTAGGTGGCATCCCTGGACCTTGCAACTTAGATTCGATGGACCTAAGAAGAGCAATGAACAAAGAAGAGTTGCTGACCAGGGAAACAGAAGACCTGCTGCTGAAAATTGGCACCAAACCCTTCCAGCTGCTTCCAGGACTCAACAATCATGGTGTGCTGTCTCGCCCTGCAACTGTGAGGTCTCCAAGAACCCCGTAGCACGTCCAGCCTTCAAAACATTGCCTAGAACTTCACTTGGAGAAGACGAGCTACTCCTCTGCGGCCTTCAGGCACCGAACCACGAAGTCCAGTTTACTGAACTGCTGCTCCCTGGCAATTCTGATGCAGCATCCAAGCAAGAAGAGGTACATCAGCTCCCAAGGGTCAGATCTGTCCCCCCATTAAGTGAGAGGACACCAGGACCTAGTGAATCCATGCCGTACCAATACTCGGTGTCCCCACCCCTGCACCGAAGACCAAGAAGAAAGAGTCTAATCCGGACTCCAATGACACAGGATACAGACACCCATTGAGGGACTTTAAGACCCCTGAGACTCGCTTTGTGAGTGGCCCAGCTGTCCCGGAAGCACCTATGCAACCTGCCTGCCCCTGACCGCGAGGACCATCTTGACACACAACACTTGGCTACCCTATCTGCTCTGCACCCAGCCCGCCTGGCCTGGGTAACGACAAACCACCTGTGCTTCCATGGTCCTGAGGCCCTTGCGACCAACTCCCTTGAGTGGGAACACCCGGACTTAACTTTAAGTCCAGATGTGCAGTGTGTTTTCAGTTAGCCTCCTTCTTAGAAGCGCCTTCTACCAATGACCTCAGCACCCTGCTCCCAGCCGAATCCGGGACGCTTCCGAACGTCAGTTGCTGGAACATTGGACCTTGCCTTGCTGCTTACCTGAATCCTGAAGAACCTCGAGAACCCACTGTGTGATTTTCTATTATTTTTCCTATTTTCTTGCATTAACTTCTATTGTGAGTAATTGCGCACAACAGTTATTTCTTTTACAAACTTTAAAAATTCATAACTTAATAAGTACTCATCTTAGAATGAAGTTCTTGGTCTGAAAAATTATATAAAAATCAATTTTAGTTTTACAAATTGGTCTTGGATTTATTTTTGAGTGTGTGTCTCAGTTATTGCTTCAGTCAGTACAACAAATGCTACCCTCTGATAAGCCTAACTGCTCACCCACAGTACCACAAATAGAGCATTAGTATTGTCCAATTTTACCTCTGTATAAAAATAAGGGATCCACTGGACTCTCTGCACAGTGTACTTCATTTTAGTACGCTTTATAGAGAGCCAGCTACCTATACCTGTCATGGTGAAACCCGCAGGTGTATATACCTTTAATTAAGTAAAGGTGCATACATAGAGTGTACAAGGAAATCTGCCGCTGTTGACATCATAGAGAGATGGAACAACTAAATACAAGACATCTCCCTGTCAAAGTAGCGTTTAGAACTCATGGCCCAGAAGAGCATGAGGTGAAGTGACAGCTCTCCATGACCAAATAAATTGCATATTGTTCTTGGTGATATTAAAGTCTTGGTGTGTACATCCAAACCTGCAGAATATGAAATGTGGCAATTTGTCCTTTATGGAGAGATATGTGTGCCCTTCTGCACTGGGAACAGACGTTTGTCAGATGAAATCATGCAGTGAATGATGGCTGACAAGCATGCATCGGAGAATTGCTGGGCAACGGACGCAATATTTAAACTATTAAATCAATAGTAGGGGAGAATACTTGTTTCTGTATGTGATGCTCATGTGCTTGAAAGACAAAATGGCAGTGTTTTTATGTACATAGTGAGCATGGGTTTTGGATCAGTGGCTGCTCAACAAGGTTAAGCAGGGGATTTAAGGTGGGTCCTGTACATGTCAAAACTATTTTAGAGTCCTTTGCATTACAACAGGTTATGCAGTGTTAGCTGAGCTGATCTTATGTTCTATGTAGTTAGTGTTTGTAGCGGCACGTTATAACAAATAGGTTTCATGGGGACAACACATTTTTACGATATATAAAAAAGAAGCTTTTCTAGCTCAGGACAGGTCTGGTGTTTCATTGTTGGTGGCTGAACATCATAAAAATGCTTCATGGCAATTAGGTTCTAGCTACACCTCTGAACTACTGTATTGTCAGCAAAAGTCCCTTCGAATCAAGATAGCCCTGGGTGAGGTACAGCTGAAGTAATTGGATTTGGGGGAAAAGCTCAGAGTGCAAAAATTCAACTTTCATAGCCACCGAAGTCCTCTCACTTGGCCGAAAATGTTCACAGCTTTACCCAGTCATCATTTCTACCATCAGAATTAGGACCTCATTTAAGGGTTTGTCAGTGAGAAATCAGTTGTAAACACTACAAAACGAAAAGCCATACTGCAAGTGCCATAGGTGATAATGAGCTTGTCATATAGCGGGCGAGATATCCAACATGTTCATGATGGAGTATCCCATATTCCTAAGGCTATTAGTCTCTGTTTGGAGCTCCAAATCTTCCAGCGGTACAAGGGTGAAGTTGTATCCAATGAAGTCATTCTGAAATCAGACATCTTTGCCACAAGATCACACTGACACTTTAAGGTCTGGGAAGTCCTAAATAATCCTAAATTCCAACTTTTCAGCTTTTTGGGAACGTTCCTTTTAGCTGATTCTAAGTCTCCCAGAACCCCAGGGGGTAAAATTAGGGCCCAGTACACACTCCAGCAGAGGTAAATACCAAGGTCCAGTCCAGTCCAGTTATACCTGGTCCACTGATCACTACAGAAAAACAGTCTCTTGCAGATTGTTATGACCATGTAGCCACCCATGTGGTCAGCCAACTAACCCTTGGAAACCACTTCTTAGTCCTGGGTTCAAGTGGGAGTAGGTCCAGCCCTCAGGTCTTTACACAGGTTATAGGCTGCAAGTCAAGTCTTCTTCTTTTCATAGGTCCAGAAAGTGTTCTGAGAAACTAAAGCTCAGGTACAGTTTTTGCTCAATTTACTAGCTAGTAGGTGGGAGCATATCCTGGACAGCCTCCAACCAATGGGAAAAAAGTTCCCAAAGACAAACCATCCCACTTTTGCAGCACATCCTGTTTGTCCCACTCAAACTATCCCATAGTGCACTGTTTTAGTAAAATCCAACATGTCAAAACCTTTCTGCCATGAAGAGAGCTTGTGGCACACCTAGGGTTGTGTTTTAGGTAATTAGCAGACCGCTCCCACTCAACCACTGCAGATGGGTTCTCGGACCAGATTCCTCCTCCATTAAAAGTCAGGAGGCTACAGTGGGTTTTGGGATCAACTTACCCTTCATTTCCAGGCTCCCCTTATTACTAAACTATAAAGGTACAGGTCTCCCCCTTGTCCCATGGAAAGTACACATTTTTAAAAGTTAATTTTCCTTTATATTTATCAAACATTCCAACTTCACCATTGAAAAAGATTTTAATAGATATTAAAACAGTGATTTAACCATCTCTATAGCTTATTTCAAACCAAATATACAGATTTAACATATTAACTTTACTTTAGCTTTTTCTTCATAGAACCTGCTATAGCCATAGCAGTGAAAATAGCTTTTTGAGGCTGAAAATATTAAATTCTTGCTTGTTTCAATTTTAAACAAAAGGCCCTAACTTGTGTGCAAAAGGCCCTAACTTCTGGGTGACTTACTTAATATTTAAAAGTAGAGTTTTCCAAAGGTCTTCCTGCAGGTTTCAAAGCTGCAGGAGTCAGGCTACACATGTAGACATGAAGCCATGTTTTCCTTGTCAATCAGGAAATGGTACAATAGGTGCAGTAGTCCATGGGTGACATTTAAGACATTTAACTTTGTATGGTATTGAGATGATTTCTTATACCATATACTATAGCCTTACTAGGACGTTAAATATGTCAATGGGGCTCAACCCTTTACCATGTTTTAGGGGTAAGAGCACATGCACTTGGGCTGGAAGAGCAGAGTTCTAGTGTGCAGAGTTCAAAAACTTGCAGCATCAATCCTCCAAAAATACGGTTGACCATTCAAAAATAGCCACTTTTTCACAGATATGTTGAAGATTCATGAGACGTGCTGGGTGAGAGAGTCAGCGGCATCAGCCAGACAGAAATCAAGCAGGTCTAGTTCACACTAGATTTTTTTAAGAGCCTGAATGGAAGTGGTAAAAGTTCTGTCTCCTCACTGGTGATAAAGTGACTTTCCCTCATAGTTTCTGTACTTTTGGACTATCAGAAAAGAAGAATACCATGCTTACTACAACTACTACTACTATTACTATTACTATGTCTACTACCTTTCAGTTGATATTTATTGCTGTAAGTCTAACCAAAGAAATTTCATGGCGACTGGTCAAATATCAACTAGATATTTTGAGGTAACTTTCATAGCACAGGGAAAACTCTCGGGTTTCATTGTTCATGGCTGAAAATCCTTCATAGACAAAGCACTTAGGTTTTAGCCATGTCTCTGAATTATTTAAATTAATGCTCTTTCTTGTTGACAGCACATCCAGTGTGCGACTTGTGTGCAGTGGCAGCAAATTATCTTTGAAAATAGTGGTGTGTAATACTTGCAAAATTCCCAAAAATGTTTTTAGTGAAATGATTTCAGTTCTCAAAAAAATAGTGGAAGATATTTGTAATACATGAACCAAAAGACAAGTTAAACATTATGGGGCCGATTCCGATCTCGGTCGGAGGCGCACCCAATACCATTCAGTCGGGAAAAAAGCCATGCGAATGCCTGTTTCCCGACCGATCCGTACAGCATACCGAACGAGTAAGTACGATGCGCACAACAGCACAGAATCCGGCCGAGTCGTACTCACCCAATCCAGGTCCTGTCCTCCGACCGAGGCGAATCCGGAAACGCAGAATCGAGTCGCACGGAAGCCAAAATGCAGCCCCGTCCGGCTGAACAAGTACGATGCGCTTTCCGTACGCGCCGAACCCGTCGCTACGCACGGCACGTCAAAGCATCCGGGAGAGGCGCACATAAGCTCCGATTCGCGCCACAACACGATCCACGGCTACGAGGCGAACACGCCAGCGACGAGGATGACGCGAAGCGACGAGGACGACGCGAAGCAACGAGAAAGACGAACGACACGAACCAACCATGAATCCCTTCATCCCGATCATACCAATATTCTACATTTACTACCGGAACAGGCACGGACGCGTACGGCGCAGAAGGTAAGTCAGACACCAACCACAAAACACATACAACACGTACACGACACATCACACACACACAGAGGGATGCAGAATTTACTTGCAACAGCAGCACCATAGGGGCGGGATGCCCATCACCAATGCCACATATGCATACAGGGGCCTGAATGCGCATCACCACCCCTACCCAGGGGGGGCCGGATGCCAACCACCACTACCACCCTTAACCAGGGGGGTGCCAGATGCCCACCACCACTACAACCCTTACCCAGGGGGGCTGGATGCCTACCACTACTACCACCCTTAGCCATGGGGGTGCCAGATGCCTACCACTACTACCACCCTTACCCAGGGTGGGGCTGGATGCCTACCACTACTACCACCGTTACCCAGGGGGGGCTGGATGCCTACCACTACTACCACCCTTAGCCATGGGGGTGCCAGTTGCCTACCACTACTACCACCCTAAGCCAGGGGGGCTGGATGCCTACCACTACTACCACCCTTAGCCATGGGGGTGCCAGATGCCTACCACTACTACCACCCTTACCCAGGGGGGGCTGGATGCCTACCACTACTACTACCCTTAGCCATAGGGGTGCCAGATGCCTACCACTACTACCACCCTAAGCCAGGGGGCTGGATGCTTACCACTACTACCACCCTTAGCCAGGGGGTGCCAGATGCCTACCACCACTACCACCCTTACCCAGGGGGGCTGGATGCCTACCACTACTACCACCCTTACCCAGGGGTGCCAGATGCCTACCACTACTACCACCCTTACAAAGGGGGCTGGATGCCTACCACTACTACCACCCTTAGCCATGGGGGTGCCAGATGCCTACCACTACTACCACCCTTACCCAGGGGGCTGGATGCCTACCACTACTACCACCCTTAGCCATGGGGTGCCAGATGCCCACCACCACTACCACCCTTACCCAGGGGGCTGGATGCCTACCACTACTACCACCCTTACCCAGGGGGTGCCAGATGCCTACCACTACTACCACCCTTACCCAGGGGGGCTGGATGCCTACCACTACTACCACCCTTAGCCATGGGGGTGCCAGATGCCTACCACTACTACCACCCTTACCCAGGGGGCTGGATGCCTACCACTACTACCACCCTTAGCCATGGGGGTGCCAGATGCCTACCACTACTACCACCCTTACCCAGGGGGCTGGATGCCTACCACTACTACCACCCTTAGCCATGGGGGTGCCAGATGCCTACCACTACTACCACCCTTACCCAGGGGGGCTGGATGCCTACCACTACTACCACCCTTACCCAGGGGGCTGGATGCCTACCACTACTACCACCCTTAGCCTTGGGGGTGCCAGATGCCTACCACTACTACCACCCTAAGCCAGGGGGGCTGGATGCCTACCACTACTACCACCCTTAGCCAGGGGGGTGTCAGATGCCAACCACCACTACCACCCTTACCCAGGGGGGGCTGGATGCCTACCACTACTACCACCCTTACCCAGGGGGTGCCAGATGCCTACCACTACTACCACCCTTACCCAGGGGGGCTGGATGCCTACCACTACTACCACCCTTACCCAGGGGGGCTGGATGCCTGTCACTACTACCACCTCTACCCATGGGGGGGCTGGATGCCTACCACCAACACCACCCCCACTCATAGGATGGACAATGCATGACACAACCAGCACACCACAACCTAGGGAATGCAAGAAAAAGACATCCCCCAACACCATGACAAGCGTGTGTAGACTGTGTCAAATGCCTACAACACTGAACATGACTTTGAACATACAATGTGACCCCCTATCACATGTGCCACACATATATGTGTGTGGCCCCCACAATGCAAGCAGGCCATGACCATTGTGGCAATGGGGTCCAAACCCCCAACATCACAGTGACCAAAATGTAAGGGTGGGGTCCATAGCTGAAGCACATTTTGAACATTATGGCAATGGGGTCCAAACCCCCATCATCACAGTGACCAAAAGGTAAGTGTGGGATCCATAGCTGAAGCACATTTTGAACAGTGTGGCAATGGGGTCCAAACCCCCATCATCACAGTGACCAAAATGTAAGTGTGGGGTCCATAGCTGAAGCACATTTTGAACATTGTGGCAATGGGGTCCAAACCCCCATCATCACAGTGACCAAAATGTAAGTGTGGGGTCCATAGCTGAAGCACATTTTGAACATTGTGGCAATGGGGTCCAAACCCCCATCATCACAGTGACCAAAATGTAAGTGTTGACAAAGAAAAAGCTGCAACTGCCAAACTGCATGGATGATTCCTGGTCACAGAACATAAAACACATCAGTGGCAAAGTAGTGCATGTGTCCCATTGCAACATAAATTGGGGGAGGCAAATACTGCAGTGCAAATAACACATACCTTTGGCCATGTGCAGACAAACAACACCCATGGGGGCTGACACTGTCAACATTCATCAATGACACAATGACAGAAGTGACCATCAGAATACAGACCCACATATTTGCACCAATGGGCACACAAATGCAGATACCCTGTGGAGACTGTAGATGTGAGGTGAACAGATACCAAACCATGGCAGCAATGGGACACACAAACCATGATCATTGTGCTGACCGATGACCTAGGAGTCCCAGGGACAGCAGAGGAAACCCACCAAACTACATACAGCCAATGGCACACCCAAGATATGCCAATGCAGTGGTGCAGATGCACAAACACAAACAGGCAGACCCACACTGCACATCATACACAACAAGTGAGGGGGGTGCCAGTGTCCCCAGGCAACCACACAACACATGAGGAGACCTGAATACCAATCATACAGATGTGCATACAGTGCCACACAAAGGTAACTCATGGATCCAAATCCCCTATGTGGGCAAGCAGGCATTGTCAGATGAGAGGGAGCACAAATCACACATGTCACACAGGCACGTAGGAACAGCAACTGACACAGCAAGACACAGACACACCACAGCACTACCCCCAGGGCCCCCACAATGTGGTGACCCTGGGCTGCATTACAATCCCACTGTGATGACAAAGCTAAATGTCGTTCACACTGTGAACCACAGTCATGTGTCCTGAGCAACAAACTACCATCACACCTACACAAGCACAAATCAATCAGCATGGCCAGTAAGCCAAGGCCAACATGGAGGCAGGGGCCTAGCCGGGCAACAACTCTCATCTGCACACACTCAACAACACACCCCTCGACCTCCAACAATGTGCAGCAGTGAAGCACACATGCACTGGTGACATTGCACATGCACCCATGACTATTCCAGGGTGGTGGGTGGGAACCAAGGTGCAGAAACACATCACACATGGCCACTTAACAAGACTCCTGAATGTCTGACACACTGCACACTACGCTGTACATGGACATGACGGCAATACCACACCAACCAATGGGATCCCAGCCACAGTCACACACCAATGAAGAAGCCAAGGTCACCCACAAAGAACACACATAGACAACAACCAACATTGCAGCCCGGACCCTGAGGAGTGCCAGCAGTCACACACACAACGTGTCACAATCACTGAAAGATAACACAAACTGGAAATCACATGACAGGGGCAAACAACAAGTGCCAAGGGGAAACCTGACTGTGACCCATCTGCGTCTGCACACAAACTCAGCCCTGACAGCAAACACACCTATGGGTGACACCCTGATGACCAGTAATGTGCCATGCACCCACATCACAGAGAACCCAGGGAGAAGACTTTGGGGGAACATAGGTCAACTCAGCAAGCATCACAAACAGGTACAACACTAGGGATCACAGCATGCACAGCTAAACGGAAGTGAACACACAGACATGCTCATACAACACACACCTTGGGCGCAGGCAATGTCACAGGAGTACACACTGCCATGAGGGGACTCCACTCCTGTGTGAGGAAAGCTGTGCCATATGTTGCCTCAGTAGGGCCCCATCATGTCAGCTGAGCACTTGGTCACACAATCAACAATTAGCACCAAATGAAGGCTCCCGTCACATCAGCCTGGTCATGGAAGTGCCAACGAAATCATCAGCACAGATCCAACACACTTGTATAGCAATGTTGCACTGACAACACAGATGAGTCCTTCCCCATTGATGCCCAAACCTGCATGTCCAGTGGAGATGGCCACACGGTCAGGGAAGTAGACGAATTGAACAATGGCAGGCACAACAGATGTGCAGGGGTGGAAGCCACAGATGTGAATTTGCTAATGTAAGTAGGAAATCCCATTGCCAAATACTGAACACATGACACCCTCAGATGCTGCTATGGATGACATGGATACACCACAGGATAGGACACATTCCCCCTGGACCACATGGGTTCCTGCACAGTAACACTTCATTATCATGAGACCAAATATCACCATCACTGCAGCAAGGGCATGGTTAGCATCATCAACAACATGTACATCAGAAGCATAAGCACTAGAGAACAGAAAGTTGCTTTATTCAGCATATGTGTGTATTGAAAACTGAAAGTCCAGAAAAAACACAAAGGCCAATGGCCAGTCCATTGTCAAAGTCCAAACAGGGTGACAGTGGCAGATGTCACCCTACGCATGCCTGCACTGCACAAAACCATGGACAATCCACTAGTAGGGGCAACCGGGGGGGCAGGCCAGGCACCGCAGGGACAGGATCAGGGCTCACCAGGAGGAAGCAGGGAAGGGGTGGTGGGTGCTGGAGAGCCACTGACAACTGCAGTGGAGGTGTCTGACATGGTGTGTGCCGGCACAACTGGGGGGCATGGCTCAGATGTTGTGGGTGCCGGCACGACTGCAGTGGACCCTGCAGATGGAGTGGACAGGTCCGCCACTGCAGTGCCCAAGTCAGACAGGGTGGTAGTGGACTCCACCAGGGGAGGAGAATGGGGAACAGGCAAGGTGGGCTGGACAGAGGGGGAGGACACCCTCACCACATCAGTGGCACAGACAAGCGCAGCGGGGGTGTGGTGCCGGGAGAGCAAGTGGCAGGGGGAGAAGGCCGGATCCTCTTGGGGATGGTATATCTGTGGGTGGGGGAACCTGGGGCAGGGTGTGGTGGGGGCACCTGTGGAGTGGGGGCCTGAGGGATGGAGGAAGGAGACCTGGTGCCTGAGCTGCAGGGCGGCGGCGGGGTCTTGCTCTTACGACTCCGGGGGGACTTGCGGGTGGGGGCCTCAGTCTGTCTGCGCCTGGGGGAGGGTGTCCGGGGGCAAGGGGCACTCTGCTCCGTGTGGGTGGGCTTCCTCTTCCCCCTGAATGCTGTATCAGCTGGATCGGAGGGGAAGAGGCCGAGGTCACTGAGGAAGAGCCGCTGGGTCTTTGGGGTTGCAGGTGAGGCAAGGGAGGGTGCTTTGGAGGGAGAGGCAACTTAGGACTGCGCAGTGCTCGTGGATGCGTGTGTGTGTTCCAGGGCCCCATCCCCTGTGAGTCTGGTTTCAGTCCCCTGACTGTGCGTGCGTGTGCGTTTTGTTTGTGGCGTGTGTGTCTGTGTGCTGGACGTGTGTGTGCTGGTGTGTGCCTGTGCCGGTGTGTGTGTGCTTGGGACGGGTAAGGTGCTGGGGAGTGTGGATGGAGCAGAGGCAGGAGGGGTAAGGGACTGTCTGAGGAGGGACACTGCTGCCGTCAGGGAGGAGTCCATGGACCTATTGCCCCTCTGTAGGTCAGACATGCCCGATGAGATGCCCTCCATGAACGACACCAGCTGAGTCAACAGAGCGGTGTGCGCATGGAGGACACTCAGCATGGCTGTCTGCCCTACATGGAGCTGGCGAAGGAGGTACACAGACTCCTCAATCAGGGCAGCAGGGGACACAGGGGCAGGGGGTGCGGTGCCTGGCCCAAAGGAGACACGCTCCCGAACATGGGAGCCTCCACGGACCTGGGGAATGGGAGCCGATGGGAGGGCGGTGGTGGTGCTGGTGGTGGCGGGGACAGCAACACTAGCTGGGGTGTGGTGGCTGCTGACACCCGCCTCCATAAGGGAGTCATCCTCCGAGTTGCTCTGGTCCTCAGCTGAGGTGGATGGTGCTGAGGACTCCTCGGTGTGGCTCCCCTCGCCCACGTGCCACTGGGTCCCTCCGACCACTCCTCGGCTGCTGACCCAGTCTGTCTCTCCGGCTCCTCCTGGTCCGTGGAGCTGTCCCCTTCCGTGGCCGTGGATGTATCTGCAAACAATGGGGAAACAGACAGACATCAGTCACCTGCACCAAATGCACACACCACTGTGAGCACAGCACATTACAGAGCAAGCCCTGGCATCATTAGTTGAACATTGCTAAAAGTGCCCTAACTGAACAGGAGAAGCCAATTGTCAGTCTGATGCCAACCATGGCACTCACATCCCACATGGCCTTGCACCCATCTGTCTGGTGTCTGTTGGATAGCAACACCCCAGTGTGGACACATGCACCACCTACACAGTAGTTGGACAGTGCAGAGGACACGGTGTAGCATGTGGACATGCACACATCACAACTCTTGCCACTGAGTCAGTACAGGTTTCCGGATGAAAGGGATGCCCAGAGTCAAATAGGAAATGCATGTGATGCATACCAGTGACAGACACCATGATGCACCCATGTCATAGACACATGCCATGGCGGAGGCATGACTGCTAAGTCATACATCACTGTCTCAGTGATGTATGACTTGGCAGCCAGACAACAACACTCTGCACTGTGTCACAATAGTAGGTCATGGGGAATGCAAGTCCTGGAGCTGCACAAGTGCACATGTACATCCCCCACACAACACATCATCTTAACCCTCATCTGTCCAGGTCATACCGATTGGACATATGGGAGACCTGTGACACTACCCTCTGAACCTGAGCCCCTCACAATCTGCTGTGAATGGGAAACAGCTGCCTGAACTTCACATTCGCATACCCCAGTCTGCACGGGCAGCTGATCAAACACCTATGTGACACACAAGTATCGTCTCCTATGGTCACATCTCCAGTGGCATGCTGAGCCCCTACCGAGAAACACCCCAGCAGTCCTGGCAACAAATCCACAGCACACTGACACAGAGGCAGACACCTGAGGGGTCAAATCACTGTGCACAATGTGTCAGCTGATACACGGGAGTGGGAGTACAGAGTGCATTGCATGGCCTGGAGTAGGCATGACTGTCCTGCCCCACATGAATGAGGGATGAGCCCTGGACAGTGGATAGCGGGCTATGTATGTGTGACACACGTAATCTGCACACTCCTGGGGCCCAAACATTGTTCCCACCCGCTGCATCGGCGTGTGCCACATACCCCAGGCACATGTGGTGGCTCAGCTCAGCAAGTGGACCGCATATCAAAGCAACACGCAGATTACATGTCCGAACACAGGCGTTGTGTGAACAATGGACCCACCCATGATGCCCACAACAGAGTTAGGGAAACCGATGCTGTCCCCCACCTTTAGTGAAGCAAACTGCAAGGACACAGTCCCAAGTGACACAATTCCCTGAATGTAAGGGCCACACCTGGGTATCAGATGAGGAGTGGGCAGTGCACAATAGAGGGACATGGCTCCTGGACAACATGACTGCTGTACTGTGGCAGTTTAACCAGGCCAGAGGAGGGCACATAGCATGTAACACAGAGTTCACAGTGCAGTCTTTGACTCACCCCCTCCTTGCTGCTGTCTGGCCTTCAGCTGCCCATCCAGGTCTGGAAACACCACCGCCAGAATCTGGAGCATGTGGGGGTCAGGGTCCGTGTTCCGCCCCTCCTGCGAGGAGGCGACAGCTTCAGCTGGACCCGTGCAATCCTCCGGGTCCAGCCCCGAAGGTCCTGCCACCTCTTCTGGCAGTTGCGGATCCGGCGCTTGTAGACCCCCACGGACCGGACAGCCCGGACGATGTCCTTCCAGATCTCCTGCTTCCGATGGGCATTAACCTGTCAGGATGACAAAGTGAAAAGGCCATTACTACACATGCAACATATCCGTGCATGACACAGTTGTATATACATGTCTCAATCACAGGGGCACATGATGTACACAGGCAGTGCAACGCTGCCCATGGACAATTTGCCAGAAGTCACTACACGGTATCATTGCATGGGAAGTAAAACGTTGTTCAAATGCACTGTCAATGCACCATACCTGTCCAGTGCATGTCACTACATACTATGGGGGGTGACAACTACTCAGTGAGCCTGCTAGCCAGTGGCGTGCAGACTTTCAGCCTTGCTAGTCAGACAAAATGCACATTCAGAAAGGCAGTGCACAGAACACTCACCTGCTCCCCTGGTGTCCCATACAGCTTGCTGTACTGTGGAAGTAGGCTGTCCAGCAGGGCCTGGTTCTCCTCAAGGCTGAAGGCTGGGGCTCTCTCCACAGTACGTGCCATTGCAGGGTCCAGAGGGGGCAGAGACAGCAGCAGTGCAGTGGCAGATGTCGTCCTGGAGCATGTAGTGCAGGCAAGTGAGCTCTCAGGGGAACAGCCAGCAATATATATGTGCTGCAGAGGCAGATACTGTCCCATGTGTCCAAAGTGATAGGTCCAAGTCGTTTGCATCTTCTGAATCTGGCCAATCCATGGAATAGCAGCACCAATACATGCCCACAGCATCCTTCAAATCTTCAACTTCATGACATACATGATTTTGCAACATTGTTGTGGGTGACCAACTGAATTTCCAGCAACCGACTCGTTCGAATTTCGAAAACGCGTCCGTTGCCAGGCTAGGCCATTGTCAATGGGTGCGCACCGATCAGTCCATTGCTGATCAACGCGTACAGGGGTACAACGCTTACCCGCACACATTGAATGCAATGGGCCGGCCGGGGGCACCGATCGGTCCATTGCTGATCAACGCGTACAGGGGTACAACGCGTACCCGCACACATTGAATGCAATGGGCCGGCCGGAGGCACCGATCGGTCCATTGCGGTACAACGCGTACAGGGGTACAACGCGTACCCGCACACATTGAATGCAATGGGCCGGCCGGGGGCACCGATCGGTCCATTGCGGTACAACGCGTACAGGGGTACAACGCGTACCTGCACACATTGAATGCAATGGGCCGGCCGGGGCACCGATCGGTCCATTGCAGTACAACGCGTACAGGGGTACAACGCATACCCGCACACATTGAATGCAATGGGCCGGCCGGGGCACCGATCGGTCCATTGCTGATCAACGCGTACAGGGGTACAACGCGTACCCGCACACATTGAATGCAATGGGCCGGCCGGAGGCACCGATCGGTCCATTGCGGTACAACGCGTACAGGGGTACAACGCGTACCCGCACACATTGAATGCAATGGGCCGGCCGGGGGCACCGATCGGTCCATTGCGGTACTAACGCGTACAGGGGTACAACGCGTACCTGCACACATTGAATGCAATGGGCCGGCCGGGGGCACCGATCGGTCCATTGCTGATCAACGCATACAGGGGTACAACGCGTACCTGCACACATTGAATGCAATGGGCCTGTACAAGTGACTGGCATATGTCACCATGCCTGTCTCAGATGAACATATGCCAGCCACAGATAGCTCCCAGGGAGTGAGGGGCACACCTACAACACGACAGCCTGTCCAAACTGTATCATAAGGCATGTAAGGCTGCATTTCCTATTGTGTGTATGTTGGTGTACATGTTGTCCTGTGGGTGTCACCTGGGGGCAGCCACCCCCAGGCTGTGCACGTGTTCATGGGGACAGGATCCTGGGTGTTACGTGTACATGACCACTGTGATGTGCAACTGTTCATATCTGTGCATGTGCCATGGTCACATTTCACGGTGGTGTATGTGTATGTCATGTCACATACCCCGTGAGTCCCATGTGGGACGGTATGTTTGAGCCAGGGTGTCCCAGTGGCACAATAGTGATGGTCCTCCACAGTCTGTGTACATGTAGTATTTACAATGTCTCTGATTTCATGTGCACAATGGGAGACAGTCTCCACATCCACGTTGTGTGTGCATGGACTTTGATGTTGTGCGTGTGTGTGTCACAGACGTCCATGTCTGTCCTGCAGTGGCAAGTGGGACCACTACCTGTGGGGGTCATGGTTGTTTTGCTCTGGTGTATACCTGATACTCCATGTAATGCCAGTGTCCATGTGGCAATACAGGGTCCCTGGGAATGTACCTGTCATTGAGCTGTGATGCCTGGGGCACATCTGTCCTCACATGTCACTGTGGGGGGTGATTGTGACACGGCAGCAGGAGATGGGAACTGTGACACGGCCTCATGATATCCAATGGGCCAACCTGGGACTTATTGATGCCACTTGTTGAACCGTGATGACAGATGTTGGCCATGTATGTACCATACATGTCCTTACGGAACTGCACACTTCATGTAGTTGTGCCTCATAATGATGTATGTTGTGATATTGAGTGTGTTCAATGCCGCATATGTGGGGTGACTGACAATCTTGCTTTCTTCTCCTCTGCACTGCAGGGCTCCTGCTGTCCATCGACCATTCCCAGACCTGGCAACGATGGTGGAACGGGACAGCATCCGACGGTACCGCTTCACCAGGCAGCTGATTGAGGATTTGGCAGTGCAGTTGGCCCCACATTTGCAGCCTGGCCGGCCGTATCCTACAGCGCTGACCCCCAAGGTGAAGGTGATGGCAGCCCTACACTTCTTTGCCACCGGTACCTTCCAACATACTGTGGCGACTGCTGGTGGGATGTCACAGACCATGTTGAGCCGTGTGCTCCGCGATGTTTTGGAGGCAATGTTGCTATTCCTGAACCGGTACATCTAATTCCCTAGACTGCAACGACTCACTGACGTGAAGAGTGACTTCTATGCCCTGGGGAGGATGCCGCATGTCATTGGCTCCATTGACTGGCTTTGGTACCACTACAGGCCCAGGAGCAGGCCTACCGTAACCGCAAGCACTACCACTCGGTCAATGCACTGGTGGTGTGTCTTGCAGATATGACCATCACACACGTGTGTGCCCGTTTCCCTGGTTCAGCACACGATGCCTTTGTGATGAGGAGTAGTCGCATCCCCAGGATGATGGCACAGATGCAGAACCAGCGTGCCTGGCTTGTCGGTGTGTACTGACTTTGTGCCATTGTGTGTGATCTGATCTGTAGTATTCCGCCCACTTTTCCAAGTCAGCTAATGTGCACTTGTCTGTCCGTAGGTGACTCGGGATACCCCAAAATGCCGTGGTTGCTGACACGCCTCAGGAACCCTGTGACACCAGCCCAGATCGCTACATTGAGGCACATGGTCGGACCAGGAGAGTGATTGAGCGGACATTTGGTCTCCTGAAGAGCCGCTTCCGCTGCCTGGACAATACAGGAGGGTCCCTCCCATATGCCCCAGCGAAAGTGTGCAAGATTATCATCGTCTGCTGCATGCTCCACAACCTGGCAGTGCGGAAGGAGTTGCCTCTCATCCAGGATGACAATGACCAACATCCGCCACCTGTGGAGGATCCTGGCCTGGACCACGATGCCAGTGATGATGATGATGATGAGGGTGATGTCCGCACACAGCTCATCACCAACTTCTTTAGCTGAATGTGAGTATCCTGAGGTGTCATGTCAATGATGTGAGTTGGCATGATATGTGTAGGTGGTGCTCTGGTGCTGTTGGAGTGTGTCCATGGGCTACTTGACTGGATGTGTGTAGCGATGTGTGCTTACAGGTGGTCTGTACTCCCCAACAGTGTTGACATGCTAACTTGGTTCTGGGTGGGTATCTTGTAACATGTATTGTGCATGAGTTTTGCTGTTCTGTCCTGTTCTCCATTGCTTTTGACTGTGTGTCATTTCTGTCCTTCACAGGGTACTTTCAGATTCGTTTGGTCAACTGTGTCCACCGACGACGTGATTGTACTTCCAGGGTGGTAGCTGTTGTGTCCCTACAGGTGATGTGCGCAACACCCATGGACTTCCTTCCTTCTACAGTTGTTGACTGTGTGCCCGCTGCCAGGTGGGATTACCTTGCATCTGTAGTGGTTACGACATGTTGCAACTGTGTAATAAACCTGTGCTTCACTTTGTGATGTGCGTTGTCTGTGGTCACACATTTGACTGCCATTTGCTTACTGCACCTGTGGGCTACTTGACTACAACTGGGAATAGGTGTGGTGTCTGTGCATTGCACCGTCTTCCCTGGCAACATCAGTGTAGGCAATGAGTCAGATGGCCTAGGTGTGTATGTGTTGTGTAGCCCTGGTGGTGTGTCTCCCTCATATGTGTCACGTTGCCTTTACTCACATGCCTGTGTTGTACTTGCTGTTGCAGTTTGCATACACAGTGTAATTTTGCAGTTCATCATCCCCATGACAGCACCCACGTTGGAATCACAACAGAGGCAAGTATGGTGTATTAGTGTGTTTATTGTGATACATTTGTGTGAATAGTGCATAGGATGGTTAGTGCTGTACATATATCTTGCAATCAGAAGTTCCTAGGTGAATTGAAAGTCCTGGTAGACAAAATCCCCAGTATCGGGGCCACAGTTGTCTGAGACATTGGTCCAACTTGTACTCCCCATGTAATGTGTGGGAGTTGTGTTGCCGTCAACAGGGTGAACAGTTTGTGCACAAAGGTGAACATCCAGAACAGGTTCAGGCTTCCTGGGAGTTGCACTTGGCCATCGGCCTCTCACTTGCCCCTCCTCGGACGACCCCTCTTCTTTGGGGGGGCCCCTCAAGTACAGGCTGCTGCGGTGCAGGGGACTCTCCGCCAGAGTCATCCTCCCTCCCTGTGGCAGTTGCAGTTTGTTCAGCACCAGATGTTGTTGGCACACAGGGAGGTGTAGACTGGTTGTTGTTCATCTGGCGGAGGCATTGTAAAATGCCCCTGTGCACCGCCGTCATCTCTTGCAGTGCGTCCCACTTGGACTCCACGCGGGACATGTGTGAGTCCAAGCGGGCATGATGGGCAGCCTGCTGCTGTTTCATGTCTCTGAGGTGCCCCACTACCTGGCTGAGATCTCCGGTGCTGGACTGGTACGCATTGGCTATGCGTACCAGTTGTGGGTCATCATGCACACCAGCAACCTCTGCAAGCAGCGACCTCTGTCTCCCACCCCTCCCACCACCCCTGCCGACATGTGCAGTGCGTGCAGTGGCACGCACAGATGACCCTGGTCCCCCTTGGGGGTTGGTGGTGGTGGTGGTGTCCATGGCCCCACGTTGGTCCAGGGTCCCTGTGCTGGTGTTGCTCCTTGTTCTGTCCATGTCGGCAGGGATGGTATTTGTGGTGACAGTCGTTGGAGGGGTGGGTGCAGGGGGTGCAGCTGGTGGTCCTGCTGGTGCTGCAGCTGGTGGTCCTGCTGGTGCTGCATGTTGACTTGCACCGGATGTGCCAGGTTGGTCTTCTTCATCCGAGGAGGGCAGAGGCTGTACGACACCAGTGAGCTCCGCATCCTCTTGAGCCTGGGACTGGGACTCCTCAGCGTCTGCTGCTGTGTCCCCATCATCACCTGTTTTTGGGAGACACACACAATGTATGTTATGTTTCTGCAGGCATCAATGGTTGACACACCTGACAGTTGTGACTGTGCCTCTGGGTGCGGGCCTGTACATTGCATTGTCCTAAGTCGTCACAGTCAGGGGTTGATATTGGTGTAGCACATTGTCCTGCATTATTTGGGCATTTCTATGTATTTGTTGGGGTGTGAACATGGTCTGCATTGGTTGTATTTGGTTGACAGCCGGCCCTCCTTCCCACCCATCCAGTCAGTTATCCCACCATGGACTGTGCTTGCATTGCAGGGAGTGGAAGTTGTCTTTCAGGATGTCAGTCAGTGGTGTCCTGCTGTTGGTTGTTGCACAGTTGCCAGCAGGGCCTTGTGCTCCCCCACAGCAGTAGCCAGTGTCAGCCATCTTGTCAGTCCTTATCCACTCCCTGTGATGTGAGCATGGTTCAGGGTGGTGTTGATGGGACAGTTGTGGGGGTGAGCTATGTCTGTGACTATGACTCCCATCATGCTATTGCCTCCACCCCACTTCCCAGCATTCCCATACTTACTTGCTTTTGTGGGGAGTTCAGTGTGTGTGTGTGTGTGAGAGCAATGGCAAGATGGCTGACAGTGGTGTCCTGCTGTTGGTTGGTGTGCAGTTCCCAGCATGCCCTTGTGCTCCCCACAGCAGTAGCCAGTGTCAGCCATCTTGTCAGTCCTTATCCACTCCCTGTGATGTGAGCATGGTTCAGGGTGGTGTTGATGGGACAGTTGTGGGGGTGAGCTATGTCTGTGACTATGACTCCCATCATGCTATTGCCTCCACCCCACTTCCCAGCATTCCCATACTTACTTGCTTTTGTGGGGAGTTCAGTGTGTGTGGGTGTGAGAGCAATGGCAAGATGGCTGACAGTGGTGTCCTGCTGTTGGTTGGTGTGCAGTTCCCAGCATGCCCTTGTGCTCCCCACGACACAGCAACAGTGTCAGACATCTTTGATGGGCCTTTCCACTCTCTGTGGGATGTGCATGCGTGAGTGTGAGCTTGCTGGGCCATGTGGTGGGGATGTAAAGCTGTGCCACGACTCCCATCATGCTATTGCCTCCACCCCCCTTCCCAGCATGCCCATGCTTCCTTCCTTTTGACTCTGCTTCCCTGTGGGGTGGGCTGCCTGTGCTGACAGGATGGCTGGGAGTGTTGTCCTGGCAGTTGTTTGGCTAAAAGTCCCAAGAGTGTCCCTGTGCTTCACACTACATTACCCAGGGTGGAGGTTCTTTGTGGGATCTTGAGTTAGGATGTGAGGCACTGCATTCTCCCAGGTGGGTTCTGTGGAGTTTGTGTTGAGGGGGTGTATGAGGGGAGGTGCTTGTGACTATGGTCAGTGCTGCGAGTCCTCCTTCCCACCCAGCCAGCCAGATATCCCACCATGGAACGTGCTTCCATTGCAGGGAGTGGAAGTTGTCCCTCAGGATGTCAGTCAGTGGTGTTGTGCGGTTTGTTGGTGCACAGTTGCCAGCAGGGCCTTGTGCTCCCCACAGCAGTACCCAGTGTCAGCCATCTTGTGAGTCCTTATCCACTCCCTGTGATGTGAGCATGGTTCAGGGTGGTGTTGATGGGCCAGTTGTGAGGCTGAGCAATATGTGTAACTACGACTCCCATGATGCTATTGGCTACACTGACTTGCCCAGTATACACAGAATTCCTTCCTTTCAGTGGTCTTCACTGTGTGTTGGTGTTGTAGTGGTGGCTACATGTCTGGATGTGTTTGTTAGTTCTATTTGTGCCACTGCCTAGCTGTAGTTGTAGTTGTGTTTGTACATGTGATGACACGGTTAAATGTAACTTTGGGATGGCATGTGTTGTGTTTATCTGACTGACATACACATTTTGGGATGATTCTGTTCTGGTTGCTGTGTAATTGCTATGAGTGCATGGTTTGACTCTCCCTTGACAGTGATGTGTGTGTGTATTGTGGCAGAATATTGTGTACATTTGTTGTGTACTCACCAGGCTCTGGGATGTTCTCTAGTCCATAGACGCTCACTGGCGGAAGGATGGCCCGCACCTTCTCCTCCCAGGGCCTGAGGTATACTGGCTTGGCAGGAGGGCCACTGCCGGTGTATTGGCTCAGGAGGTAGTCCTTCTTGAGCAGCTCCCGTACCCTCCTGCGCACGTCATACCACCTGTTCTGGATGTCAGTCTTTGTGCGCAGACATGGTGATTGTGCGTTCACCCTGTTGATGATCCTCTCCCACATCTTGGTTTTCTGGGAGATGGGGGTCTGTTGGACCAGTGTGCCAAACAGCTGTGGCTCTACCCTGAGGATCTCGTCTACCAGGACTTCCAATTCACAATCTAGGAACTTGTGATTCTTCTTGGGGGCATGGTGATGGGTGGTGATGGTGAGTGATGTGTGTGTTGGTGTGCAGGTGAGGGTGTGTGAGTGTGTGTTTTGCTGGGTGTATGTGAGGTAGCTATTTGTTGGTGTGCTGATGGTGTGTGGCTTGTGTGAGGGATGAGCTGTGGGTGTGTGGTTGCTGTCTGTTGAGTGCTGGCAGTAGAATGGCATTTGCAAAGGATCATGGTTGGGATTTGTGTCCTTTATATGGGTGGAGTTGTGAGTGTGTCTTTGTTCTCTGTCCCCACCTCCCCCAGTATTTATTGGCTTTGTAATTGCTTGTTTGGCCTTTTTTTGTGTATTTTTCCTTAGTACTTTCTGTGCATGTTGGAAACGTTCTTGTGACCGAGTCGGACACTGCATTTGTCTCGTACGGTCTTCTCCGTTTCGTTCACGCTGTGTTTGTGCAGTTTTCTATGCTGCGTACGCGTCGGTCGCGGTGTTTTGTGTTACTTCGGCTCAGTTTTGTGTCGTACTTTGCGGTTTGGAGTTTGCGTGTACGTTTCGGTTGGATTTGTTCCGGGTGCGTGTCGGTCGGTTCGATTCGCGTGTTTTTCCGGCCGTATTGCTGTTTTTTGTGCAGCTCGGTCGTTCGGCTTGGGTTCAGTACGTGTCGGTCGGATTTTGCACGCCTTGCATCGTACTTGGCGTGTCGGGCGCCACAGGTACGTGTCGGTCGGAATAAATTCCGGCTCCGAGTCGGTCGGTGCTTTTTCCGGCCCGAATCGGAATCGACCCCTATGTGTATTAACAAATCCCTTGCTCAATAGCTTTGAAAAGTTTATAATTAAATTTGCAAAGAGAAACGAAAACAATCATAATTTTAATAAGCAAAAATATTCTATTTTATAATTTAGACATCACTGTGTACTTTTAATTACATTTTAAGAAAAGTTAATTCAAGGACTTTTTCCATCATTAAATATCATTAAATTCCTTTGACAAACTTGTTTCCACATGTTTTAATTGAAATTGTGGCTTTTTTATACAATTTTCTCTCATGTTTATTGTACAGTTGCTTTTTTGCTAGCACAGAATACATTTTTCTGAGATAAGCGGCAGTGCTACACGGTTTGAAGGTCTTTAAAGATGAAAAATATTAAGCTGAAAAATCCTTCAAAGAAAGGATAATTGATGTCATTCTTATCAGCCCTAAACATTGTTTTGTGGCTTTTGGCATTGAATCGATTATTCATGTTTTAGATAGACGATGGTTTAAAATGTGAACTGTTTAGCTATGTCATCATCTGAATAAACACCATATGGCACGTAAATGTATGTCTATAACAAACTGTCGAGTTATAAAAGATCCCGAAAGGTACACAAACAGCATTTGATTTGCTTAACTGGACGTTTTATGCAATCAATACCACACCTTAACCAAGTTAAAACAATAGTTCCTGCAACGGAATTATCTGGCAGTCCAGCATTACCCTTGGGAGAATCAACTGCTAACTGATTTGCTGTCAAGAGTCCAATCACAAGTCAATTAAAATCCTGTTAAAAAAGAGACTCTGTAAACCTTGAGGAGAGTTTGCAACTATTTTTTAGGCATGTATTAGTGGAAATGTCTTAACAAGCGAAGTGTTGTAAGTAAAAGAGCAAATTGCTTTAGGTGTCAATGTAGTGGTAAATACTATGCGATGGCACAGGGTTTGTTTGTATTGTGAATAAAGTGGGCAAACCTTTTTTATGGCGGACATCTTGGGGCGTGGGGGGGGGTTTGGGTTGGAACTGAAATGTATATAGATGTATAACCTCTAGAGTTAGTCAATGTTTTTGGACTAAGCATTTGCAAGCACACTGAAAGGCTGAGTCACAAAGGTAAACTTACACTTTTATGTAAGTTTACTCTTTTTCAGTATTCACAAACTATGATTTAGTAGTAACTTTACGATTGCTTATGCTATCTTTTTATGTGTGGAGATCCCAACTGCGTACACTCCGTAGTGCTAAAGGTACTATTAAAACCCAATACCCAAAAAGAGTAAACGTACACAAAATTGTAAGTTTACCTTTATGAATCAGACTCAGGGGCATATTCACAAGGACTTATCGCTGAGTTATCGCCACCTTAATGCATCAAAAGTGGAGATAGATTTAACGCCCCATTCACAAGCGGGTGCAAACTACAGAGTTCGCCAGTATTTCCGCGATAACTGCCGCAAAATTTAACTCCACGAGTGACACCACCAACTAACCCTAATGAGATGCAGAGTAGGCGTACCCGTGCATAAACACACGAAAACACCACTACACCACTTTCACAACGTACTGCCAGATCTGCTATGCGAACCAAAAACAGGTGATAAGCCGCGGTAGCAGCAGGGATTTAACACCTGCCTTCTGCTGGTGTTAAGCAGGACGACTACCTGTAGTACGAAAGGGAGCCCAGCACAGAGCCACATCGGAATACCCACAGATGCCATGGAGCCAATGATCATGCAGCTAGGAAACCCAAGAGGGCCACAACACCCACCGCCCCCACTCCCAGCCCCCCCACCCCCCGGACAAACGCATACCGTGCATGACACAAGAGCCACAAAAAGCGGATGATGTTGCACAATGACAAAAACAAACACACATGTTTGGTCAGAAGAACTAGAAACAGTCGCTCATCATTGAAGTAACAACCAAAAACTTTATTGAAACAACACAAAACACCAATGCAGAAGACTCCTGTCGGGTCCATTCGGGACAATCTTGATGTCACAGCCTGGAAAATAAAGCACAAAATCAGAACGTGTGTCATGCGCACATCAAAGGAGTGAGACACAGAGAAACAGAGAAGGAAAGAAAGGCAGAGAGAGAAGGAAAGGAAGGGAGAGAGAGAGAAGGAAAGGAAGAGGAAGAGAGAGAAGGAAAGGAAGGGAGAGAGAGAGAGAGAAGGAAAGGAAAGGAGAGAGAGAGGGAGGGACACTGCCGCCCCCGCGCACCCAGGCACCACTGCTCACCTGCTGCCATTGGTGTGTCTCCAACCACGTGCCGGTATACACTGCAAGCCACCAGGTCTGCAATCTGTAATCGAGGCCAGAGTCAATCATGGCAGAGTCCATCTCACTGCACACGGCAACAACGCCTGTCCGCCCCTGCGCACACATGCAGCCGCACCCTACCCCCTCCCGCCGGCCAGCGCTGGCTGTCCGCCCTTGCGCACCCAGGCCCCACTGCTCACCTGCCGCCGTGCAAGCTCCAGGCCCCGGTCCCGCCACCATGGCATGCTCCACATCATGCGGACCCGCACCGCGGCCCAGCAGGTCCCACACATGACGCTGAGTCCTGAGGCATCAATGGCAGAGACCACATCAGTACACACGTCATCATCGCAGGCTGCACACCCGCTCAGCAATTTCGGTGCCACTAACCCTGTGCAACCCCAGTCAGCACCAAGTGGTGGTAGGCCCGTGACGGCCGCAAGGCTTTGGGTGCCACTAACCCTGTGCAACCCCAGTCAGCGCCACGTGGTGGTAGGCCCGTGACGGCCGCAAGGCTTTGGGTGCCACTAACCCTGTGCAACCCCAGTGAGCCCCACGTGGTGGTAGGCCCGTGACGGCCGCATGGCTTTGGGTGCCACTAACCCTGTGCGCAACAACTCATGGGCCCTTCATGATTGAGCCCCTTGGAACGTCCGTCACCCATTCACCTCCGGCAGTAGGGAATGTGACGTTGCCGGCCCCTTATATTGGCCGGGGTCACATGGCCTGTGACACCTGTGCCGGATGGGTGTGGTGTGTGTGCAAACCTGCCCTCAGGGAGTGGCCGTGACATGCTGACAACTAGACCAGTGACCTGCAGACCACTAGCGTGTAAACCTGCGACATGTAGCTATGTGGCCCCCCTCGGAGCGTAAGCGGAGTGGTCTGGCCTGGCGTACGCCGGACCAGCGCAGGGCTTGCAACAGTGACTCGGGGGGCTCTGCGCGTGGTTCAGTCCATGTCCGGACAAGGAAGTGACTAATGCGTGTATCCCTGTTGTAGTGTCTATGGCACCCGGAATGCAATCGGCAATGTAGCACACTGTGACTGGAATCCCACTAGATGAGCATCATTGACGTTAGGGGGAATCACTGGCCCTACATTCATCCACACATTCATACTTGTATGATGAACGACATGACACAGCAGTGCATTTCAGAATGTTTAATGCACATCCAGTGGAGTTTTGCAGCTGGAGCAGTACAGGGCCATGCCAACCCCACTTCACAATATGGGCCCGTGGAGGGCCAGCCAGAGTCCATCGGGGAATGACAAGTACAGCGGAAGAGGAAGAGTACAGTCCGCAGTCTGGCCGCCGTGTCATTGGTCAACAAACAGGATATGGCAGTCCATGTTGCGGTCCAAGGTGAGTGCATCAGAGTGTATCGGGGGTCAGTGGAAGGTCATGGGGCCATGTGCGGCACCAAGCAGCAACAGGCCAGGTGGCGGAAATGAATGCTAGTGCCTCCTTCTGATCTCAATCCCATCCACGTCCTCGGATGTGTGCTCTGCCTCACCTGTGGGTGTTGCAGTTCCGGCTGCAGCATTGTGTGCCACTGACACATCAGGGGCTGGAAGTGGATTGTCGGCCGCACTGTGTGGCAGTGACACATCAGGGGCCAGAGTGGAAATGTCTGCCGCACTGTGAGGCACTGACACACCAGGGGGCGGTGTTGTGGATGGTGTAGGAGCAGCAGCATTCATCTGCGCCACGCCTTGTGGCAGCAATGGCATGATGAGGATCTGCAGGGCATGGTAGATCACAGCTACATTTTGCTGATGTGCAGCGGTGGCTGCCATCCTTTCCGCCTCCATCCGCACCATGTCCTCCATGAGCCTCCGCATGTGTGCCAGCTCACGGCTGAGATAGCTGGAGCCACTCTGAGCGGACAGGTGTTCTTGTCTTCGAGTCATGACTCCAGCTATGTCAGCCAGGGCTCGTTGGAGACCATGGAGCGGCCTGTGGGTGTCCGTTAGGGACTGGAGGTGGTCCCTGATGGGACTCAGACACTCATGGATGGTGTCAAGTTTGGTAGCCATGAGGTCGAACCCCACCCGCACCTGCCCAGCCATCTCCCTCTGGCCCTCCAACACACAGCGTTGGAAGGCCATGTGTTGTTCATGGGGGTCCTGGGAGACAGCCGGGGTTGTGGGTGCCTCCTGCTGAGTGGTTTGTGGAGTGGGTGGGGTCTCCTCGATGCAGCTGGGCTGCCCTGATCCTGGAGGTGATTGGCGGATGAGTTCCATGATGTCTTGGAGGGCTTCGGTGTCGATGCTGGGGGTGTCCTCCTCGTCATTAGTGAAGAGTGGCTGGGACTGCTCTGCAGGAGGTGTTGATGGTGCCTCTGCAATGTGAAGGGGAGATGCTGTGTTACATTGTGTCCACATGTATGTAGCCGCATGGTACATGTTCACATTCAGACAGCATGGCAATGTACATTGAGACAGTCTGTAGATCAGGGCCATGATCCAGAGTCATTGTGGGTGTGCACTGTGCTCTGCTCGATTGTACATGTGTGCCATTGAGGCCATCTCCCCCCGTCCCCCCAGTACCTGGTGGTTACTCACCCTGTTGTGTTGTGTCATGTCGAGCAGTGTCCGCTCCCGCAACTCCTGCCACGGTCTCCACACTAATGACTGTCGACACCAGCTCCTCCATGTCATCCAGCACCAGCTGTGGCGCTGGGCTCCCACCTTCAGTCTGCATTGCTGCCTTCTGGTTGCCTGCGAGATTCTCCTTGGTTTTCCGCTTGATGTCAATCCATCACCTCTTGACCTCGTCCATTGACCTCTTGTGCTCTCCGACGGCATTCACCTTGTCCAGAATGGACCGCCATATTCCATTTTTGGTGCCCAATGACACGTTGGAGGTGACGAACAGTTCTTGATGGTGTTCCATCACCTCCGTGACCAGGATCCTGTTCTCCTGCAGACCGAACCGCCTCTTCCTCTTCTTCTTGTCCGTGCCCTTCCCTGTCCCCGAGGTCCCAGGCTGGTCGTCCGGGGTGCTTGTGGGGTTCCGCTCGTCCTCTGCGCCTGCTCCAGATGCCTCCATGGGGCAATAACCGGGTTGGTTATTTTGTGTTTGTGTGTTTTTTCTCCTTTTGTAGTGATTTTCCCGCCTGACGTGTGTGTATTGCAGGCCTGGCGCTGCTTATCGCTGATTTCCTTATCGCGGTTTGGCCCATCGCATGTTTTTTTGCGGTGGGGTTTGGGTTTTTATCACCGTCGCGGGTGTTGTATCGCGGACATTGTCCGCGTTTTCGGGAGACTATCACATGGTACCGCTGTATTGTGAATTCCACGTTAACACAGGGTTATTTTCCTGTGATAGACTGCGATGTGTAAAGTTGCGTTAACATTTTTTGGGGATGTTTAGCGCACGTTCTTGTGAATATCCCCCTCAGTGTGACAGACTTCAATGAGTGGGTGTTTGGGGCTTACCTCTCCAAAGAGAATTTGCAAACATTGATGAAATGCTGAATTTTAGGGCACACATGTCAATTAGAACATTGGAATGTGGAGCGCTTCATTGAAGACAATGGAGTGCTCCGGGCTTCTAATGGCTGATAGAAGCCCGGCGCATTAACATTCAAATGTTTGTTCACAGCAATAGCTGTGAACAAATGCCTCACGGAACCCAAGGGGATTTCAGTCCCCGCGGGCTCCGTGAGGCCGTTTTCTTACAAATTAGAACATTCTGCCCTCTAGGGGCTGAATGTTCTAATATCCTTAGAGCCCTCCGTAGTGGGCTCTACCGGCCATTAAAGGCCCGCTACAGCGGGCCAGAGGTGAGGGCCTTTAACGCTGGAGCGGGCCTTTAATGGTCGGTAGATCCCACTACAGCCGGCTCTAAGGCCATATTATATTTTCTAAAATCATAAAGGATTTGAAAAGAGGGCTATCATGAAATATTCCTGTTGTGCATAGCAAGTTCTACCTTCCCCAAAGAGCTTTGCATGTTCCATGCCCTAAGGTATATTTCAGAAAATAGCCGCAAAATGGGGCATTTTTCAGTACGATTGCATTTATAAATTGTTAAGAAGTTATATGTGACACAGCAGCACAGAAAATGCAATTTCACATAGCTTATCATTTATCATAACATCTATCTACACATCTATATTTCACTTCAAGAACATGCTGAATTATTTGCTATGAATAAGGGTCTCCTTGAAAAGGACAGGGGGGTAAATAAATAATTACTCATATCCTTAAGCAGTAGAGCAGAGCTAGACTTATTTTACTGGGTCCTAAAGCAGTGCTCCCAAGTTACAGAGCCATGGCAGTCTCGGACAGCAAGTGAGTTACCCTGTTCTTAAAACCAGGGTTTCAGATAGTGTTACGGATTCTTACTCTGCTTTAAATGTACGCATCTGTTTCAAATATATGCATATCTGTTTTGTATGAATATTTAAAAATGAAGCCATTCCTCAAAAATTAGTTCGACGGTTCATAAAAATTCTCACATTTTGCCAACTAAAAGAAACTATTCATTTTGGAGTAACAAACTCACCTCATCACCAAAAAGGCTGATCTTGTCATAAGAAAACACGGTTTGGGCCTTAAGTACCAATTTATATTTTTGGCTTGTGGTTTGTCATTTTCACCAAGTACTCGTATGTATTGCTGCTCCGCGAGGCTAGATGCTACTGCACACAATATTCCAAGACTTATCATCGTTATGCCTGGGGCAGCATTATACCAAGGGTGACCACCATTATTCCATGGTGCTGGGGTCTAGATTATACCAAGAGCAGGCGTTATACAATTGATACCAAAAGTATGCCAGGAAATACTACAATTGAGCTCTATCTAAAAGATAGGCATCCCCAAGCCATGGATTCCCTCACTTTTGCCTGGAAATACTACAATTAAAACTAGGAAAGCAGTGCCAGCGGATGGCACCATCATGCTGATTATGCTGACAATATGCAAAGAGTTAACACCAATATACCAGAGATGGCTTCCTCCATAACTGTGGATGACTCAATAGGACAAAGTTAACTCTAGGTTTTTGAAAGCAAATGTGATTGTTGAAGTATGCTGGGCCAGTGTCTTGAAAGTGTGAGTGAGGACAATAAATTGCAATTCTCCTAAAAACATGATGCAGGAAGCTGTCTCTGTATATACTATACCAAAGTGAGTTATAGTGTGCACAGAGTCCAGTGAAACCCCAAAGGTAGGCAGAGGTAAAAGTAGATAGCACCTTACTCTCTATTTGTGGTAGTGTGGGCGAGCAGTAAGACTTTATCAGAGGATAGTGTTAAGCATTTGTTGTACACACTCAATCAGCAAATGATTGCACACACTCAAAGACTGAACTTCAGACCAATTGCTTTTGAATAAAAAATATTCTTTTAGTTATTTTATTAGATTACTTTACAGATTACGTTTCTTACACAGTATACCTGGATACTGCACTGGGACATTTCCTGTAAACAGGTAAGTAAAAGCATTTTGGTTATTTGGTTACAGTTTTAGAGACTTTTATAGATTTTCCAACTCCCCACTTAGAAACATTTTCACAGAAAACAGTCAATGTTATCCTAGAGGAGAACATAGTGTTATCGGTTCAGAGGTAAGTACTTTTTTGTGGGAGTTGGGTTTCTGGGGTTAGACTCAGGGGTCCCCCAGGGTCAAGGATGCACTCTCAAAGCACCCTCAGCGGCACTAGGGCAGCTGGGTGCAGAGTGCTGAGGCCCAATGTTTTCCAATGGGGGATAGGTGGCCTCAGGTTGGTGGCTGCTTACGAGCAGGCGACAAGGTTGTGGAAGCAAAGCTCATGGACTTAGGCTCAGGGCAAATGGGGGTTCAAGGTGGCACCAAAGGTACATCCACTAGGGCGGCCGGGTTCAGGATGCTGGTTTGTCGTCGGGTGCCCTGTTACTTTCAATGGGGATTCTCCGGTTTGCAAACACACTGCAGGCTCGGGACGAAGGTCTTCTGGGAACGACCATCACTTGGAGAGGTAAGTAGGGATGCTGGGGGTTGGCTAGACACCGTCGGTTGGGTCACCCAAGGCCGTGGGGCATCGGGTGCAGGGGTGTCTTTTAGGGTCGGATCTTCTTACCAGCTCCTGGTCGCGATTGGGGGGACCTTCCGGATTGAGGCTGCAGGCATCGGCTGGAGGCTTGAGGCAGGTCAGGGATCACTGGATCTCTGGTCTGGATCACCGGGGAGACCTACTCATGGTGTTGGGCCACTCGAACTCGGGCCGTGGGCGATGAGTGCAGAGTGGTGCAGACTCAGACTCGCGGATTTTGCCAGAGCTGGAGTCTGTGGGTGAACAAATCCGGTGTTCATGGGAGACACAATCTTTTCCTTGGAAGGCAGGGCAGGTCCTTGGGGTTCTTGAGGTTGCTGGCTGCAGGACAAACCGGAGTTTCGCTACCGCAGGTTCGAGGTGGGGACAGGCCGGTAGGGCCAGGGCCAAGTCAGTGGGCCTCCTACTCTTCTTAGCTTCAGCACGGCTGTTCGGTCCTTCTTCTTCTTTTCTTCTTGGTCGTTGCTTGTCTGAGGAGGCAAGGTTCAGGGATGCCCCTAAATACTAGATTTAGGGGCGTTACAGGTAAGTAAAAGATTGGGACCAATGGGTCCCTTCCTTGGGGTGGGTACACCCCCTATTATGCCACCTTCCAGTGGGAGGGAACATATGCCTCACTCTGGTTGGCTGGGTCCCCCATCTGCAAGATGACAGGGACTGACAGTTGTGCTTCACGTCGCCTCCCCCACCTGAGGGGTGGGGTTGACAAAGGTAGGCACACCTCCCTTCCTCACTTGGTTTTCATGCCGGTTCTCCCGCCCAAAGTGGGGGTCAGAACCGGTGGGGACCAGTTGCTGGGAGCACCAAAAGGCCTGGGGAAGCTCACAAAGGCAGCAAGCCTTTGAAGCTTCCCCTTCATGGACCCTGCCCATCCTGGGGGAGGAGGCTTGGCACCTCGTCCCAGGATGTGCATTGTTTCAGGCCCCCGAGAGCAGCAGCCAATTATGGTACTGTAGAGTTCGTAATGACAAACTCCCAGCACCATATACTCTTAATGGCAGTACTGCACTTACAATGTCTAAGAATTTGCTTAGACACTGTAGGGGTACAGGGCCCATGCACCTGTACCCTCACCACTGGTATAGTGCACCCAGCTAGAGGGGTGGCTGATCTATGCCAGGGCAGAGGGTTGTAGGCATGGCACACAGGGCTGTGTGCCATGTCGACTCTCCACTTTGTTCTGCACAAAAACACGCAACCTGCAAAGGCAGTGTGTGAGTGTAAAGGTACAGGGCCTCTAAGGGAAGCACAATAAGTGCTGCAGCCCTTAGAGGCCTTTCCTGGTCACAGTGCCCTGGCTACCTGTGGTACCATTTACCAGGGGCTGACCTGTGGCCAGAGAGTGCCAATTGGGTTTGGTCTTCGAGGCAGTTTTTGGGAAAGAGCTTAGGCCCTGGGTACCTGATTGGCAGGAGCCCAGGGCACACTCAGTCAAAGTACATCAGCAGTTCAGCAAAAAGTGGGGGCAACCATGCAGAAAGAGGGCACTTTCTCACACAACCACACCCCAAACAAAAGAGGATGAGACTAACCTTTCCCTAGAGAGTCTTCATTGTCTAAGTGGAAGAACCTGGAAAGTCCATCTGCATGGGCAGTCCCAGGTCTGTGTTCTACTATAAAGTCCATTCCCTATAGGGAGATGGACCACCTCAACAGTTTAGGATTTTCACCTTTCATCTTTATTTGCCACTTGAGAGGTCTGTGATCAATTTGAACTAGGAAGTGAGTACCAAACAAGTATGTCCTCAGCTTCTTCAGGGACCAAACCACAGCAAAGGCCTCCCTTTCAATGACACTCAAACGCTGCTCCCTGGGGAGAAGCCTTCTGCTTATAAAAGCAACAGGTTGGTCTTGGCCTTCATCATTGTTCTGGGATAGGACCGCTCCTATCCCTAGCTAAGAGGCATCAGTCTGCACAATGAACTGCTTGGTATAGTCTGGAGCCTTGAGAATTGGTGCTGAGCACATTGCCTCTTTCAGGTTGTCAAAAGCCTTTTGACAGCTAACTGTCCAGTGTACCTGTTTGGGCATCTTTCTTGGAGGTAAATTCTGTGAGGGGAGTCACAATGGACCCACATCCCTTCACAAACCTCCAGTAGTACCCAGACAAGCCAAGGAATCCCCTGACTTGGGTCTGGGTTGTTGGAGATGCCCCGTCCAGGATGGCCTGGATCTTGGGCTGTAAGGGTTGCACTTGGCATCCACCAACAAGGTAGCCCAAGTATACCACAGTTCCATGCCCTATCTGGCATTTGGATGCCATGATAGTTAGGCTTGCAGTTTGCAGGGCTTTTAAAACCTTTCCAAGGTGGCTCAGGTGATCGTGCCTGGTGGAACTAAAGACAGTAATAGCATCTAGATAAGCCGCACTAAAGGATTCTAACCCAGCAAGGACTTGGTTCACAAACCTTTGGAAGGGTGTCCTGCTTGTGCCCAGGTCAACCAAGTAGGTGACCTCACTTTTCTTTTCTAAGATGGGGTAAGGGCCACTCCATCTGTCCTGGAGAGCCCTTGGTGCCACTGGCTCCAAACCCCACACCTTTTGCCCTGGTTGAAATTCTACCAGTGCAGCTTTTTGGTCATATCGGTGCTTCTGAAGCTCCTGGCTGGCATCAAGATTTTTGGAAGCTTTTTCCATGTACTCTGCCATTCTGGACCTTAGGCCTAGCACATAGTCCACAATGTCTTGTTTGGGTTCTTGGAGAGGCTTTTACAAACCCTCTTTTACAAGACAGAGTTGTCCCCTGACAGGATGGCCAAGCAGAAGTTCAAAGGGGGAAAACCCTACTCCCTTCTGAGGCACCTCTCTGTAGGTGAAAAGCAATCAATCAATCAATCAGTCGGTTTATATAGTGCTGGCTACTCACCCGGAACGGGTCTCAAGGCACTGAGGGAGAGGAGGGCAGGGGGGTGGTTCCGCAGGGTCACTGTGTACCATCGAAGAGCAAGGTCTTGAGGTCCTTTAGGAACTTGGGGAGCGATGTAGTCTGTCGGAGGAGGAGAGGGAGGCAGTTCCATGCCTTGGCCGTGATGGAGCAAGGTAAATAAAATAAATTTGTACCCCCCTTGGGACGAATAATAAATTAACGATACTAATTGTTTGATGGAGCATGGATTAATCAATAAATGCACCTTTAGTAAACACTACATAAAAGTAACTCGCAATTTGTGCAAAATTCTAACCTATTTACAATTGTAAAGTGAATTAACACTAATATTGTGGATTGCGTACTAATGAAGAGTAAAAATCGCATGATTTATGCTATATAGTAAATTTGTATTGTGGCAAAGAATGCGGATGGTAAGTAAAATGGCTTTAAATGTCGCTTCTGCTAGGTAACACTTAACATGGGTCTTTAGAATGACGGGTGGTAAACAGAAAGGCTTATTTTCTTTGTTTTAATTTTGATTGTGTTTGTTCTTATGATAGTTCGTTCGGGCCTGTTAGGCCATGCTGCGAAAATGGCTGCCGAGAAATCAAAGATGGCCACTAAGCGGATGAAATAGAGGAGCTGAACCACGTGGGTACGGCTCATGCACGGAGTGAGAGATGTCAAGGTCGCATTGACCTATCATGAGGAGGGTTCCAAGAAAGACTCAGCACGTATCCGTGGGAATGGAGAAAAGAAAGTATTGAGCAACAAAGGACTAACCAAATTGTGACCATCGGAATTGCAACATAATGAATGGACAAATTGGACTGCTTTTACCCAAAAGTCATGAGAAATATTATACTTTTAACCATCCCTAAAACCAGTTTGAACAAGGAAGGCGATGAGGTGATTTTCACCACCCCTCAAATGGACCAATTAGGGTGATTCTCACCCCAAAAGATTGCAACTTTTTGTGTAGTAAGCTAGAAGTAGGGTATAAGCTAGAAGTAGGGTATAAGAGGGACTGCTCTTATGTAGGAGGGACGGACGCGGATGATGCGGCAGATGCGGCTGCTGCTATTACTTCTATAGGTTGTTTCTTTGGCTATCATTTTTGAACGAGACCGTTGCAGGAAAAATCTGTACGGGAGGTCCGGTCGAGGAGGCCTTTAGCGGGACAGTCAGTCAGTTTGGGAATTCTATTCTGTGATCTACGGTTTATCTTCTTTTTGGTGAACCATTCCTATCTGCATCTAAATGGGTAATGCATAATTTTTAATTCTTTATTAGAACTTATCATATAAATGTTATTAAATGTATTAAAAGTGATTAATAAACTTAGAATCTCACCCGTGCAATTGAGAAATTAGATAACATTTTATTCTAACTAAACAATGAGTCTGTGGTTCTTTAGTTCATTAATAAGTTTAAAGGTTAACAGGTTTTAAGAGTGATTGAGCTGGTCTTAATCACCATCAACTTATTCTACTAGTTGGTCCATCGACCAAAGAGCGGAATACCTTGATGTTTGGAACCGACAGGATCAAAAGCTAATGTATATGATGTCTGAGGTATTATTCTGTCAAATTTAACAAGGTATTCCATTCCTCCAGCAACACATTTTCTCCTTGGTGTGAAATCCAGTGAACGAATGAGTATATGATATGCGGTGTTATGGGCCCCACCGTCATATGGTGTAGTAGATGTGAATGATTTACCTGGATTTGTGTCCTAAGGAGAAATTTATATTAGCCGCGCTGGATCAGCCACGAGGAGGGAGAAGGAGCGCCCCCCTGTTCTGCTTTTCTTGATCCGAGGTGCAGTTGTGAGGGAGAGTTCGGCCGAGCGGAGAGAGCACTGGGGTGTGTGGAACGCGAGGCAGTTGTTCAGGTTGGTGGGTCGGGCGTTGTTTAGGGACTTGTGTGCGTGGGTAAGGAGCTTGAAGGTGATTCTCTTCTTGACGGGTAGCCAATGTAGGGTCCGCAGGTGTTGGCTGACGTGGCAGTGACGTGGTAGGTTGAGGGCTAGTCTGGCGGTGGCGTTCTGGACGTTCTGGAGTTTACGGGTGAGGTTCTTGTTGATCCCGGCGTAGAGTGCATTGCCGTAGTCCAGTCTGCTGCTGATGAGGGCGTGCATGACCATTTTCCTGTGTTCGGGGGGGATCCACTTGCAGGTCTTGAGGAGTAGGCGGAGGGTGTGGTAGCAGGAGGAGGTGATGGCATTGACCTGGCGCCGGCGGTCCATTTTGAGTTCGGAGTCCAGGATGATCCTGAGGTTGCGTGCATGGTTGGTGGGGGTGGGGGGGTCTCCGAGGGCAGGGGGCCACCAGGTGTCGTTCCAGGCATTGGGGTGTGGGCCCATGATGAGTATCTCTGTTTTGTCTGTGTTGAGTTGAAGGCAGCTGCTCTTCATCCAGCTGGTGACGATTGCCTTTCCGTCTTGAAAGTTGAGTTTGGCGGTTTTGGGTTCGTTGGATAGGGAGAGGATGAGTTGGGTGTCGTCTGCGTATGATGTGATGTTGAGTCCGTGTGCTCTGACGATGGCTGTGAGCGGGCCATGTAGATGTTGAACGGGGTCGGGCTAATGGATGATCCCTGTGGGACTCCGCAGGTGGTTGGAGTCGGTTCTGAGAGGAATGGAGGGAGTCTGACTCGTTGCGTTCTGCCGTAGAGGAAAGAGCAGATCCAGTCGAGGGCCTTGTTCTGGATTCCCGCATCGTGGAGTCTGAGGGCTAGGGTGCGGTGCGAGACAGTGTCAAAGGCTGCAGAGAGGTCGAGGAGGCTGAGGGCCACGGTCTCTCCTCTGTGGAGGAGGGCGCGGATGTCGTCTGTTGCTGCGAGGAGTGTGGTTTCGGTGCTGTGGTTCTTCCTGAAGCCTGATTGGGAGGGGTCGAGGATGTTATTCTCTTCGATAAAGGCGGCGAGTTGGTTGTTGACGGTTTTGTCCATAACTTTGGCTGGATAAGGGAGTAGGAAGATCGGTCTGAAATTCTTGAGGTCGGTGGGGTCCGCTGAGGGTTTTTTCAGGAGGGGGTTTATCTCGGCGTGTTTCCAGTCGTCGGGAAAGGAGGTGGTCTCGAAGGATCGGTTGATGATGCGTTGAAGTTCGGGGGCGATGAAGTCTGCAACTTTGTGGTAGATGTGGTGGGGCAGGGGTCCGTGGGGGCCCCGGAGTGGGTGCTCTTCATTATCCTCAGAGTGTCTTCGATGCTAAGAGCGGTCCAGTTGTTGAGCGTTGGTTGCGTGCTGCTGGGCGAGGTGGGAGGGGGTTCCTAGTGGGGGTTGTTGATGTCGAATTGGGTGGTCTTGCTGTTGGGTTGGGGGAACTCTTTGATGATGCTGAAGAGTTCCCTGCTATTGTGGGCATTGGTGGCGATTCTGTCCTGAAGTGCTTCCTTCCTGGAGAGTCTGATGAGCTTGTGGTGGGCCGCGGTATCTGTTTTGAAGTTGTCGAGGTCAGTCGTGATTTTGGAGTTTCTCCACAGTTTTTCGAGTCGTCTGCAGGTGCGTCTGGAGTCTCGAAGTTCGGTGGAAAACCAGCTGGCTTTCTTGGAGTGGGATTTGGAAGATTTCTTGAGGGGGGCGATGGTGTTGGCGCAGTTGGTGATCCAGTTGTGTAGCATGCGGGTGGCTGTGGTTGGGTCATCGTCTGTGGTGGTGGGAGCAGAGCTGCTGAGGGCAGTGGCAAGCTGGTCGTCTTAGATCTTGTTCCAGTTCCTGCATTGTAGCTGATGAGGGCGTTTGCGGGGGATGTTAGATTTGAAGGTGAAGTGAACACAGCGGTGGTCCGTCCATGGAAGGTCAGAGGTGTGGCTGAAGGTGAAAATGGGATCGAGGATGTGCCCAGCTGAGTGCGTTGGTTCGGGTACGATCTGCTTGAATCCGATGGTGTGGAGGTTGTCCAGTATGGCGGCAGAGTTGGGGTCCAAGCGGTTGTCGAGGTGGAAGTTGAGGTCTCCTAGTAGCGTGAAGTTGGAGGAGGTGATGGCATGCGGCGTGATTATGTCTGTGATGGAGTCGGAGAAAGGGGCACGGGTCCAAGGGGGTCTGTAGATGAGGGTGCCTCGGAGGGTGGAGGATGGGTTGGTCTGGATCTGAAATGGAGGTGTTCCATTAGGTCTGTGGGCCCGTCTGAATATGTGCTCAGTCGGAGGTTGGTCTTGTGAGCGATGGCGTTGCCTCCCCCGGGGAGCAAGCATGGTAAGAGGACATCCCATCTCCTTTTGAGTTTTTCAGGGAGCCCCCTAATCATGCCTTTCAATGTCTTGTTAAACCTTTCAACAAGACCATTGGTTTGTGGGTGATAGGGTCTAGTAAACTTGTACTGCACTCCACACTCTTTCCACATGTGTTTTCGGTAAGCAGACATGAAGTTTGACCCCCTGTCTGAAACCACCTCCTTAGGAAACCCTACCCTGGTGAAGACACCAATGAGAGCCTTGGCTACTGCAGGAGCTGTAGTAGTCCTAAGGGGAATTGCCTCAGGATACCTAGTGGCATGATCCGCTACCACTAGTATAAACTTGTTTCCTGATGCTGTGGGAGGTTCAAGTGGACCCACTATGTCCACACCTACCCTCTCAAAGGGAACCCCGGCCACTGGTAGTGGAATCAAGAGGGCCTTTGGGTGTCCACCTGTTTTGCCACTGGCTTGACAGGTGACACAGGAGCTGACAAACTCCTTTACTTTCTGAGACATCTGGGGCCAGTAAAAGTGGCTAACTAGCCTCTCCCAGGTTTTGGTTTGGCCCAGATGTCCAGCTAGGGGGATGTCATGAGCTAAAGTTAGTAGGAACTCCTGTACTTCTGAGGCACTACCACTCTCCTAGTGGCTCCAGGGTTGGGGTCTCTGGCCTCAGTGTACAGTAGTCCCTCCTCCCAATAAACTCAATGGGTACCACTGACATCTCCCTTTTCCTGGGTAGCAGCTTGCTGCCTCAGGGTCTCAAGAGTTACACAGTCCTGCTGTCCAAGGCACAGCTCTTCCCTAGAGAGTCCCTCTGGGCCTAAGAGTTCAACCTGGTAAGGGTCAAGCTCCATGGGCTCAGTTCCCTCTGGGGAGTCCAAGTCCTCTCCCTGAGGAGAGGGGTCCTGATCCTTTTGCTGTACAGAAGCTGATTTCCCAGTCTTCTTACCTTTTCTCTTGGAAGGTTGGGCCATACTTTCAGGCTCCAACACTTCTTTTTCATCCTGCTTTTGGCTCTGTGCTCTTGTTTTCACACACACAAACTCATGGATGTCCAGCATTGCTGCATGGGTTTTTAATTCTACCTCAGCGCATGCTGAGGTTTCCAGGTCATTACCAAGCAGACATGCAGCTGGAAGCTTTGGAGAGACCACTACCTGTTTCAGGCCAGCAACCCCCCCCCCAGTCTAATGTCACCATAGCCATTGCATGGTTAGTGGTAACACTGTCAGCATTGGTGACTGGGTAAGTTTTCCCAATCAGGTATTGCTCTGGGGAAACCAGTGTATCTCTCACCATAGTGATACTGGCACCTGTATCCCTCAAGGCTTCTATTCTAGTCCCATTAATCCAAGGATATGGCAAATATTTCTTTAAGATGGGTGGCCACACAGCTAAAGTGGCAAACTCAACTTCCCCTTCTGTGACTAGAACTGCTTCAGCGTGCAACCTGATTTGCTCTTGGCACACTGCTGATCCCATCTGGAGACTGGCTATACCAGGAGTAGCTGTAGGAAGGCTAGGGGCTTCTTCTTAGGACAAGTAGCATCTCCAGTTAAGTGTTCCAACTTCTTACAGTTGTTACACCAGGCCTTTGCAGGATCAAAGTTATTTCCCCGTACCTATTATTGGACTGGGAAGAGTTTTGGGACCCACCCCCCTGTGCAGGTTTTTGGGGCCCTTTTGAAGACTCAGGCTTTTTATCTTGGGGGTTCTCACCACCTTTCCCCTGGGGAAGTTTTGTAACCCCTTTCTTTTGGTCACCCCCAGTGGTTGTTTTAGTCACCCTTGTCTTGACCCAATGGTCTGCCTTCTTTCCCAATTGTTGGGGAGAAATTAGACCCAGGTCTACCAAATGCTGATGTAACTTTTCATTAGTGCAATTACTTAAAATATGTTCTTTCATAAACAAATTGTAAAGTCCATTGAAATCATGCATATTGTGTCCAGTTAACCAACCATCTAGTGTCTTAACTGAGTAGTCAACAAAGTCAATCCAAGATTGGTTTTGGGTTTTGTGAGCCCCCCTGAATCTAATTCTGTATTCCTCAGTTGTGAGTCCAAATCCCTCAATCAGAGTTCTCTTCATGAGGTCATAAGACCCAGCATTTGACCCTGAAAGCGTCAGGCGTCTGTCCCTGCACTTGCCAGAAAACAGTTCCCAAAGAAGTACCCTCCAGTGGGAGTTCTTCACTTTTTTTATTTCACAGGCCCCCTCAAAGGCTGTGAACAATTTTGTGAAATCATCACTCTCTTCATATTTAGGGACAATCCCTTTGGGGATTTTAGGATCATAAGATTGCTCTTTCTCCTTATTAAGTAAATTGCTGCCACCATTGATGGGTGCTAGGACCATCTCTGCTCTCTCTCTCTCCAGACCCAGGAGTCTGGTCTCTAGATCCAATCTATTGGTCAACCTGGCTAGCACGTTGTCCTCCTCATTGAGGCTCAATGTCCTCAGTAGCACCTGGTCCACCTGTGTGGTCTCTTGGTACTGAGAGGTTTATTCTTGGATTCAGGGCCACTGGGGCCCTTCTCTCCCTGTGAAGTGTGGGGGGGGGCGTTTGGATGTTCTCCTCATCCCCTCCATCTTCTTCCACATCTGAAAGGTCTTCACCATTCTCAGACGGATGGTCCTTAGCAGACCCAGCCAACAGCTCCTGGAGCTTTTGTTTGGTGGGATGGGACCCCATGGTTGTATTTTTATTTTGCATAGGGACCTTACTTCCTTGAAAGAAAAGTGGAGGTAAGGTGTGAGGTCAAGCTCCTCAACCTGGTCCTCTATGCCAGTGTTGTTATCTTCACCAACAGCTGGTTTGTTGTTAAGAGGCATTGTTAAAAAACTTCTAACCCCTCTTATCCCTAGCTAAAGTGAACTTTTATTTTTCTAAAATTCTAAAGGGACTTAACCAAGGCCCTAACAAAACTTTTAGTAATTTGGAAAAATGTGTCAATTCAAAAATCAGAACTCTAAAGACAATTTAAGAGTTCTGTTGTGTGATCAGGTTGTAACCAAGCTAGTCCAACAAATGCAAAGTTGTTTATCCCACCACTGATCCGCCAATGTAGGAAGCTGGTTCTGTATATACTATACCAAGTGAGGTATAGTGTGCATAGAGTCCAGTGGAACCCCAAAGGTAGGCAGAGGTAAAAGTAGATAGCACCTTACTCTCTATTTGTGGTAGTGTGGGCGAGCAGTAAGGCTTTATCATAGGGTAGTGTTAAGCATTTGTTGTACACACTCAATCAGCAAATGATTGCACACACTCAAACACTGAACTTCAGACCAATTGGTTTGGTATAAAAAATATTCTTTTAGGTATTTTATTTCCTAGAACCAAGCAAGCCTGGCACAGGTAAGTGATTTATACTTTGCAGTAATAATACAGTTTGAATTGCAGTTGTATATATACTTTGGTTTGATTACAGTAGAATTACTGGTAACACAATACTTTGAAATATTGTACATATACTTTGTTTTGGCTTTTCAATAGGATGTCAAGTAGATCACTTTACAGATTACTTTTCTTACATGGTGTAGTATACCTGGATACTGCACTGGGACTTTTCCTGTAAACAGGTAATAAAAGCGTTTTGGTTATTTGGTTACAGTTTTAGAGACTTTTATAGATTTTCCAACTCCACACTTAAAAACTTTTTCACAGAAAACAGTCAATGTTATCCTATGGGAGAAAATAGTGTTATCGGTTCAGAGGTAAGTACTTTGTTGTGGGAGTTGGGTTTCTGGGGTTAGACTCAGGGGTCCCCAAGGGTCGAGGATGCACTCTCAAAGCACCCTCAGCGGCACTAGGGCGGCCGGGTGCAGAGTGCTGAGGCCCAATGTTATCCAATGGGGGACAGGGGGCCTCCGGTTGGTGGCTAGTTACGAGCAGGCCACAAGGTTGTGGGAGCAAAGTTCGTGGACTTAAGCTCAGGGCAAATGGGGGTTCGAGGTAGCACCAAAGGTACACCCTCAGCGGCACTATGGTGGCTGGGTGCAGGGTGCTGGTTTGTCATCGGGTGCCCTGTTACTTTCAATGGGGATTCTCCGGTTTGCAAACATACTGCAGGCTCGGGGACAAAGGTCTTCTGGGAGCGCCCACCAACTGAAGAGGTACGTAGGGATGCTGGGGGTTGGCTAGACACCGTCAAATGGGCCACCCAAGGCCGTGGGGTGTCAGGTGCAGGGGTGTCTTTTAGGGTCGGATCTTCTTACCAGCTCCTGGTCGCGGTTGGGGGGACCTTCCGGATTGAGGCTGCAGGCGTCGGCTGGAGGGTTGAGGCAGGTCAGGGATCACTGGATCTTGGGTCTGGATCACCAGGGAGACCTCCTTGTGGTGTTGGGCTACTCGAACTCGGGCCGTGTGCGACGGGTGCAGAGTGGTGCAGACTCGCGGATTTTGCCAGAGCTGGAGTCTGTGGGTGGACAAATCCGGGGATCACAGGAGACACAGTCTTTTCCTTGGAAGGCAGGGCAGGTCCTGGGGGTTCTTTAGGTTACTGGCTGCAGGACACACCGGAGTTTCGCTTCTGCAAGTTCGAGGTGGGGACAGACCGGTTGGGCTGGGGCCAAGTCAGTGGGTGTCCTACTCTTCTTAGCTTCGGCACGGCTGTTCGGTCCTTCTTCTTCTTTTCTTCTTGGTCATTGCTTGTCTGAGGAGGCAAGGTTCAGAGGTCCCCCTAAATAATGGATTTAGAGGTGTTACAGGTAAGTAAAACATTGGGACCAATGGGTCCCTTCCTTGGGGTGGGTACACCCCTATTATGCCACCCTCCATGGGAGGGGGATATGCCTCACTCTGGTTGGCTGTGTCCCCCCATCTGCAAGATGGCAGGGACTTAGAGTTGTGCTTCACCTTGCCTCTCCCACCTGAGGGGTGGAGTTGGCAAAGGTGGGCACACCTCCCTTCCTCACTTGGTTTTCCCGCCGGTTCTCCCACCCAAAGTGGGGGTCAGAACCGGTGGGGACCAGTTGCTGGGAGCAGAAAAAGGCCTGGGGAAGTTCACAAAGGTGGCAAGCCTTTGAAGCTTCCCCTTCGTGGACCCTGCCCATCCTGGGGGAGGAGGCTTGGCACCTCGTCCCAGGATGTGCATTGTTCAGGCCCCCGAGAGCGACCCAGGGGTCCAGAAACATGTCTGGTGGTGGCAGCTGGGGAGCAGCCACTCAGCCTTGGCATTAGTGTTAGGTCATTTTTCAGGTGGCATCTCTAAGATGCCCTCAGTGTGCAATTTTCATTAAATCCCACACTGGCATCAGTGTGGGTTTAATGTGCTGAAAGGTTTGATACCAAACTTCTCAGTTTTCAGTAAAGCCATTATGGTACTGTGGAGCTCGCAATGACAAACTCCCAGCATCATATACTCTTAATGGCAGTACTGCACTTACAATGTCTAAGAATTGGCTTAGACACTGTAGGGGTACAATCAATCAATCAATCAATCATGTCACTTATAAAGCGCACTACATACCCGCGAGGGTCTCAAGGCGCTGGGGGAAGAGGGGGGTGGTGCTGCTACTGATCGAAGAGCCAGGTCTTGAGGAGTCTTCTGAAGGCCAGTAGGTCTTGGGTCTGTCGGAGGTTGGTGGGGAGGGTGTTCCAGGTCTTGGCGGCGAGGTGGGAGAAGGATCTGCCGCCGGCGGTCGTTTTCCGGATGCGGGGGACTGTGGCGAGGGCGAGGCTGGTCGAGCGGAGCTGGCGGGTGGGGGTGTAGAAGCTGAGTCGTCTGTTGAGGTAGGCTGGTCCGGAGTTGTGGAGTGCTTTGTGTGCGTGGGTGAGGAGCTTGAAGGTTATCCTCTTGTTGACAGGGAGCCAGTGCAGGTCTCTCAGGTGGGGTGTGATGTGGCTGCGTCGGGGGATGACGAGGATAAGACGTGCAGAGGCGTTCTGGATGTGTTGCAGCCGTCTCAGGAGCTTAGCCGTCGTTCCTGCGTAGAGGGCGTTTCCGTAGTCCAGCCTGCTGGTGACGAGGGCCTGGGTGACTGTTTTTCTTGTTTCGGTGGGGATCCACTTGAAGATCCTGCGGAGCATTCGGAGGATGTTGAAGCAGGATGAGGAAACGGCGTTGACCTGCTTAGTCATGGAGAGGGTGGGGTCGAGGATGACCCCTAGGTTGCGTACGTGGTCGGTGGGTGGCGGGGCTGTTCCCAGTGATGTTGGCCACCAGGAGTCGTCCCAGGCTGAAGGGTTGGAACCAAGGATGAGGACCTCCGTCTTGTCCAAGTTCAGCTTCAGGCGGCTGGTCCTCATCCATTCGGCGACGGCCTTCATTCCTTCGTGGAGGTGGGCTTTGGCGGTGTGAGGGTCTTTGGTGAGGGAGAGGATCAGCTGGGTGTCGTCGGCGTAGGAGATGATGTTGAAGTTGTGCTGTCGGGCGATGTGGGCAAGGGGTGCCATGTAGATGTTGAACAGCGTTGGGCTGAGGGAGGAGCCTTGGGGTACGCCGCAGATGATCTTGGTGGCCTTGGATCGGAAGGGGGCGAGGCGGACGCTTTGTGTTCTGCCGGAAAGGAAGGATGTGGTCCAGTCCAGGGCCTTCTCTTGGATCCCGGCGTCGTGAAGGCGTGTTCGTAGTGTGTGGTGGCAGACCATGTCGAAGGCGGCTGATAGGTCCAGGAGGATGAGGGCTGCTGTTTCTCCGTTGTCTAGCAGGGTCCTGATGTCATCGGTGGCGGCGATGAGGGCGGTTTCGGTGCTGTGGTTGCTGCGGAAGCCGGACTGGGAAGGGTCCAGGATGTTGTTCTCCTCGAGGTAGCGGGTCAGTTGTTTGTTGACGATTTTCTCGGTGACCTTCGCGGGGAACGGGAGCAGAGAGATGGGTCGGAAGTTCTTGAGGTCCTTGGGGTCTGCCTTGGGTTTCTTGAGTAAGGCGGTGATCTCGGCGTGCTTCCAGCTTTCCGGGAAGGTTGCTGTCTCGAAGGAGATGTTGATTATTTTCCGGAGATGGGGCGCGATGGCTGTACTGGCTTTGTTGAAGATGTGGTGAGGGCACGGGTCTAGCGGTGAACCGGAGTGGATGGTGTTCATGATCTCGCTGGTGTCCTCGTCGTTGATGTTGGTCCAGGAGAGCAGGCGGTTGGTGGTTGTGGGGGCAGTGGTCTCGGTGGTTGCCGGGGCGGTCGTGGTGTTGAAGCTGTCGTGGATGTCGGCGATTTTGCAGTGGAAGAAGGTGGCCAGTGAGTCGCACAGGTCTCGCGACGGCTGGATGTCGTTGGTGTTGGAGCTGGGGTTGGAGAGTTCCTTCACGATGTTGAAGAGCTCTTTGCTGTTGTGTGCGTTGTTGTCTAGGCGGTCTTTGAGTGAGGCCCTTTTGGCGGATCTGATGAGGTGATGGTGACTGCGGGTGGCGCTCTTGTGGGCGGCGTAGCTGTCCGCTGTCCGTTCGTGGAGCCAGATCTTCTCCAGTTTTCGGCATGTTCGTTTGGAGGCCTGGAGGTCTTCGGTGAACCAGGTGGCTTTCTTGCTGGTGTGGCTGTTGGGTGGATTCTTGAGCGGGGCGAGGGTGTTGGCGCAGTCGTCGATCCACTGTCTGAGGTTGCGGGCGGCGGTGTCGGGGTCGGAGGGTTCGGCGGGTGGGCTCAGGGCGAGGGTTGTGGTTAGCTGGTCTTCCGTGACTCTGTTCCAGCAGCGGCGAGGCATTTGTTCGGTGCGGTGGTGCGTGGTGGGCTTCCTGTAGGTGAAGTGGATGCAGTGGTGGTCAGTCCAGTGGGGTTCGGAGGTGTGGTTGAAGGAGACGTGTGGGCTTGCGGAAAAGATGGAGTCGAGCATGTGGCCGGCGGCGTGGGTGGGTGTAGTCACGAGCTGTCTGAGTCCGAGGGTGGCGAGGTTGTCGATCAGGGTGGTGGAGTTGGTGTCCTTGTTGTTCTCGAGGTGCTCATGCACCAGTACCCTCACCACTGGTATAGTCCACCTAGATAAAGGGGTGGTTTATCTATGCCAAGGCAGTGGGTTGTAGGCATGGCACACAGGGCTGTGTGCCATGTCGACTCTCCACTTTGTTCTGCAACAAAACACGCAGCCTGCAAAGGCAGTGTGTGAGTGTAAAGGTACAGGGCCTCCAAGGGTGGCACAATAAGTGATGCAGCCCTTAGAGGCCTTCCCTGGTCACAGTGTCCTGGGTACCTGTGGCACCATTTACCAGGGGCTGACCTGTGGCCAGAGAGTGCCAATTGGGTTTAGTCTTTAATGCAGTTTTAGGGAAAGAACATAAGCCCTGGGTACCTGATTGGGAGAAGCCCAGGGCACACTTAGTCAAAGTAAATCAGCAGTTCAGCAAAAAGTGGGGGCAACCATGCAGAAAGAGGGCACTTTCTCACACATGACAAGAGAACCTGGATTTCATTAAAGACAGGGAGGCTAACATTATGCATATTTCTTTTAATGCTAACTCCCAGCAGCCACTTAGAAGCAATATGTCACAAAACAAACAGTTCTAGAATAGTCTGCCTCTTTTAAATGCAAGGTATTAAGTTAAATCTTCTTCTAAATAACTCTTCTTTTCCTTATTTTTTTTTTACGAATCCCAAGTGGAGAAGAACAAACGCTTAATGAAGGAGCCATGGAATAGATTCTTTCTGAACATCATCCTTGCGGTCTGTACAGTATGAAGCAGTTATGATGGAGTATCTGAAATATGAAAGGCAGTAAATGCTCTGTTGTCATGTAGCTGTGAGATAGTATAACAGTGAAAAAAAACTATTTATATGCAAGAGAATAATGATTCTAAGATAAACAAAGCCAGTAATTTAAACAATGCATTGAATGAAGATTTTGTTATAAAATGTACATTTTATTCTTTCAACAATTCATTTACCAGCTCATGGGAAGGGTAGGGCGGGTCCAATGTTAGCCTCCATGTCTTTATTGCAATCCAGATTCTCTTGTCATGTTATTAGGAGAATCGCAATTTCATTACAAGACCGGAGGCTACCAATATGCTTGTTGGTAGTTCTGTAACACCCCACCTGACGTGTTCAATCTGTTTATAAAAGTGTTTTGCAAAGGTGAACTGGACCTGTCAGCTGCTTTAAGGATGTCATCTATTTTACCACCTTTTCTGCAGGAATTACTGTCCATAGCTCCTCTTACTGAGTGTGCCTGAAATGTCTTGAGGTCAATACCAGCCAGTTGCATTGCATTTTTAACCCATCTAGCTATTGAGGATGATGGTATAGGTTAAAAAGGTTTTCACAAAAGAGATGAGTAACTGGTTTGCACCATTCTCTTGATGTTCATTCATTCTAGATTCGTATTCTTTCATGCAATCTACAACACAAAGTTTTTTACATGCATCAAACCTCTAATGCTTTAACATTCGATACTCTACGGCAGGAGATTAGGCAGAGAAGAGAGGCTAGTTTAATGGATAGATGCCCACTATCTAGGTATCTGTGATCAGGCCAACTAGTGAATAAATCCAGCATTAGGTTAACATCCCAAAGAGTCTCCTAAATAGATTTAGGGGGTCTCCTTAGCCTTATACTTTTGAGAATTCTGCATACCATGACAATTTTGCCTATGGTTTTGCCACTTACTAAGGCGTGGTCTGCTGAAAAAGCTGATCTATAGCAGTTAATTGATCTGTAACTAAGACCCCTCTTAAATTGCTGTACTAAAGAATTGACTATGTGTACGATAGGAGCCTCCCCAGAATCCAGGTTCCTCTCCAGGCACCAGCATACCCATGTTTTCCAGATGCTGTGTATCTATAGTGGGTGCCAGGAGCCCATGATTCTCCAAGGAGAAGTGCAGCTCCTCTCGAAAGACCTGTGATTTCGTTGGATCTCCTGACACCTTCCATGCAAGAAGGTTTAAAGTCATTGTCTGGACTAAGGGATGTTCTTTCCTGTCTATTTCTTTTAAAAGTCCTTCTTTGGCTGGTAGTAGTAAGGAAATGTCTCAGGCTATTTACAAGGTACTAAGGAGCACTGTTCCTGTCTCACTTTCTGGATGGGGGAATCATACGTTCGGATCCCTTTCCAGAGTTGGAGAAAAGCATTGACTGCTAGAGCACCCGGGTCTGGCATCCAAATGAAATAATTCTTCAGTTGGAAGGTCAGTCTGCTTGCAAAGAGGCCTATCTCTAGAGGGCCCCAGAGATGTTGGAGTGCTTTGAAGGCTTTCTCGTTGAGTTTCCAATCGCAGTGGTCTAAGAGGAATTTGGAGTTCCAGTCTGCTGTGATTTTGGTTTTTCCAGGTAGGTATTCTGCTTTCAAGACTATCTTGTGTTCTAGACAGAACATCCAGAGTCTTTTGACCAGGTTCGAGGATTTTGTACCCCCTAAATGATTTATACATGCTACAGCTGATATATTGTCCATTTTCAGAATCACAGATCTGCCCTTGAGGGAGTGCTTGCAGCTCATCAGAGCGTTTTTCAAGTCGAACTTCACTAGCCAATCTTTTTCTAGTAGTATGTCCCTCAAAAGGTGGATTACCTCCATTTTGAAATGTCTGTAGATGAGGGACTTGTTTAGTTCTCTGAGGTTTATGACTGGGCTCCATCCCTTGTCTTTTTTCTCTACAAGAAAAAGTGTACTTACTAATTTCATTTTTTCCCAAGGGACTTCTACAATCGCTCCCTTGTCTAGCATGGAGATTACCTCTTCCCCCACTATTTTGTGTTGTTCTTTTGTCAGTGATAAGTTTCTTGGGAGTGAAGTTTTTGTTGGTGTATTCGAAAAATCTATTTTGAAGCCTTGAATGGTTTCTAAGACCCATGTGTTTAGTGTAATAGTCTTCCAGGCCTGTAAAAAGAATCTCAGTCAACCTCCCACCTTTCCTGGGGAAAAAGAAGAATGAGAGGTGAAGGTACTCACTCTGGAAGTTGCAGGAGCTTTGTCCACGGGATCTAAATCCTCTCGAGCAGGAGGCTCTTCCTCTCTGAGGGTAGAATGGTGGAGGATTGTTCGCTTGGTAAGTTCTACCAAAACATCTCTGTCTATAGTAGGACCTTTGGTTGGAGAAGCCGGTCAAAAGGCCCCTTCTCCCGGCCCGTCCAAAAATATTTGGATTGAAGACTCACCTCATGCTGTTCTGTGCCTTGTCCAGGGCAGTAAAAGTTGCAACGTATTTACCTAAGCTTTTGATCATATCTTCCCCGAATAAGAGACCTCTAGGGTTGGCCGAAGGTCCTTTGTCAGCCATGACTACTCTTCATTGTTCTGCATTTATACCCACATTTGCGTTTCTTAGCAGGATGAGGGCTCTCTGGCTCCACCCTCTGATTAAATCTTCTATGTCTAGGGGTGTTCCGTTGACATGGCTCTCTTCCGCCATGTCAATAATTCTTGCCAAAGGGCCTAGTATATTGAGTAGGCGATCCTGGCAGACCTTGAGTGATCTATCCATCCCTTTCCTGGGGTCCCTTCCAAGTTTGATAAGGAATTTAATCAGTTCAGGGTCGAGGTTAGGTGTTAGGTATACCTTCTCTTGGATGGAAGGTCTAGAGCATTCTGCTCTTAGGACATTGCGAGTTTCATCTTGGACAAGGATGTATTCATCCAATAGCTCTGCGCTTTGGGTCCCTTGATCTTTCATTTCAGTATTTAGTGTATCATAAGGAGCACTTTGATAGTGTGTGCCGCTTTGGACACCTTGATAAGTTGTGCCGCTTAGGACACCTGCTATTTTTGGGGTGCGTGGACCTCCCTTATAGTTTGAGGTGCTTAGATCCCCTTTGTAGGTTGAGGTGCTTAGACCTTCCATAGTGCTTGAGGTGCTTGGACCTCCCAGTGTGCTCATAGGGCTTACTCTTTCCAAATTGCTAGATTTCATTCGTTTTTTGCCTCCTATTTTATTATAATCGTCTTTTGGGCCTTTCGGGCTCCCCATGATGGCATGCTCTTCATCAGATAGGCCCCTTTTATTTGACATGACCTCATTCAGTGTTTCATGCAAGCAGGAGCACAGCTCCTGTTGAATAATTTTTTTGATTTTCTCGTTATTTATGCTGGGAGTAGTTACGTCTATGTCATCTGTTTCTATGTCAGACATTGTAATGGTTTAAATCAGTACACTGTATGCTATACTTAATATCAATTGAATAACTCAGGATATGAGTATGAGTGGATGCAAAGAGCATGTAGTAGCATCTTGTATTTTAGTAAATAAATATTTTGCCTCTAATTTTCTGGGTGGAGCTTAAAAATATGTAGCCTTCAATTATTGTTGAGAAAGGGTAAAAACAAATATATTTTGAGAGGGTACTTGAGAGTCAGCAGCTGATCGTCGAGGCGATTCAGACTGTCGGTAGTTCCCTGATGTAATCGCTTGAGTGATCAGCTTGCGAAGTATGCGTTGTCTAGGCAACGTCTCGGGAGCCTGATGGTTACTAAGGTAACCGTGCTGATAGCCTCGTGACTGTAGAGGTGTTGTCTAAGATGTGACGTGTTTGCGTCTCGTTGCTTGGCAACTGGCTTACGTTAGACATTGATGAGGCCGTTGCCAAGTATCGTTCCTCCCTGGTTTTCCAGACATGCCCTTGAGGTGTGTTGGGAAGAATCCTATTTTGGAGAGGGAGGAGAAATAGGAGCCATACAGAAATGCGGGCTCTGAGATTCCTGCTCACGGACCATTCGGGAGGCCTGTGGGGGTAGGCGGCAGTGGCGGTGAGTCCTGCAGACAATAACGGCGCCGCAGTCAATATTAAACACAACACGCTTTGTGATGTGGCAGGGGGCAGTCTGTGTGCGACGCAAATAAAAATCAATGTGCCATGATGTTAGAGAGCGGGGGTAGGGGGGCTGGTCTATGTAAATTGGAGATTGGTTAAAGTAAATAGGTTTCTTGTTGGAGAAAACTTCGGGAGCAGCACTCGTACAAGTTGTAGGGAAAACAAATAAACGTCAAGTCCGAATTTTAGTATACTACATGCACAAGTAAGCAAAGAATAGTAAAGAGTACTTATCTGCCTGGAGCCGCATTTAAAAGAGGCAGACTATTCCATGTGCTTGACTGTTGTACATCATGAAGATTCTGTTCTAGAACTGTTTGTTTTGTGACATATTGCTTCTAAGGGGCTACTTGTAGTTACCATTAAAAGAAATATTCATAATGGTAGCCTCCGGTCTTGTAAATAAATTGTGTTCATTTGTGTATTAATATTGCCGGTGGACCTTCTTCTGGTTTGGTGTGATATGAGTGCGGCGTGGGAGGTTGAGAGTGATTCTGGTCTCCGAGTTCTGATTGCTCTTCAACCTTCTGGTGTGTTTTTTGTTGATCACGGCATAGGGGTTGTTCTTGTAGTTCAGCTTGCTCGTGACCAGGGTGTGTATGATTGATTTATATCAGTGCTTATTGGGCACCATTACAAAATGTTCCTAAGCATCTTCAGGTTATGGAAGCATGAGGCATTCATTTGGGCAGTCATGTCGAGTTTGCTGTCGATGATGGTCTAAAGGTTCTTGGCCTGGGTGTCAGGCCTAGCTCTGTTGGCTACCAGGTTGAGTTCCACGGTGAAGAGTTCTTCCTGAAGTTCACAATTTCGGTCTTGTCTGTGTTCAGTTTTAGACAGGTGGTCTTCATCCAATGGGCAATTTTAGTCATGCAGGCATTGACCTTGATCTGGGTACTGGGCATCTTATCCAGGAGGGAGAAAATTAGTTGTATGTTGTAGGTGTAGGAGAGGATGTTGATGTTGTGAGAGTGAACGATGCTAGCAAGAGGGATCATGCATGTGTTAAAGAAGGTCGGGCTCATGGAGGATGCCTGTGGAACTCCGCAGATGAGGTTGTGGGTGTCCGAGGTGTATGGTGCCAGGCTGACTGACTTGGTCCTTCCAGTCAGGAAGGAGCAGATCCATCGGAGTGCATGTCCATGTATTCTGATGTCATGTAGGCGTTGGGTGAGGATAGGGTGGGAGACAATATCAAATGCTGCAGAGAGGTCCAGGAGGATGATGGTCATTGTGTCTTTCCTGTCCAAAGTCATGTGGATGTCATTTGTGGTGGCGAGGAGGGTAGTTTCTATGCTTTGGTTGAGTCTGAAACCTGACTAAGTGATGTTGAGGAACTGGTGGTCATTGAGGTATTTGGTGAGATGTCTGTTGATTATTTTCTCTAAGACCTTGGCCGGAAATAGTAGGAGGGAGATCAGTCTGTAGTTGATGATTTTTGAAGGGTACAAAGGGTTTCTTCAGATTTAAGGTCTCTCTCGTGACCTTTCTCAGCCTTCTGTCATCATCAGCTAGAAGACATTCATGCACTTTGGCAGTGAGAATGAAAACACAATTTACTAGATTGTATTTATATGAAGCATCAGCTATGGTGTGTCGGTGGCAATATGGTGTGATGCAAAAGCCACCATTGGCACTAAGTTAAGAAATGTAACTCTAAACAAGAAAATAGTTTCTGTCATGAGTAGATTCCATAGAGATTTTTAAGAAATTTAAAGCTGTTTTCTCCCTTTTAATGCTAAGGATTAAATGGACTGGGAAGTGTTCCGATTAGTAGCTAAGTTACTCTCTGGAAATAAGGATGATTTGTTTTGATGATGATATATTTTCATGAATATTGTGTTATTATGGTGCAGTTTTGAGTACGCTAATTATTACTGGAATCACATAAGTGAGTAATTATGAGATTTATTATTTTACCTAGAGAGGTTGGCTAATTGTGAAGTTTAGTGCACTCGTTGGTGTCATTTTGTGAAGAATAGTATCTGCCTTTGGTGAATTCTCAAATTTGCTTGCTGTAACCTTATTTCCACCTTTACTGAGGAATGAGGATTGTTTTGCCTGCCCTGTAATGTGATGGACTGTGTTGGAGTATACGTTGATCCAAATTTCAGCTAAACTTGTAACCTAGTGTGTAGATTGAGTACATATTAAGTACAGGTGCATACACAAAGTATACAAGGACATCTGCCGCAGCTGGCATGCTAGAGAGATGGAACAGCCAAATACAAGCTGTCCCCCTGACTGACTGAGAAGAGTGTAGAACACGTGACGCCGAAGAGCAGGAGGAGAAGTGACAGTTCTCCATGACCAAATAAATTGCCTGTTGTCGATGGTGCTCTAAAAGTCTTGGGGCCAGATGTACGACGTGATTTTGCATGCGCAAACGGGTTTCCGAACCTGTTTGCGCATGCAAAATCACTGTTGGCCATGTACAATTCCTAAATAGCGAGTAGCAATTTATTTGCGACTCGCTATTTAGGAATTGCGAGTCACAATTAGGAAGGGGCATTCCCTTCCTAATTGCGTCCGCAATGCTATGTGTGAATGTTTTGTGACCGCAATTGCGGTTGCAAAACACTTGCAAATTACCACCCTCTTCAAGAGGGTGGTAATGCAGTCGCAATTTTGAAGGGGTCCCCAGGGGACCCCTTCCACTTTGTGACTGTCTCTAAAAATATTTTTTAAGGCCAGGCAGTGGTCCCAGGGACAACTGCCTGCCCTTAAAAAATGAAATGAAAACGTTTCATTTAAAAAAAAAAATGCATCCTGTTTTCCTTTAAGGAAAATGGGCTGCATTTTTTAAAAAGCTGCTTTAGTAAAAAGCAGTCCCAGACATGGTGGTCTGCTGAGCCCAGCAAGCCACCATCCCTGGGAGGGGTGGCATTCCCAATGGGCTCGCAAATTGCGAGAGGCTCATTAATATTAATGAGCCTCGCAATTTGCGACCCCATTGGGAATTGCAAAACAGTGTAATAACACTGTTGTACATTTCATTTAGCGCCTCGCAATTTGTGACTCGCAATGATTAGCAAATTGCGAGGCGCTAAATGAAAGGGTCGTACATCTGGCACCTGTTGTGTGCATCCATACCTGCAGACTATGAAGTGTGGCCATTTACCATTTATACAGAGATGTGCATGCCCTTCTGCACATGGAGCAAAAATTTGCCAGATGGAATCATGCAGTGAGTCATGGCTGAACACCATGTAGGGAACTGTTGCTGTGGAATGGACACAATACTCAACCTATTAAATCAATACTAGGGTAGGTATTTTGGTTTACATGTGATGCAATTGTGCTTGAAAGACAAAATGACTGTGTTTATTTTATGTACACACTGAGCATGGATCTTGGGTCAGTGGCTGCTCAAGGGGGCAAAGCAGAGAGTTAAAGGTGTGTACTGTACATTTCCTCCAGAGAAGGACTGATCATGGTTATGCAATCCCTTGCTAAATCTCTGATAAAAAAACCATTTTAGAGCCCTTTGCATTACAACAGGGTATACGTTTTTTGCTGAGCTGATCTTGTTCTATGCAGTTGACCTTTGTAGCAGCAAGTCATACCAAAAAGGTTTTATGGTGGCAGTATACATTTTTACTAAATATTTTTACAACCTTTCCTGGCTCAGGACAGATCTGGGGTTTCATTGTTGGTGACCAAACATCATAAACATGCTTCATGGCAATTAGGTTCTAGTAACACTTCTGAACTACTGGATTATCAGTCAAAGTCCCTTCCAATCTGGATAGCCCTAGACGAGGTACAGTAGAAGCCATTATTTTTGGCGGCAAAAGCTCAAAGTACAATCATTTAACTTTCACAGCAGCAGAAGTCCTCTCACTGGTCTGATACTTTTCATACCTTCACTAAGTTATTATTCCTACCATTGAAATTAGAGCCTTATTTAGAGTTTGGCAGGCAGGGACTCCATCACAAACATAATGAATATCCTGTGCACCATATTACAAGTGCCATAGGTTATAATGTACTTGTCATACAGCGGATGGGATATCCAACATGTTTGTGATGAAGTATCCCATCTTCCTAAGTCTATTAGTCTCTTTTTAGAGCTCAAATTCTTTCAGTGGTACAAATCTCAAGCTGTATCCAACAAGGCCGCTCTGAAATCAGACACCTTTGCCACAAGTTTGCATGGACTGTACAGGAGTACGCATCATGTATTGCCTTTTTTTGTATAAAACTGGGGTGCCCGCCCTCTTGCGGGCAGGGAAAAGATGTGTCTCGGGGATGGAGCCAGCCTTGGGGGGTGGGTTTCTTAGGGCAATAGTCCTCCTTCCCCTATTAAGTTTATCTGCTCTGGATAATGGGGTTCCCGGGGCCTCAAGGAGACTCGGAGAGGAGGCGCTCATGCCCTCCCCTTAATTTTTAACTCAGCCTTTGGAGATGGAGTCCCCGGGGCAGGAATTGGCTCAGGGAGGGGCTGCATGCCCTGTCCCCCTATTTCATGAATTGGCCCTGGGGGATGGGGTCCCCAGGGCATGGAAATGGCCCGAGGATAGGATCCCCATGACCCCCCCTCCCCAAATTCTGAAAAGGCCCTGCATGGGGACTGCATGTTCCCCTCCCCAATAAAACAAGTTACACAATTTTAAGCCATATCCACTAATACTCTGTGAATTCGTGGTCACCTTTTTAAAAATAAAATTTGGCCCCTGGTGGTTCCATCTGAGACCCCACCACCAGTATCTCTCCCCTGCCCTCTTGTATTTATTTTATAAATTTTTGTAGGACAGGGGACCGAGTCCCTGGGGCCATCGCATCTTTGTTGATTTGGTGGCAGCCAATCAAATCTTATCTCTATATCTGTCAGCTCTGCAGATCCCACATGGGAGATATTGATTTTTTTAACCCTAATTTCTCGAAAATTCCTGAATGGAATGATACCAAATCAACAAAAAGCATACTGTCTGGATAGAGAACTTGCTTTCTTCCAAATTTGGTGTGATTCCATTCAGCCGTTTTGCCAGTAGCTGTGTCTAATTTGCCTGTAGAAGAATGATTGGAGAAAATGTGTATTGAGACCCCCTTCTTTCTCGGACCCTGCTTGAAAGATCACCCTGAAACTTTCCAGGAAGGAACTGAGGTGGCTGACACTTTTTTTGTAACGTTTTGTGAATACTTGTCAAACGGCACCAAAGTTCCTAAGCAAACCAAAAATGTATTGTGTTTCGTCGGAGAGCTACAAAGTGGACTTCGACCTTCCAAAGGAGTTGTAGGGAAGATGCTTGCCACAGCTACCGATGCAGGATTTATGGGGAGTATCTATGCGTTTGTTTTATGCTACAGTCAAACCTGCATATCTGAGGAGGAACCACCTTTTTTCTCTACAAAGCGCTTTTTGGTCCCTGGACAAGCTGTAAAAACTGGGGAAGTTAACCCTGGTATGCTGTAGGAAGTGTGGCCTGGAAAGGGCTGATGATGTCCATCATTTTATGGAATGCCCAGAGATTCAAATGTTCTGGGAGGAGGTAGGTAAGGCAATCTGCCAGATATTTCATGCAGAAATCAAGGTAAGCCTTGGATTCATTATTTTTGGCAAAGTAGACTCCCCAATGAATCTTAATAAAAGTTATTGTTATTCTTCTACTTGATGCTGCAGGCAAGTAGGGAGATATGACAAAAGTGGGTGTTTAAGGATGATCCCACATTGGCTGACTAGTTGGGCTCAGTAAAACAGGTCTGGAGCATGGATGATACATCTCTGAGTTCTCAAAGAAGGCCTACATTTTGGGGCCGTTTTTTGCCTGGTTGGAGGGGACACCCTCGGTACCAAACAATATCAATGTCCTATGATTACACTGAACCTCGAACTATAGGCAAGCTCGAATGAGGTTTTTGACATCCTTTTTTCTCAGGCCTGCAAGCTTATAAGCTCCCTCAATATGGTATCTAGGCACTATATGGGGCTGATGGTTCCGAGGTAAACAAAAGAAAGGTGAATGAGGACAAAAAAAAAGGTATATACATATATCCTCACAACATCTCCACACATAACCCCAAAGCCTCCGCAGCCAGCCAGCATACAAAACGTGGGTAAGGAAACAGCAGCACAGCTTGGGTATCCAAAATCCTTTTATTTTACTTCATTATCAGGTGCAGTCGCCAGTAGGTAGTTATAGTTAGGACCATGTTTCTATAGGTAAAGCGCTTTTTGACTTGCCTATATATTTGGCCCGGGTTGCTGAATCTTCATGAAATTCTCAAAAAAAGTGTCACTGTAAGTCTTGTTGTGCATGGCAAGTTTCGGGGTGATCCGTCAAGCGGGTGCTGAGAAAAAGGAGGCTAAAAAAAGTGAATTTTCCCATGGTAATTGCCATAGGGCATGTAGTCGAACTACAGCCGATCCACTGGAAAAATTACACCAAATTTGGCAGAAAGGTGAATGTTGTTACACAGTTTGTGCTTTTTGTTATTTGGTGCAAATCGGTTCAGTAGTTCTTGAGAAATGTAAGAAGAAAAAGTTATTGATATCTGTGGTCGGAATATTTAGCATAGACATCACGATTAATCCTGAAAATGCGAGGCAACAGGGATGGTGTGATTGGCTGGACTCAACCTTGACAGAAAGTTTATCGATCAGAGAACATTTCCCTGGCTGAAATTTCTGTGAAAGCTGATATTAGGGGTCAGGATGGAGGTACTCTGACCCCATGTTTGAGAAATGGGGGTGTTAGTGACACAAGTTATGTGTCCAAAATTGATCTTTTTAAATCATACACAATATTTGTGAATACACCCTGACGGTCAGCACACCCCCAGTGTAAAGTAGTAGGGACACTCATGCATCCAGTGACACACCCATTCAGAAACACATACACCCACTGACAGTCACACTACAACACTGATAAACCCACTTCCGGACATAGTCAGTCACACACCCACTTACAGACCCATTTAGAGACTTATGCACCCAGCCACAGATGCACACACTCACTCACAAACTCACTGAGGCAGTGATGCAGCCACTGAGAGACTCACTCAAACACTGAGAGTCCCACTGAGAGAGTGATGCACCCACTCAGAGACCCACTGAGAGAGTGAGACACCGATTCAGAGACCAGTCAGACACTGACGCATCCAGTCACAGACTTACTCAGAGACTGACACACCCGATCAGAGACTCACTCAGATACTTATGGAGCCACTTATAGACTCACTGAGAGACTGATGCACAGACTCAGAGAGTTTTACACCGACTCAGAGATGCACACAGACACTGATGCACCCACTCACAGACTCACTCATACACTGGCACACCCACTCAGAAACCTACCTCAGACACTGAAGCACCCACTCAGGGACTCACTGAGATACTCAGACACCCACTCGTAGACTCACTCAAACACTGATGCACCCACTCAGAGACCCACTGACCCATTGATGCACTGACTCAGAGATCCATTTAGAGATTGATGCACCCACTCACAGGTCCACTAAGACAGACGGGTCCACTGAGAGACCCACTCAGACACTGAACTACCCAGTCAGAGGCCCAATCAGACACGGACGGACCAACTCCCAGACCCACTCAGACACTGATGCACCCAGTCTAAGACCCAATTAGACACTCATGCATCCACTCACAGACCCACTCATACACTCATGCACCCTCTCAGAGAACAACTCACAGACTCATGCACTCACTCACAGACCCAGTCAGACACTCATTCATCCACTTACAGACCCTCTCAGACACTCATTCACAGACCCACTGAGACAGCTATGCACTCATTCAGTCATCCAGTCAAGTGATCATGCACCTAATGGTTCTGTGGGTGTGTGAGTGAGTATATGAGAGAATGTATGGGGTGTGAGTGTGTGTGTCAGTGGTGCTGTGAATGATGTCATCAGTGATGCCACTGACCATGTCATGAGTGATTTATTATGTGAGGTCATAAGCAGTGCATTGCCGGGCGTAAGTTATAGTTAGCTCAGGTAACTATAACTGCTGAATTTCACTGGTTTTGTATGAGTGAAATCTAAGCCTAACTATAACGTCCCTTTAACCTTTGTTTTTTCAGTGAATATATATATATCATATTTCATTTTTATGATCAATTAACATAAATTTACATATACCTTCTGTGAGCTGTCTAAGTCATGATCCTTTGAAATCATTACATTTTGTTTAAAAGGACGGTAGCAAAGTAACAAGGAATTGCAAATTAAGGCTAGAACGGCAGAATTAAACGAAACAGAACTGATGCATTTGATTCCCTCGCATAACTTGCATGCCCCATTATAATCTATGCATCTTCTTTTCCTAGCATGACGTCAGGCCAAATTGAAAAGCATATATTCATGGCAGAAGGTGCATTTTATAAGCACGAAGGATCTGATCCTCTAAATCTAACATAACCATGAAATAATTTAAAAATATTATTTATAACCTAATGCTCAAGCCTGAGGTTTAGATTGCAAAACAGATTTGAATATTAATTTTGAGGGAATTAGAGGTCCTTCAGTTCAGAGAGAACTAAAATGTAATTTCAGAGTGTGCAACCCTGGAGAAGCATTAGATTTGAAAATTGTCAGTCAGGCAAAAACAAAAATAGAATGCACTAAATAGATTATGACTTCAAATAACACAGTCTGATTTGCTTTAATTCTAAACATAAGAAGACGCAGCTCATGTCGAATATCATCAATTGCAACACTTAATGTAATGTCTAATGCTTTTTTCCCTAAAGCAACTGCAGCTAGGTGATGTCAACCACTCTTGTATGGAGTCAAAGCAGTAGCCCATGAGATGTTCCAGCTGTTATATTTGCTATTGCAAATTACGTCTTTTCAATCACTATCCTTGCTTCAACTTTATTAAGAAAAAGAATGAAGTTAATGTAGCTGGCTTTGGACATGCTTGTCCTGCTGTTGATGATAATCCCTTAGTCTTTGTCAAACACATATGAGGGGTCAAGGTTGCTCTGATAGCATTGGAAAGGAAACAAGCTGACAGTAAGATTGCAAATTGGCTGCATTCTGGATTCAGTAATAGAACAAATCAGGGGGCATACTTACCTTGCTGAGCTGCACTGCGGTGTGTGACAGGGAAAGGGCAGAAATGCGATGTATTTAACATAATATGGTGCATTTCTGTCTTTTCCCAGTGCTGTCGCACAATGTGCTAAATGCAAAAACAACAGTTGATGGACAGATGTGCTGCCTAGCATCAACGCAGGGAGCCTTGCTCCATGGTGCAAGGGTACCTACATTGTAAGTAGGATTGTTTTTGTGCAGAAGGGACACCTTCCTGCACAAAACAATACCCTGAGACATTTTCCTCTTTCTATGTGTGCTGCAAAATGCAGCACACAAAACTGGAATATTTATTCTACTTATAAGTCCCTAGTAAAGTGGAATATATGTGCCCAGGGCCTGTAAATTAAATGCTGCTAGTGGGCCTGCAGAACTGACTGTGCCACTCACTCAAGTAGCTCTTTAAACATGTCTCATTCCTGCCATGGCAGACCATGTGTGTGCAGTTTTAAACTGCCATTTCGACCCGGCAGGTTAACATACTTGCCATGCCCAAACCTTCCATTTTATTACATGTAAGTCACCCCTAAGGTAGGCCCTAGGTAACCCTATGGGAAGAGTGTAGTGTATTTAAACCGTGGGACATGTACGTTTGAGCTTTCCATGTTCTTGGGCCGTATTATACAACTGCCCCGGGGGACAACAGGCGTTTATGCCCACTTTGCATGCACCTGGGGCACTTTGGTATTACAGAAGGAGCTGCTGATGCTTGTGCGGCCATTTCTGTAATACAGAGAGCGCTGGTGCACATAAAGCGATATCTTCCCAGGGCATTCCCTCATTTGCCCCATGCAAATGAGGAAATCCTTTTGCCTCTGCACCCCCGCCCTATAACAGATGCGGGCACCCTATCACAGATGCAGGCGCAGAGGCAAAGAGGTTCTCAGGAGGTGAACTGACAGTGCGCCACCTAAAAGAAGTCGCACTGACAGTGCTCCACCTAGAACGTGGCACACTGTCAGTGCCGCCTGCACTTTGAAAGCATGAAATGACTTCAAAGCAGCTGCTCCATTTTTCACATAAATGCGCTGCCCTGGGGGCAGCACGAGTTCGCGGCTGCCCTGGGGGCAGCGCGTTCATCATAATACGGCGCATTTTCCTTCATTGCGCCGGGTGAACCTTTGAAAAGCTGTGCCCAGTGCAATGAAGGAAAGTGCGCCGATTATATAATACAGCCCTTCGTAGTGAAAAACTACTACATTTGTTTTTCCCTACTGCAAGGCCTATCTCTCCCATATGTTAACATTGGGATTGCCTTAACACATATTTTAAGTGTCATTTCCAATTAGAAAAAGATAGACATTTAGAGTTTGTCAGCTCAGGACTCACAATTCAAAATCACAACTTATGGTGGGTGAAGCCTGATTTTATATTGTAAGTCTGAAAATGCCAATTTTCAGAAAGTTGGCATTTTCTTACTTTATTCAAAACCAAGGTAAAGAGCTAGGACTCTAGGACGGCCGTCCTTGTCCCTGCAAATTTATAATATAACCAAAGTGGACGGCCAAGAAATATGGAAAAAATGACTGTCTGACATAAAATGTCTGGCACCTCAAAGGTTTGTTAAGAAAACCCTCACACACCAACCTGGTTGGTGTCATGCTTCATCATCGGGTCCCAGCTGGGTAGCCGAATGCTACCCGGCTGTGCTACAAAACCTGTTTACAGTGGAGCAGGTTTCAAGGTGAATGTGAATGTGATGAAGTGAGTGAAATATAAAAATACCTCCAGAATACTACCCGTTACTTTTATTTGTGGTAGTCTGGGATATAGTTAAAAAAGAGACATGAGAGTGGATAAGAAACTACTAATATTCTCCGTAGTTAGTTATATTATCCTTAGGTCGACATGTTTCAGCCCTTAACAAAAATATACGGGCTTTCTTCAGGACCTCTCAAATAAATAAATGTGAGTGATGTGAAAAAGTGTGATAAAAATTATTACCACATGAGATGCATTTTTAACACTCACGCTAAGGAGTGCTATTTATGCGGCAAGGACTGGCGATGTGTAGGTCCTTTTTAAAATGTAGAATACATTAATTCATATGTAGACGTTCTTATCTGGTCCAAGAGGGGGGAAGAAGCACCTCTCTTACTTCACATATTTATGTGGCGGCGTCTCCCTCATACAACCTAGAGCATGTCCCCTGGAGCAGGTAAGAGAGGTGCTTCTTCCCCCCTCTTGGACCAGATAAGAACGTCTACATATGAATTAATGTATTCTACATTTTAAAAAGGACCTACACATCGCCAGTCCTTGCCGCATAAATAGCACTCCTTAGTGTGAGTGTTAAAAATGCATCTCATGTGGTAATAATTTGTATCACACTTTTTCACATCACTCACATTTATTTATTTGAGAGGTCCTGAAGAAAGCCCGTATATTTTTGTTAAGGGCTGAAACATGTCGACCTAAGGATAATATAACTAACTACGGAGAATATTAGTAGTTTCTTATCCACTCTCATGTCTCTTTTAACTATATCCCAGACTACCACGAATAAAAGTAGCGGGTAGTATTCTGGAGGTATTTTTATATTTCACTCACTTCATCACATTCACATTCACCTTGAAACCTGCTCCACTGTAAACAGGTGTTGTAGCACAGCCGGGTAGCATTCGGCTACCCAGCTGGGACCCGATGATGAAGCATGACACCAACCAGGTTGGTGTGTGAGGTTTTCTTAACAAACCTTTGAGGTGCCAGACATTTTATGTCAGACAGTCATTTTTTCCATATTTCTTGGCCGTCCACTTTGGTTATATTATTTTCTTACTTTAACCATTCTGTGCCTCTACCTGTTTCTGAATACACCTCTGGGTTAGGTGACAGAGGGGCTTTGTGCATTCCCTCTAAACAGTCACACACAAAGGGAGCTGGGGTGTGACATTTGCATCCTGATAGCCCATCACCAGGCTGATGGGCCTTCCTGAGGTAGTTTGGGAGGGAGGAGCTGCCACTTGCACCTGAATACGACTGTGACTGTCCCCACACAAAGAGCTGCATAACCCTACCGTAGTGAGTCTGGAGCCATGGCAGCAAAGTCAGGGACCTTGTAATCTTCAATGGCCTCTTTGAAGTCTCCCACACTTGAAAGGTACATTTGGGTATAAGTACTGGACCCCTGACACCATCAAATGAGAACTTTGCTGGAACCAAGGACATTATGCCTGGAAGAAGAGCTGCTGTGCTGTAGGAGGGACTGCAACTTTGCTAACTGCATTGCTGTGTTGGCCTGCTGCCTGTTCATTGCTGTGCTACAGGAAGGACAGCCACTTTTCCACTTTCTTTGCTATGTTGGCCTGCTGCATGCTGCTTCTTGCCTAGTAGTGAGAAGGACTGGACCTGCTCTCTACTTCCTTGTACGCAGGTTCTTCAAGGGCTTGCTGACTTGCCTCTTGTTCTTGAAGTCTCAGGGCCATCAAAGACTTCCTTCAACACCGCTCAAGCTGCTGGACTCTGTCAACTGTGAGCCCTCCCTTGCCTGAGGTGCCAACTCTAGGGCTAGGGCCTCAGAAGTTGGTTTTTGGCAGCTTTTCTACATCGATGTTGACGCATCTGCGACTTTCTGCCAATCGGCACCGACATATCACCCTTCAACATTGACACAGCGACGGCTCAACTACAGCATTTCCACTGTTGACGCGGCTCGACGATGATACCGATCCTATCACTGATGCCGCTTGATGACTACGGTCTGAACAACATCGATCCTGAGCAAGTGTGAGTCTAGGTGCACCTCTGGCACAGTGGGACTACTTGAAAGACCAAGCCTTCAGCTTCTTGCAGAATTAAAGAAGTAAGGAGGAGGATCTTATGTGTAGCTCCAATTTGTTCCAGGTTTTAGGAGTGATGTAGGAGGAGGCTCGATTGCCAGATCTGGTTATCCATATGCACAGGATTTGTGCAAGTAGCAGTCCAAATGAGCATAGGTGTCAGGAATGTTTGCGAAAGAAGAAGCGATTTTTTGACTTATGCTGGGCCAGTGTAATGTAGTGCCTTGAAAGTGTGGGTGAAGAGTTTGAATTCAACTAGTATGTGAATAGGGAGCCAGTGGTGCTCTTTCTGGTGTGATGTGATGTGATTGCTGTGTGGGAGGTTGAGAGTGATTCTGAATGCCGAGTTCTGAATGCCAATATTTCAAGATGACCAGATGAAAAGCTCTGGATTTGCAATGTTACCACACAACTTGTGATTGTCAATGACGGTAGAAGCTCCTATTACTGGCCCCATTATGAATTACAGGCCACCTGTAATGGGTCCTTTACTGTCTAAAACGTCCAGTAGGGATAGATGCTAGTGAACTAATTGAATCTGCTGATTCATGTGAGTCATTAAATATCTTACATTTTGATATGTGTAGTTCTGTAGAAGTTCATTATCCCAATGAAATGCAAGTTCGGTAGGCAATTTAAAAATTGAATCTTTATTTGGCGTACACAGCAGTGCAGCCTTACTAAAGATAATCAAATGTTAATCAAGTGAGAGTCCATTTCAGTGACCAAAGATTAAACTATAGTCATTTGCTTTTAGCTTGCCATTAAATCATGTACCCCACTGGGACCCCTCATTGCATTTTGAAAACTGCAGTGTTCCAGCTGGCTAATGGCCTGCAGAACATGGCACATTTCAAATTGAAAGCTGAAAGGACTGTGTTGGTTCACATTCATTAATGCAAGATCAATACAAACAAGCTTTCCTTGTTTACTTGTTTCTGAGTTCATAATCAAAGGCTAATTATCTTTAAACTGATGAACATGCTTTTCATCAAGGGTTCCAGGCACCAGAACATTGTGGCATTCATCACAGAGGGCCACTAGCTTATGAATCAGACAAGGCCATCAAAATGAACTGTTCTTTAAAATTGCATTACTTTCCCTGGCGAGCAGTGATAGCATCGGCAACCTCTTGTCCCCTTAATTCAGAAACAATAACATCTTTTTTTCTGCACAGCCCAAGAAGGGCCAGTCTGTTTGTTTGGCTTCAGGTAGGCCATAAACATTCAAGTTGCAGATTTCTTTTCCTTTATTAGAGAAGGTGAGAAAGTATTTTTTCTTTTTAGCAAAAATATTGACTTTGGAGCTAATGCTGGCTTAAGAAATTAGTAGGGTGGTTTATGTCAGTGCAACAAGTTATTCGGAATGCACAACTCTCGCGAATACAATTGAAGGGCAGGTAAGGGATTTTTGGATTACCAACCAAGGACACAGTAAGCTTTGAATGTTAAATGTATTTTGTCTAGAACTAAGAGCCTCTATGGGGAAACAAAATGCTTTGGTTGCTAGTCCGTTTCCTGTTTAGCGTTCAAGTCACATCTACTGAAGTCTGCGGGTGATGCAACAACCATTGTCTACGCTGTTAACAGAAAGTTATATGCCTAAACTGCAATACCCAACTGAAACATTATATTTGAGTAATACAATTAAACAAGAATTACAAATATAATTATAAATGTATTCCAAATTTAACTATCTACTTTTTTTTTTTTTTAAATACAAAAACAGAAATTAATCCACAACCTACTGCGTTCTGGGTAATGAATACTGAGAAATGCGAATGTGCCTGACGTTTTTCACAATGGCCCATCGAGTCTGCCCATGCACTTGCCTGCTGCAGCAGTCTAAAACCTACTAGTTAGTTTTGGCCTACTTGCACTATCTATTACTCCTCTGGGCAGGGTGGGAGTGCAGGGAAGATAGGAGCAAGGGTTGTGTGGAGGGTGTCTGACCTGCATGACCCCTCGTGGTGGGTGACCCCGTGTACCAGAGAGGGGGGCCACCATGAACATCAATGCCAGGTCAGTGTAATCGGATTTGTGAGTGCCGTGGAGGCAACCAAATATACCAGGAGGGGTTGCCAGAGACGCTGAGGCCAAGGGATTGGGCCTTCACCCAGGAATGAGAAACTGCTGTTGTGATTAAGGCGGGTCTGGCCCACATACTGAAAACTGCCCCAAAGGAGGTTTGAGGATCAAAGGATATTGCCCGAGCCCTGTTGGAGCAAGGAGATCAACCCGCCCCCTACAAAGGGAAGTGTACTTACCATGCGATCAGCAGGTAAGCAGGAACAACCCCCATCGCTTGAACCAGTCAGTGGCGTGGCTCGGAGGAGAGAGCTTGCACCTGCTGGGTGCTGCTGTGTGTGACTGCGCGCAGCCTGACTTTGCTGACCTGGAGCAGGACTTTGCTGCGCCCCTTAAGGGCTCCATACCACCAGAGCGAGTAAGCCATGAACTGGGCCTTAGGGCCCCGGGAGACATACTGCCATCGGTACTGCGACCCCGTACACTCTTGTGACTGAACCTCAGAGGGGAGTCGAGGGGAGAACTCTTGAGTACAGCCTAGTAGTTTACATTACCTGGATATGGTCATCAGTGAATGGGGAATAACATCAAACCCGTTGAACTAAAGTTAGTAGGACAAGCAGTGGCCTGACAATGACTAGAGCACCAACCTCAAGGGGGATTGTGTTATTGCTTTCGAATGTCATTTACCTCTGCATGTGTAGAATAAGAATTAAAATACTTCTGTTGATATAAAGACAAGTATTTAACTGGACATTGATTTATTGTTTGCGCTGCTTGTACATTGAGTTATGAGTCGTGATCTATAACAGCTCCTCCCCCCAAAGAAGCCTTGACTGCTCGTCCAATGCTATCTGAGAGTCAGGTGCAGAATGGGTGCTTGGCCCAATTGAGCAGAATCCATAGTATGGCCGGCCCCGGGACATCGGGAGCAAAAATCCTCAGCCACCATTATTTGGCCCAGTAACTCCTGCTTGCCCTGTGACCCGCAGAAAGGAGTTCTGACAATGTACTTGTAAAAAATGTGAGTATTAGTTGAAGGCGTGAGAACCCACTTGAAATAATAATCACAGTCTGTGACAGGGTGAACCACATAAATCACTAAATAAATCTGTGCTTAAGCCCCTGGTAGCTGATGTACAGAACAGTCAAACCAAAATTTAGAGGTAATAAAGTAAAGTATTTATGCAGTACCCAAACAGTAATAATGTGAAAACACAACAGAAAATAGAGAATATTTAAATAAATAAAATAACAAATGTCCAATAATTAGAACTGGAGTTATGAACTTTAGAAGTTTGAATGTAAAAATAATATCAAAAAGAGTTAAGAGCCAACCGTGGTCATCTGGTCACACTTGACTATGGTGAAAGCTATGGATTACTGCGATGGAGTGCAAGTCAGATACAGGGACCAGGTTTTGTCCTGGTCAAACAGTTACCTGGACTTAGAATGCTTTTTGGAGAAACAATGCTACTCAACAAGTTGCCGGCAGGACAAGCTGCAAGCTGGAACCGAAGTGTGGCTCAAAAACAGTGGGGTGCTGGAGAGCGGGGTCCTGGTGCAGTCATCGAAGAAGGTGGTGAAGCTTTGATCGGCCAAGGAAGCTGTATATCCTTCAGTAGGGCAAGCCATCAAGCTGGATCTGACCAACGATTCAATATTGATGGCTGTGGCTTGATGGCGGTCCCGGTCTCCTGCCGATTCTTCACTGGAAAAGTTGGCAATATATTTCTATGGCCCTGGTGGGGCACCAATTAGGGATTAGGACTCACTCCAACAGAGGACAGCATCAGCATCCATGGCAAGTCTAGTTTGAAGTGGTCAGCTAGGCAGTTGCTGGGAGAAGGCCTCTGGAAGTGTGTTGAGTCCCTACAGCTCATATAGGCGGTCAGCCAACTGACACTTGGAGTCAGTTCTGGGGTCCTGGGTTCAAGGGAAGCAGGTCTAGTTTTCATTCTGGATTCAGACAGGAGGGAAGTCCTTATTCTGCTTCTTCACAGGCCCAGGAGTCTGGGAAGGGTAGTGTGGGTGTCACATTTATGTTTAGTTCCAGCCTGTGGGTGGGGGGTACTCCAGGCCACTCCCTAACCAATGGGGTAAAGGTTTCCAGGGGTGACCCTACCCACTTTTGTAGCACATCCTTTGTGTCTTACTGGAACTTATACCACAGTGCCCCTCTATCCCTAAATCCAACATACCAGAACTTTTCTTTCCATGGCCAGAGCTCCCTGTGCCCACCCAGTGGTGTGGCTATTGTAATGGGCAAACCTTCCCCTGTGGTCACTCCAAACAAGTTGTGAGGCAGCTCCCCCTCCCACTGACTTTGGTGCCAGTCTGACTAGTAAGACAAAAGGGAGGAAGGCCCAGAAGCGAGCTATATCTTCCAGTGACATGGTAGGCATCCTTTGAAGCTCAGGAAGGGGCAGGCTTTTGCACTCAAGCCATCCTGCCCAAGGAAAAAAATCACCTTCTCACACCCAAAGGCCCTTTTAGGTCGAGCCTAGAGTCAGCGCACATGCGCTGCTCTGCGAGACTTGCTGTACTGGAGTATGGAATAGAAGCCCCGCCCACTCTCTGTCCATATTTGTCATTGGCTTGTGTCTTTGTCCTTTGTAAATGCTGCTTTCTGATTTGCTAATAGGCTTGTTAGTCCCTCCTTAGTACAGCCTTGTCTTCATTTGTAACCTCCCATGGCGGCTGGCTCCTTTACTTTGGTTGTTACACGGTCCGTGTTATTTAGTCTTGTAAGCACTATTTTCTTTATTGAGTTTCTCCTACTTCAGGCACGACGACGTGCTTAGCTTACATTCAGCGTGGGAAAATGACGGCCGCTTGTTTGCAATGCCATAGGTCTCTCATTTAAATGCAAGACCTATTTCATTGCAAATATTTTTTTTTGTAGGATCGCAAACCGGAGTGAGCACGCCCAAGGCACATAGGTAGCGCTTCTCCGAATGTTTACGTTTCACACGCAAATAGCAGCCTGGAGCCTGCTCAGCTGCTTGTTTCTAAAAGCCATGCCTGCACCCGTTCCTTCTGTCGGTCCCTGTTTTTTTTTCCCCCTTTCCTTCAGTGGTCTTCCCCTTTCCCCATTGATTGTTACTGCCTGTCTGATCCTTTAGCGGATCCCGCCTGACACCCTCTTCTACTGAAAGCAGCGCATTTTATTCTGTACCCTCCTTTCCCCATTTTTGCATACTGATTTACCCTAAACACTTTTTTGCGGATAAGTATCTCTACACCGCCCCGCTCGCCCAAGGTAGGCCCAATTCCCGTCCTCGCGTAGTTGGTCAGCCCCACTGAATAGCAGCTCCCTCTCGAGGTTGGTGGTGAAATGCCTCTCACTAACTCACCTGCAGGTGCTTCTTGAGGTTGCTGGTGGAGGTGCGAGCCGTGGACAAAAGCTTGACCTTGGGTTGGCACAGTCCGCACTGCACCATGATGTTCTTGCCTTTCTTCTCCCAGAAGGTGAAGGCCCTGTGGTACTTTCAGCGTTGGAAGGCGGAACCCGCACCGGGAGATCTGGTGCTGGGGATCCCGGGAGAAGGAGTGGAAGAAGGGGCCCCAGAGGGCGCTTCCGTGGTAGATGGCTGAGTTCCGGTGTTTGCAGCCTTCGGGCTTGGGCTCCCCCAGGCCTCCATGAGAGACGCCTCGCTCTGTCCCAATCTGGTGATGTGTCTACTTACTCTCCCGTTTCTTGCCGCTTTCAGGGCCGGGCCTTTTGCAGTCTTACTTCCATTCTAGGCAGGGCGTCGATCTCTCTGGGTCTTTCCTGCCCAACTCTCGGTCATTCAGGTGCTTCTCAGCTGCCACATTCGGCAGGAAAAGCTGTGGTTTCACATCTACCTTCTCGGAAAAGGGCCCCAACACCACTCCCAGCTCCGGTCTCTTTTTTTGGGTTCTTCAGCTCGTCTCTGTGCTTTTCCGGGCAGGGCCCGACTCTGCGGGCTCTCACCGGGCTTTTACCGATCTCACGTGGAAACGGGCACTCTCCTGTCTTTGGGCTGGGCTCCGCTCTCGCCTGGCCTCTCTAGTCCCCAATTTAGTTTTGTTCGGATCAATTCACCGGTTCCTTCCCATTCTCTCCAGACAAGTGTCTGAATGTATCGCATGGCATCACAGGCCACGCGCTCTCAATCAGTTTCTACTGGGATTTCACATTACTAATTCCACCTCAATCTCTCCCCCTCAGGGGCCATTACAAATTAACAGAGCCCCCTCCACCTCCCTCTGCTCATCCCTCGTCCTCCGCCCCAAGGCCAGAGAGAGGATTCATCCGAGCTCGGCCAAGGAAAGGGCCTGTCTGTTTTCACGTTCCGAATAATAACCATCCATCCCGTATCCTGTCACCTGCCTCTGCAATTCCCTTCTCATTCAGTCTCTGTCAGACCTCGTAATCTGCCAGTGGCAAGACCCTGACCACCACTGTACCTTTTAATATTTTTCCTTATCTACCATCTTACCTTACCATGAGATGTTTCTGCCTATACTAGCCACAACATGCCATTCATCAATTATCCCTGGCAGAATGGAGACATACACCCCTGTGTCCCCATCAGGCCAATTCTTTAGTCTTTCGAGTTACAACTGCCAGGCATGTCCACTCAACTTTAGTCTGCATCTTCTGTTGCTCTCCCTCTGGTGTTGCTTCAAGGGTTTTCAAACTTTTTTTGCTGCAAAGGTTCCTTTTGGAACTTTTATCTCCGACCTCTGCACCTTCTGATGCTGTCAACTCAGCCCTCCTGCTCATGTTGCCAACCCTTTTCACTTGTACTTGCTACCAGTTTCTGTCTTGCCCTTCTGCTGGAACCTCTTCACCTGTAATTGCTGACCGTCCAACCGCCTTACCTGTTCTCTCCATCCGCTTCTTCAAGGTATTTCGTCTCATCCTTCTGTCCATTTGCCCATTTATTCCACCCACCATTTTTAGGTCTCGCCTAGGCAGCTCTTGCGCTGTCTCAGTGAGACATGCTGTATTCAGGATATGGGCTTTAAAAGCTCCGCCTATTTTCAAGGACTACCCCTGTTACAAGTGTTGTTACTCCGAGCTTGTGAGCACTATTTTCTTCTCTAAGCTGTAGCATTGGAGACCAGTGCACAGGTTTTACAGAGCTCTATTGTAAACAGGGCTGTAAGTATTGCTCTCATCTACTTTTATTTATTTACAGCGCCCTTATGATTTACTTTTTTTCTCTGTTTTCCTGCAAAGAACACACCTCCCAAACAGCATCGAGCAGCAATCACCATGGCCTTTTATTTATTTATTTAATAGGGCGCCCGTATGCTTGCCTGCAACGAACACCCCTCCCACCTCCCAAACAGCATCGAGCAGCAATCGCCGTGGCCTCTTATTTATTTATTTAATATGGCGCCCGTATGCTTGCCTGCAAAGAACACCCCTCCCACCTCCCAAACAGCATCAAGCAGTGATTGCCGTGGCTTTTATTTATTTATTTCATACGGTCCCCGTATGCTTTTTTTTCTTGTTTTTTTAAGATTGCATCACATGAAGATGCCTGTGTCTTTTCCTAATGCTGCAGTGAGGTTTGTTGTGTGGTACCTATATAACAGCTGCATTTTCATTCTAAATCTTGTGAATAATATGGCCCCATTTGTCGGCAAGCTGTTTGTCCCTCCAACGTGTACGTCACTGCCCGAGTCCCAGCCCAGCCTGGGAAGAGCAGCTGGAAGCCCCCATCCTAGTTTGTGTCAGTGACACTCCATGGTGCTGCTGGCAGGGGTACTTCAAGGGTAATTTGGGGGGCATCCATGTTTGAGCAGAGAAAATACATCAGTCACTCCCTTGACACGCTCAACTTCCATAACACTGCGACTCTGGGAAACTGTAACGAATCTATCCAAACCGATAAGCCTGATAAATCCATTTGCTAATTGCCAGTGATTTAACACAAAATGAACAACCATACAAGCCTAATTTACAAACCCTAGCATAGCCATCTCATTATGGTTTACATATGTTCGGTCTGTTCAATAATGCGATACAAAAATACCTTTCAAGGAATGTCTTGGGTAAATATTCAATAATGGAATATAAGGTACTAGTGTAAAACTTTAAAAAAACAGGAAAATATCTTATGCATTTTTGTGTGGATTCTATTTGTCACTACTTTTGATAAACCCCTTAATGATATACATTCATTAAACTTTACTTCACTCAACGCCACTCTGCTTTACTCCACTCAACGCCACTCTGCTTTACTCCACTCAATGCTACTCTGCTTTACTCCACTCCGCTTTAATCCACTCACTGCTCAACTCCACTCTGTTTTACTCCACTCTGCTCAACGCCTCTCTGCTTTACTCTACTCAATGCCAATCTGCTTTACTGCACTCCACGTTACTCCACTTTGCTTTACTCCACTCTGCTTTACACCACTCCACGCCACTCTGCTTTACTTCACTCCACTCAACTCCATGCCACTCTGCTTTACTCCACTCCACGCCACTCTGCTTTACTCCACTCAACGTCACTCTCTTTACTCCACTACATGCCACTCTGCTTTACACCACTCAACCCCACTCTGCTTTACTCCACTCTGCTTTACTCTTCGTCACTTTACTCCACACCACTCCGCTCAACACCACTCAATGCAACTCTGCTTTACTCAACTCTGCTTTACTCCACTCCATGCCACTCTGATTTACTCCACTCAATGCTACTCTGCTTTACTCCACTCCACTCTGCTTTACTCCACTCTGACTTACACCACTCAGCTTTACTCCACGCCACACAGCTTTACTCAAAGCCATTCTGCTTTACTCCACACCACTCTGTTTAACTCTGCTCAATGCCACTCTGGTTTACCCCACTCTGCTCTACTCCACTCCACTCCACTCAACACCACTCTGCTTTACTCCACTCTACTCTGCACCACTCTGCTTTACTCCATGCCACTCCTACCTATTTCTTCTTTTTCTTCACCCAACAGGTAAAGCTATCCACACAGTTCCACACCACACAATTCGACTCCACACATTTACAATCCACACCACATAATTTGACACCAAACCACATAATACAACTCAACAACACAATTACACAACACACCACATCTAATCCACACCACACAATTCCACATTGTGCCACAAAATTCAACAGCACACCGTATTATTAAACTCCACTACATACCACTCCACAATAAAAAATACAATTTTTAATTACAATCCATAACACACAATCCCACTCCACATAATTCCAGTTCACTCAATACCACATATTTACTATCCATATAATTCCACGGCACAGCATGCCACATAATTCAAATACACAAGTCCAATCCACACCACACAATTACTCAACTAACTAATCCAATCCAACACACATAATTCCACTACACACCACAAACATACATTCCATAACACATAGGTAAAAGACATTGCCATTTACAATGCCAATAGCGCTAACTGAAACAACTGTGAGACCAATTGCATTTTCAATGCTTGTTTCTATTGTCTAGGATCAATCCACTTCTCACTAGAGGGTAGCCATCAGCAGTTAAGTGATACTGGACACTGGCAGAAAGACCTTTTGATTTTAGGCAGGAAGGAGGCAACTTCCCATAAGTGTACTTTCTTTGATAGTAATTTAAAATCTGACTTTACCATTAAGTTGGGTTTTAATTTATAATCAAAATGAGCTGTTGAATTGTTTTTCTCGCGGCTCCTAAACTGAAAGTAAGCATTGTAAGTTGCTATAATTTAACCCAGTTTAAATAAATATTCATTTAAATGAAAGATAATTTCTATATAACCTACACTTGGAAACAAAACTAGCAGAACAAGTGCTGTAAGCAGATTAGGTAATTTCAAAACATATTTTATTTTATTTGCTGAATATGCAGAATTATCATACTGTGCAAGCGATGTTTTCGAAATAAATTCGGGTGCCGTGAGTTAATATTTCTAGCACATAAATAGGAACATTCAATGAAGAAAACATTACAGATTTTTCATGACTGAGTTTGGACTGTGAAATAAATATCTTTCATCTCCTGATAATGCCATTGGCTCTGATGAATTAGAAATACTCAGCAAACACTGGAAAAAGAAAAATGCATATGAAAACATACAAAACAAAGTATGCTGACAGTGCATAGCTGAGCTTTTCAGAAAATGCAAATATTTAGCATTTACGCTGTTTGCAAGCTAAATGTAATTTATATTAATAACTAAACGTGTATATATTTCAAGTCTTTGCTACACATAGATATCAAACATTTATTTTGGCGATTGACAATTGAACATACATATTTCAAGTCTGGATTTCTTTAAAACACTTTTCAGTCTTTACATATAGTACATTATTAATAGAAGATTTTAAGGTGAGTTAGCTGATAGAACATTGATCACTGTCATGGGAAAATACCAAGGATAGAGAAATATGAGAAAATGCCCCTCTTTTGCGGTTACCCATACTTTTTAGCTGACGTTTATTTCTGGTTTTTAGACTATGATCAATGAGGCACTGCCCACTGCCAGGTGTATGTGCTCTGATTCCTAACACATAGAAAAATTGGATAATACCTGATTGGCATAGTTTCGTCTCAGAAAAAGCCATAGTATATGGTGTTGAAACTACACTTATGGCATGTAAAATTAAATGCCACCTGTGAACTGCAGCACTTATGCTATCCACTAGTGACAAGGAAAACATGGCTTCAGGCCTACAAATATGGCCTAACTGCTGTAGTTTAACCCTGGAGCTGGAACTGCCAAAATCTCGAGGTAAATCTTCTTTTTAAATATTAATCAGCCACCCCATGTGGGTCTTGTATTGGACAAGGTAGGATGCATGTTATTTAAAAGTGGGACATGTAGACATTTAATGTTCCCATGTCCCTGCAGTTCCAAACCCCCATATGATATTTTCACAGCAGAAGACTCTGGCTGTCCTATGAGCAAACTAGTGCACAGATTAAAATATCAGTTCTGCTGTCTCGGGTTTGGGATCAGCTAGAAAAATTATTCAACCGTTATTTTTAGTGGTTACCAAAAGTCCAATCTAATGGTAATGTTGGATTTTTAATAAACATTTTGGAAAAGTAACTTTAAGAAGTCTGAAGCAGATGCACTTACAGTGTTTCATCTTAATAAGGGGTGAAAACTGCTCCCAGAACAGAACAATGGCTTAAGCTGGTGACAGTTTGAGCTGAGTGTGGGGCAGGTGATACCTATCCCCTCAGGAAGAGAAGCTGGGGAGGTTCTAAGAAGCTCAATAACCTGAAAGCAACATAGATGAAATCTGCCATTGTTAGATCAGTGAATTATTTGATTACTGTCTGTGATATTTCACCTTCTATTCTGTTTGCGGTGATTAACTTTTATAATAATTCTACACTGGCTGATATATTGTCTGTTCTTCAACAGCTAGATAATGATTTGGAGTCCATTTGTAAGGGTAACAGAAAGGAACTGATCATTTTGTGGGGCGGTGATTTTAATATCCACGTGTAAGATGCCCTCTAAAAAGATATGTGGTTTGATAAACCGGGACAATTCCGCTCAAACACCTTTCTTACACGATTGTTATGGACATAAATTGAATAACCTGCTGTTCAAAAATGATCTGGTGTTTTTTAATGAAATATTTACTCCACAAAGCCCATTCAAAAGTACTTTCAATGGTAGAGACAATAACACCATTATAGACTATGTGTGACTTCCCTACCGCTATTCTTCTAGGACATCTAGCTTTACTACTCACATAGTATTGTTAAGTGATCATTTCCCCCAGAGTGTCAATCATGACATTTACCCAATCACTGACTCATTGTCTGTGAAATTGCTCCCCCTCCCTCGCAGCACCACCATTAAGTGAGGCCTGCCCCTGCACTTGCACTCTCGTGTGTGCTGGTGTTCGAGGCCCTCTCCACCCGCAGGATCACCTGCGCCTCATCCCTGGTGGTCCAGTGGACCCCTGTTCTCCTTTGCCTCACTCCGCTCTCCTTTCCGTTTTTTCACTCGTTTTTGCTTCTCCCTCTGTCTTTTTCTGTTCTGCACTTTTTCTGCCTTCTCTAATTTTTCCACTTATTTCCTTATTCCCTTAGCCTCCCTGGTGGTCCAGTGGACCTCTGTTCTCCTTTGTCTCACTCCGCTGTCCGGTCCGTTTTTCACTCGTTTTTCACCCTTCTTCAAATCGTTTCTGCACCTTTCTGCTTTCTGTGCTTTCCCTGCTCTCTGCCTTAATTCACTCTTTTTCTCCTTTTTTTCCCCCTCTTATTCCTCCTTTCCCACCCGTTTTTCCCCGCCGCTGCTGCCTCTGCGGCCCCTCCCCCCAACACGACCAGCGCAACCAATCCTGCTCCCCTCCCCGCTCCCGCCTCCCAGCTGTCCAGCCCTCCCCAACCCCTACTTAATGGCGGCGCTGCGGGGACAGGCGAGCAAGATCACTGACTCATTGTCAGTGAAATTGCTCCCCCTCCCTCGCAGCACCACCATTAAGTGAGGCCTGCCCCTGCACTCTCGTGTGTGCTGGTGTTCGAGGCCCTCCTCCACCCGCAGGATCACCTGCGCCTCATCCCTGGTGGTCCAGTGGACCCCTGTTATCCTTTGCCTTGCTCCGCTCTCCTTTCCGTTTTTTCCACTCGTTTTTGCTTCTCCCTCTGTCTTTTTCTGTTCTGCACTTTTTCTGCCTTCTCTCATTCTTCCACTTATTTCCTTATTCCCTTAGCCTCCCTGGTGGTCCAGTGGACCTCTGTTCTCCTTAGTCTCGCTCCGCTGTCCGGTCCGTTTTTCACTTGTTTTTCACCCTTTATTCAAATAGTTTCTGCACTTTTCTGCTTTCTGTGCTTTCCCTGCTCTCTGCCTTATTTCACTCTTTTTCTCCTTTATTCCCCTCTTATTCCTCCTTTCCTGCCCGTTTTTCCCCGCCGCTGCTGCCCCCGCGGCCCCTCCCCCCAGCACGACCAGCACGACCAATCCTGCTCCCCTCCCCGCTCCCGACTCCCAGCTGTCCAGCCCTCCCTGACCCCTACTTAATGGCGGCTTCTGCGTGGCCGCGCAGCGGATGCGTGCAGTGGGTGTGCCGCTCGTCCGCGACCCGACCGCGACCAGCACCAGGAACCCTGGATCTCTGCACCGCCAACGCTATGACCCGACGGCACTCCACGCCCTCAACCCAGGCAGCAGCAACAACTGCAAGCTAGCATCACCAGCCGACACCCACGGACCCTTCAGCTGTCACCGCTGCCGGCACACCTGCAGCACCGCCAAGACCACGGACCCAGCGCAACCCACCCGCAAGAACACACCCGAACCGAAGACCCTGCAATGCATCCTCCTCAACGTCCGATCCCTCCACAAACACGCCACCGAAATCTGGGACTTCCTCGACAGCACCACCCCGGACGTAGCGTTCCTCACCGAAGCCTGGACCAACACCTCCTCGGGACCGGACATAACCATCGCCATCCCCCAAGGATACAAGATCTCCAGGAAGGACCGCCCGAGAGGAGGAATCGCCATCGTCCACAAATCCACTCTCCGCCTGAGCACACTCCCCGACGAGCCCACAGACCTGATGGAACACCTTCAGTTCAAGATACTGGCCAGCCCCACCACCACCCTCCGAGGAACCCTCATCTACCGACCCCTTGGACCCCGCGGACCTTTTGCCGAATCCATCACGGACATCATCTCCCCGCAGGCCATCGCATCCACCAACTACACCCTGCTGGGAGACCTCAACTTCCACCTCGACAACCAACGGGACCCCAACACCACATCCCTCCTGGACAACCTCCACAACATTGGACTCCGCCAGATCGTGACCGAACCCACGCACTCAGCAGGACACACCCTCGACCCCCTTTTCACAACAGGAAACTCCAACACCTTCAGCCACATCACCGAACTCCCATGGACCGACCATCGATGCGTCCACTTCACCTTCAGAACACCCACCATCCACAGACACCAGCACCTGCTCCCACGAAGAAATTGAACCAGAATCACCAACGACCAGCTAACCTCATCACTCCGCAACTCCACCCCAACCGTCGCGGAAAACGATGACCCCAACGCCCCAGCCTGAACCGTGCACAGATGGATCTCCGACAGCGCCAACACCTTAGCCCCCTCAAGAAAAACAACAACACCCACGCCAAGAAAGCTAGATGGCTTACCACCGAACTTCGAGAGTCCAGAGGCACTTGCCGCCGCCTCGAAAAGGACTGGAGGAACACCAAATCCACAGAAGCCCACAACAACTTCAGAGCCGCCACCAAAGTCCACCACCAACTCATCAGAAAAACAAGAAAAAAAGCGATCGAAGACAGAATTTCCACCCACACACACAACAGCAAAGAACTCTTCAACATCATCAAGGAGTTCGCCCAACCTATCAGCGAGTCCACCGACATCCCACCCTCACAAGACCACTGCGACAAACTCAGCACCTTTTTCCCCAACAAAATCAAGAGCATCTACGACAACTTCGATGAACACAACCAACACACTGAACCCTCACCAACCACCCTGACACCATGAAGCCAACGATCGACAACTGGACAGCCCTCACCACAGAAGACACACTGAAGACGATGAACTCAATCCACTCTGGGGCCCCCACGGACCCCTGCCCCCACCACATTTTCAACAGAGCCGCCGACACCATCGCACCTGTGCTCCGCCACACCATCAACCGCTCCCTGGCAACCGCATCGTTCCCCGACGACTGGAAACACGCCGAGATCAACCCCCTCCTCAAGAAACCCTCGGCGGACCCCACCGACCTCAAAAACTACAGACCCATCTCCCTGCTCCCCTTCCCAGCGAAAGTCATCGAGAAAGCCATCAACAGCCAACTCGCCACATTCATCGAAGAGCACAACATCCTCGACTCCTCCCAATCCGGCTTCAGAAAAAACCACAGCACGGAAACCGCCCTCCTCGCCGCAACAGACGACATCTGCACCCTACTGGACAAAGGAGAAACAGCAGCCCTCATCCTCCTCGGCCTCTCAGCGGCGTTCGACACAGTCTCTCACCGCACCCTATTACGCAGACTCCACGACGCAGGGATTCAAGACAAGGCCCTCGACTGGATCCGCTCCTTCCTCTCCGGCAGAACGCAGCGGGTCAGACTCCCCCCTTTTCTCTCGGACCCTACACCAACCACCTGCGGAGTCCCCCAGGGGTCATCCCCCAGCCCTACGCTCTTCAACGTCTACATGGCACCACTCGCCCCCATCGTCAGAACCTCGGACTCAACATTGTGTCATACGCAGACGACACCCAACTCATCCTCTCCCTATCCAACGAACCCAACACCGCCAGACACAATTTTCGAGAAGGCATGGAAGCCGTCGCAAAATGGATGAAAAACAGCTGCCTTCAACTAAACACCAACAAAACAGAAGTACTCATCATGGGCCCACACCCCGACTCCTGGAACGACACCTGGTGGCCCCCTGCCCTCGGAAGTCCGCCCACCCCCACAGACCACGCACGCAACCTGGGAATCATCCTGGACTCCGAACTCAAAATGGACCGCCAGATCAACGCCGCCTTGTCGCCCACACCCTCCGCCTCCTACGCAAGACCTTCAAATGGATCCCCCTCGAACACAGAAAGACCGTCACTCATGCCCTGGTCACCAGCAGACTCTACTATGGCAACGCACTCTACGCCGGAATAAACAAAAACCTCACACGCAAGCTACAGAACATCCAGAATGCCGCCGCAAGACTGGTCCTCAACCTGCCAAGACACTGCCACATCTCCCAGCACCTGCGCACACTCCACTGGCTCCCCATCAAAGATAGAGTCACCTTCAAGATGGTCACCCACGCTCACAAGGCCCTCCATGACACCGGAGCAGCATACCTGAACAGCCGACTCAAATTCCATGCACCCCAAAGGGCCCTACGATCATCCCAGCTCTCCTACGCCGTGGTCCCCCACACCAGAAAGACCAGATCAGGCAGCCGCTCCTTCTCCTTCCTCGTGGCCAGAGCCTGGAACGCCCTCCCTCTTCACCTCAGACAGACAACATCTCTCCCCATCTTCACAAGAAACCTCAAAACCTGGCTCTTCGACAGACCCCCTCCTTGATGGACTGGAACCTGCGAAACCCCCATCCCCCAGCGCCTTGAGACCCTCACGGGTGAGTAGTAGCGCTTAACAAACGCGTGATTGATTGATCGATCACTCAGTCTAAAAGTCACATTACCAGAGTGGCTGATGACATTGAGTTGGCCACTCTTAATGGGTACTCTTTGCGCTGTTTGTAAGTTGAACCTAATAGTTTTTTAGAACGGCTGCTTAACACGCATAAAGAGGCCTTCAAGACTTGTTTAGATGACTCTGTTTCTCCCAATAAATTAATTGAGGCCTTCTTGGAGGTAACGCGAGGGATTAAGGAGGGCTTGTCTGCCTCAAGATGTACAACAATTGCGATGAAAGGGTGGCTTGATTCTGCATGTTCCCAAGCTCATAAGAAACTAAGAGAAGCATTGCATAAGTCCCCTAGATGTGCCAAAGAGGTTCAGGCCTCTAGAAGGGACTATAAGATAGCTATGAAACAGCAGAAGAAAGGCCTGAGAGATGGTGCCTGGCCAATCTTAATGGGTACTCTTTGCGCTGGCCACAAGTCGAGCCTAATAGTTTTTTAGAACAGCTGCTTGATACGCATAAAGAGGCCTTCCAGACTTGTTTAGACTACTCTGTTGCAATCACTGAAGCTGAAATCGAAAGCCATTTTTTTAATATCTACTCAATAGCTGCGTTTGGGTCTGCTCAGCTATCCCATTCTACTACCGAAACTCCAGCAGTGGACTCACTGTTTAATGAGCCTCTCGTTTTCCTTATAGGTGGTCACGAGGGCCTTAGAAGCGAGCAAGGGGGGAAGCACCAGGCCCAGACGGTATCCCTGTGGACCTATTTAAGGCTAACACAACATTGTGAGGTCCTGTTTTGACCTTGGTCCTAGGAGCATGCTGCAGTGTAGGTTTCTTGCAAACGTGGTCAGAGTCAATGATCGTCCCCATTTACAAGTAGGGCGTCTGACTCAATCGTGCATGTTATCGGCCGATTTCTTTGCTACACCTGCTAGTTGAGGTAGTCCGTTGAATTTTTCCATACAGATTGCAGTACTGGGCAGATACTAATGGAGTCCTCTCAGACTTACAATATGGTTTTCGTCTTGGTTTAAGGTTGATAGAGCAGGGCTTAAATCTTAGTATCATAATTGGGAAGTATACCAAGGCAATCTTTTTTTACCTTTTGTAGCTCTATCATCTGCTTTCGATTCTGTTAAGCATGACAAGTTATAGATGATTATGATCAAAATGGGGGTAGAGTATTCCATAGTACAGTTCCTCAGGGAGCTATACACAGGTGGCAAAGCTGGGGTGGGGAAACAACCTTTACAACTCGGTCATTACACCGCGATACCTTTACAACGCGGTCATTACAACGACCGCGTTGTTAGTACGCGATGCATTTACATCGCAAGTCTTTACAACGACTTCCACTAGGGGGCGCTGAGGTATTGGAAATTAATTCCAACACCGTCCCTACTGTTGCGCAAACTGGAGTAGGAATTGTAAATAATACTATTCCTAAGTCCAGCGCGCCCCCTAGTGGAAGTCGTTGTAACGACCGCGTGGTAATAGCAAGCGATGTAATACATCGCTTAGTAAAGTGCTATATTCTTAAGGTGCAGTATGGTCTCAAGGAAGAGAGCACTAAGTATAGAAAAAGGGGTTAGGCAGGGCTGTGTTCTTGCTCTGTTCCTTTTTACACTATATATAAATAGCTTAGGAAGTGTGCTAGTGGATAGGTGCAAGGCCCTCCCTCAAATTTGGTCATTGCCTGATTCCGGCCCTCCTCTACATAGATAACACAGTCCTGGTGGCCTGTACTCCTTTGGGACTACAGGCTCTACTTACCAACTTTGTCACCCATATGCAAGACCTAGGCCTACCTGCCAACCAAAGTAAAACTCTCACTATGAAATGTGGGAGAAGGTCTACTAAATGGCGCAAGATAGGGATCAATGTTACTAAGATTTTCTCTACATCTACTTCTTCCTACCTGGGTATCTTGCTCGATAAGGAGGGCTCCTGGGCACATGCTATTAATTCTAGGAAATGTTAACAATCTATAAGGCTAAATGTCTGCCCACAGCTACATATGGGATGGTGTGTGTGAACACTCCAATTGCCAATCATTACAAATGGTTGAAACGTCTTTTTGAAGCATGTCCTTGATGTACCCAAAAGTTGCTCTTCTTTTGTATGCCATGTTGAATTGGGGATTCCATTCTTAGCAGACATACTAAAGCTCCAGCCCATCCTGCTTTGGCATAAAATCTGGACCTCAGAGCACACCACTCTAAAACGTGACATTATTAGGGACTGCCTTAATTCCTGTTATACTCTCAACATTGCGTGGTTGAAGTATTTCAAATGTCTTTCAGGAGATCTGGGGCATCCAGAATATTTTGATCATCCCGAATCTCTGGGAGGCATTAGCAGAAAATAATTAAAAAGAATTAAAAAGGAATTGTATGTCTTTGTTTGAACTTCACAGGCTGTCTATAGAATTATCGATGCCTAGTGTACTGAAGAACCAAACCATGATGACGAGTACGAAATGCAGCCCATCTTAAACACATATTGGATTTTAGGCACGAGTTTGTTCTTAATCGTTTTAGGATGGACTTTTCCCATCATTTGATTCGTTTCTCCACCGTTAATGATTGGCCTTCACCTTTAGGAAAATGTCCTTGTGATAAGGTGTCATCTCAGAGCACTATGGATATTGCTTTCTTTTGTAAATTCTACAATGTAGATCTGTGTACCTTTTTTTTCAAACTTTACAAGCATTCTATGTATGTTGTTCAATGTCACAGTTTTTATGGGCTGTGATTAACTGTAGAAAGAACATCCAATAGATAGTAATTCTGCTTATACATTCCTTATTAATTATGTATTGAAACTGTTTGGGTTATGTACATTATGACTTGACTTGTACATAGGTCTATTTTTTAAGAAAAATGTTAACATCATTTTTATTTACTGCATTCTGCTTTTATAATTCTAAAATCTAATAAAGCTTATTTGAATTGAATTGAATTGATTTTATGTAATGGGAAATGAAAGGAAGGGGAAGGTTTTGTACTTTAGGTTCATGGGGCGGAATCATAGTGGAAGGGGAACTGGTACCTGACAGAAGGCCTGTGTCATCTTGGATTTCTCTTTCTCTTAGAATTGTGAACAGTAAGGCAAACAGGATGTCCTATAAAAGTGGGTAGATTGACCTCAAGAACTTTATACCCATTGGTTAGTGAGTATCCAGGAGTCACCAATGCTGGCTGGTGAAACCTGTGAAGCTGGCACGTATTCACAGCTCCACTGAACACTTTATGGAACTGTGGAAGAATACGTATTGCACCTGCTATTTGAGACCTGTGAGGAGATCTGAAGGGCTGGATCGGCTCCCACTTGTGCCTAGGACAATAAAGGGAATGACAAAGGTCAGTTGACTGTCCTCTTTTGTGACAACAGTGACACAGCAAGCTGCAAGAGACCTTTTTCCTGTAGTACCCAGTTGCAACTGGAAAAAGGAATGAACCATGCTGATTGCCTATGCTGAAGTGAGTCCTGGCTCTTAAGTGCTGTCCTTGAGTCTTGGGAGCATTACTGGCATCCAGAAGGACTTAATCTGAAAACTCTGAAAATGTGCTTATAAAATTTTGGATTTCAAGATGTCCAGAGGTCCCAAGTCAATGTGGGCTAGAAAATCAAGTTGGTCATGCTATGAGCTTTTTGCCGCTTGAAAATCCTGTTCAGCAGACCCTCACAGCAAGCCTGTCTGACTTTGTTGTGACCTTCCCCTTTACAGCCTGCAGCTTTGCCTCACTGGAGAATTCTGAGCTCCAAAAGGAGACTATGTGCCTGATTTAGATCTTGGCTACAATGCTATTATTATATATAAAAAAAGGTTTGGGAGCCAATATGCAACCCTGTCATACACAACCCTGTGTCACAGTTGTGCTGGTGGTGTTCTAGCAGCGGATTGCTGATGGAATGATTCCCTAGTCTCCAAGCATCACCTGTAGGCCCAGATGACTGGTGGTGGTTCACCCAGCTCCCCCTTACAACTATTTTACTAGAAGGAGAAGGTCTTGCAGATCCTACATCCTGAAAGCTTGACAGGAATCCATGGTGGAGTGGAGACTGGTAAGTTACACTTCTGATGTTCAGTTAGCTATTTCTAATGTGATTTGCACCTTTTGGAAATGTACAAACATATATATTTTGTTATCAATTATTTTGTTGTCTTGGTTGTTTGAATGTATTTTGTTGAATATAAGATTACAGGTTTCAATGCCCAGAACATTTCACATGATGTATTATTGCTTGTAAGTGTGTTTACGCCAAGTAACATATTGCATACCCATTTTTTATATTGTAAATGTCTGTCCTGGACTACCTGGAGAGGATGGCAACAATTCCACCACCACCAGTAAGAGACACAGATCCTACTTTCCTCTAGTGTGTGACTACCCTTCAATCTGTGGATTATTTTCTGGACACATTTACCTTTCTGATGCTAGTTGTATTTTGAACATTGGACTTCAAACAATTTTGGCTCTGCAATAATAGTTTCATTTATCATGATTGACTGTTTTAAGTTTTTGGTTTGTTTTTTTGATTTTATCGTGTGTTGTTATAGTTTTGGTTATGTTTAATAACAATAAAACTGACAAAGTCAAAGACTGTTGTTGTATTCCATTACTCAATCATTTTATTTGCATCATACATTTTAAAATGTAAACATTAAAATGACTGTTTAGTCATAAATAATTTCCATGTAGGTAATGTGTCCCACATTTTTCAAAAATGAGGCAAAATAACAAAAACTACAGATAATTAACTAGTAGTTTACTTAATTGGAAGAAATAAATACTTGATATTTTTTTCTTAAACATTACAACTCATGTATAACCCAAATACTTAGTGCCTTTTTCTGATTTACAGTTCAATACCTTGCCACCATGGAAGAATGGAATATAACCAAACACATCAGATCAAATAAGCTAACTATTATTGATTTATGCCATCAGCTGGAGCCAGATCTCCTGACCCACAATAGGAATCCCAGATCAACATCACCATTAGTCTAAATCATGTCAGTACTCCATTTGGTGGGCACAGGATAATTCCAATACAGTGTTGCAGTATCTTGTGCAATGCCCAAACAACTTTAAGTGTTGTGCTACAAGAAGTTATTTCTACAATGATAACAAACATCAGCAACCTCAGGCACTTAACACAAAATGAGGTTTTTACAAATCTTAAGGGAGATCAGTATGCTTTGTGTCGACTACCACATGTGGTCAGAGCAATTTAAGCAGCACCTATTGGCCTGGTGTCAACATTCCACAGAAAACAAGTCTAACGCGATCTGGCCTTTAGGAGCCCAAAAGCCTGCTCCAGCGGTCTCCGTGTTGTTCATGGGCCTGGTGCCATTGATGCCTCAGCAGTGCCAACAACCAAGGTTGGTTAGGATAAGCTGTGTCTCCTACAAGAAAAAAACAATTGCCCAAAAACTTAAAAATAGTTTAGATCATTAAACATGAAATTAACAAAAACATATATTGACAGATTGTACTTACCAACAAGCCAGGCCCTCTCAGGTCCAAGCTGTGACATTTACAGAGGTATGCTGCTGTTCTGTAGTACAAAGGAATCATGGGTTGATCCTGATAAATGTGCACACACGATTGTGATGCACAATTCGGGTAAGCAGACAACTTGCACATTGATTGAATGGAGCTTCTTTTCATTGCAGTAGACTTGTTCTTTGTCATGTGGTGGCAATATGTGTGCCATCAATTGTTCTAACCACATGTGGTAGGCGACCCAAAGCATAACAATCTCCTTTCACATTGTCAAAATCCTCATTTTGCGTAAACTGGATAAAGATGTTGATGTGTCTCATCATTGAAGAAAGAACTACTTGTAGCACACCACTGAAAGGTGGTTGTGACATTCCACCAGGTACTGCCACATTGTATTGCAATGATCTTGTGGCCACAAATTGTGGTGCTGCCATGAGTTTTACTATTGGTGTTATTGCTGTGGTATTCCTATTGTGATGCAGAAGATCTGGCTCCAGCTGATGACATAAATCAAGAATTGTTTGGCTATCTAATCTGAATTTTGTGATAATATCCCATTCTTCAATGGTGGCATTGTCTGGAATGGTCTGAACACTTGAGGCTGTCATCTCCTCACTCTCCATGGGTTTATATGTCTGCATTTTTAAAATATAAAAAATATTGTAAATATTTGATAACATATTTTTAAATTTAAAACACATTCATTTCATCTAGTTAAAATAATGATTTTTCAACATAATTATACAGAACATTAACATGTTTGGTATAATTTTTGTTTTCAATGACCTTTTTTACATGTGTAACTATTAGTTGTTTTAAATGTGTAAATAATGCATTATAAATGTATTATTTACACAATCTTATTCTTTTTCATTGAAAATTCCATAAACAGCTGTATCAACAACACCATGCAATTATTGCATCTGTCACCATTAACGCACTACATAACAACTTTTTGTGAAAAAAAACTTAACAACAATAGCATTTTGGATATGTAAACATAATAGCCACCATTTTGAGTGGTGGTGATGCACTTAACTTTCACAAACACACTATTTCATAATCAAAAACGGTGTGTACCTGACCACGCCATCAGGACATTTGCTATCAGACGGCCGTGGCGGAAGTTGACCAAGTAGTGGGTGGGATACTCCACTACGGACACAGCCAATGGCTAATGTGTGTGATAGCAATGTACGAAAGCCAATGGATGTGTCCGTCTCCGTTGATGATAGAGTACATCATGTACATGTAGCCGATGTTTTAAAAAAAGCTCACTTGCCTCCTAACACTGCAGCAAACAACACCTCACCAACTTTTGCTGCTGTTTCCAACTTCTGGGAGCCATGATGCCCAGGGAAGCAGGAAACAGGGCCCCAGCCTTCTCACCTGAGGAGCTAGAGTTCCTGGCTATGTAGGTCCTGTACATGTACAGCCAGCTGTATGGCTCATCGAGGAATAGGTACATGTCGAGAATGAATATGTATTTCTGACCAACTTTTATTTGTTAAAAGAAACACAGGCTCGAATGTCCCTTTATATTTACTGAGTGAAGTGTAGTTATTGAAGTGAAATTTCAGTTCTTTAAAAAATACCCAGAACTATGATGGTGTGTATTTTTAAACACTTTGGGGCCGATTCCGATTCGGGCCGGAAATCTCTCTGACCGAGCCGGACCCGGAGAGATTTCCGACCGAATCGGACCCTAGCAGCCCGACCGAACGAGTACGATGCGCACGTATGCTATCGGACTCGAGTCGGTCGGACTCCCATTGAAGTCAATGGGAGCCGGTCGTACAACGCGTACGCGGGCTCGCATTGACTTAATGGGTGCGAGGCGAACAAGGGCGCACCCTACAGTGGGTACGCCTCGAAGCGACTCGCGGCGTACATGCACAGGTAGGGGGGACCCATGGGTCCCCCCTGTGTGCGACTCGCGTGGCTACGCGTAAAGGGGGGTCCGACACGGACCCCCAAAGTACGGCTCCGACTGCTTCTTGGAGCCGGACGGCGCGAGTCAGTCGGACTGCTCGCGGCACGCATCGTACTTGCCCGGTCGGAGAACGTCTCCATTGCGCGAGGCGCATCTGTGCGAGTCGGTCGGAGCGGTTGGGACCCGCGAACGAGTCGGTCGGCGAATTCGCACGCGCTCTCATCGTACTCGCTCGGCCGGACGCACGTAGGAATCGGTCGGGAAAAAGGGCTCCGAATCGGATCCGGTTCAGCCGAATCCGATTCGGTGCCCTACCGGCCGAGATCGGAATCGGCCCCTTTATAGTTACAGTACACCACAACATTAGTATGTGTTGTGTGTTTGGAGCCCTATATTTTATTTGGTATGTATTCCTATATATATATTTATATATATATTATCTACTGGCGGTCGCCAGTAGATAGTTATAGTTAGGACCTATTTTCCATAGGAAATCCGCGACATTCTATTTGAAATAACTCTCTTGCCGGTTGACGAATCTTCGCGAAATTTTCAAACTTTATGGCCCGCTCCGGTCCGCTCCTACCCTGAAAGTTTCGGGGTGATTCGTCAAGCGGGGGCCGAGAAAAAAGGGGGGTCCCAAAACGTGTTTTCCCCATTCATTTTCCCATAGGAAACTTTAGACACGGCTACAGCCCGAACTGCTGAACGGAATTACACCAAATTTGGCAAAGAGGTAGTTCTTGGTTCAGAAAGAACCCTTTTTGTTAAATGGTGTAAATCCGTTCAGTAGTTCCAGAGAAAATCAAAAGGAAAATCACATATATATCTATGGCCGCGTCGGATTCGCGCACCCTCCCGATCACGAGCTGCATGCTAATTGGCTGTCAACACTCCAAATCAGGAAGTGTTGGCAGCCATTTTGTCCCGAGGGACAGAAACAAGTGCGCAAAGCGCAAAAGGGAGCAGGGTAGAAACACCCTGACCCCTAGGTCTGCTCAGGGGTCCCACAAGGACCCCTGGGCAGAAAAAGCATTAAAAAAAACAAAAAACGGCAGGATGCGCTCAGGGTGCGCGGATCCTGCCGATTAGAAAAAAACCAGAAGAAACAAGTGCGCAAAACGCACAAAGGGGGCAGGGTAGAAACACCCTGACCCCTAGGTCTGCTCAGGGGTCCCTCAAGGACCCCCTGGGCAGAAAAAGCATTTAAAAAAAAAATCGGCGGGATGCGCTCAGGGTGCGCGGATCCCGCCAAGAAAAAAAGCGAGCGCGGTCTCCCGCGCTTCGTTGTTAACTGGCCCGGGGGCATGCAGGCTTTCTTTTTAATATGTGGGGGGGCCTCTAAGGCCCCCCCAAGCCCCGGGGACCGTCACCCCCCCGGGGCTTAAAAAAAATAATGGTGCGGGAGTGCTCTTTGCCCTCCCGCTGCCCCGAGGACCGCCACCTCCCGGGGCTTTTTCTTTTAAATTTTTGACCTGTGTGGGGGCTCCAGCCCCCACACACCACCTCCCCGGGGCACTAAAGATTTGAATATGGGGGTCCGTTATGGACCCCCAAAGCCCCGGGGACCACCACCTCCCCGGGGCTGTGCATGAGAAGGGAGGGGGGCCGCGCGGCCCCCCTCCTTGAGCCCTTGATGGCCCTGGGGACCGCCACCCCCTAGGGCCAGCTCCTGCAGTGTCCCGGGGTGCCTACCCCCGGGACACTGTAGTTTGCTATGACAGGACGGGAGCCTCGCGGCTCCCGTCCTGTCATAGCAAACTTAGTTTGCATTTTGAAAGAGAGGCAGGAAACCTGCTCTCTCTTTCAAAATGCAAACCCAATTGCTTTTCCACATGGGGAGCAGCAATGCCGGCACGCGCAGGAGGCGGGGAGCCGGCTGGGACTGTGGGGGGATTGGGGACCCCCCACAGTCTCCAACGAGAGGCCAGGCCCCGGGGGATAGGGTCCCCGGGGCCATAAGTGGCCCGGGAGGGGCGCCACGCAGCCCCCCTCCCATTAAAATTTTTTTTTTTTTTAAAACGACCGGCATCGTGCCGAGGCCCCGCCCCCCTCCCTGCAGTACTCTGCAAACGCGCCCCCTGGCGCGTTTTAAGAAGGGGAAGTAATTCCCCTTGAATACTGGGGGTCCCTGGGGGCAAACTAGCCCACCAGGAACCTCCAGTATGCGCCAGGGGCTGCGTTGCAGAGAGGTGTACAGAGGCCACGCCCCTTTTACACCTCTCTGCAACGCAGCTCTGTGGTGCTTTTAGAAGTACATGGTGGGCTAGTTGGACTCCAGGGACCCTCAGGATTCAAGGGGACTTAATCCCCCAACTTAAAACGTGCCACGGGCGCGTTTGCACAGTGGTGAAGGGAGGGGGCGGGGCTTCAGGTGACATGTGTGCAAACAGGCCCCGTGACGTGTTTTAAGATGGGGAATTAAATCCCCTTCAATCCTGAGGGTCCCTGGGGGTCAACTAGCCCAACAGGTACGTCCAGAAGGTGCCACAGAGCTGCGTTGCAGAGAGGTGTAAATAGGGGTGTGGCCTCTGTACACGTCTCTGCAACGCAGCCCCCTGGCGCATACTGGAGGTTCCTGGTGGGCTAGTTGGCCCCCAGGGACCCTCATGATTCAAGGGGACTTAATCCCCCAACTTAAAACGCGCCACAGGGCGCGTTTGCACAGATGTCACCTCAGGCTCCGCCCCCTCCCTTCACCATTGTGCAAATAGTCTCTAAAATCAGCCGAACTACGAATTCCGATTTACTCACCTGCATCTTTTTAGCCCAGCACTGATCCTGAAAAGTAATTTTAACCGTACTTACCAGTAACTTGAATTTCCTTCCATAGGATATCATTGCCTGCTTTTTGCTGAAAAAGTTTCTAAGTGTCGATTTTTGAAACATACAAATATTCCTCTAAAATCAGCCGAACTACGAATTCCGATTTACTCACTTGTTATCAGTAGAGACCTCAGTGCTGCATCTTTCAGCCCAGTACTGATCCTGAAAAGTAATTTTAACCGTACTTACCAGTAACTTGAATTTCCTTCCATAGGATATCATTGACTGGTTTCACTTGGAAATTCTTCTAAGTGTCGATTTTTGAAACTTTATAATATTCCTCTAAAATCAGCCAAAATACGAATTCTGATTTACTCACCTGTTATCAGGAGAGACCTCAGTGCTGCATCTTTCAGCCCAGTACTGGTCCTGAAAAGTAATTATAACCGTACTTACCAGTAACTTGAATTTCCTTCCATAGGCTAACATTGACTGGTTTCACTTGGAAATTCTTCTAAGTGTGCAGTTTTGTAACTTTATAATATTCCTCTAAAATCAGCCGAAATACGAATTCTGATTTACTCACCTGTTATCAGGAGAGACCTCAGTGCTGCATCTTTCAGCCCAGTACTGGTCCTGAAAAGTAATTATAACCGTACTTACCAGTAACTTGAATTTCCTTCCATAGGCTAACATTGACTGGTTTCACTTGGAAATTCTTCTAAGTGTGCAGTTTTGGAACTTTATAATATTCCTCTAAAATCAGCCGAAATACGGATTCCGATTTACTCACCTGTTATCAGGAGAGACCTCAGTGCTGCATCTTTCAGCCCAGTACTGATCCTGAAAAGTTATTTTAACCGTACTTACCAGCAACTTGAATTTCCTTTCATAGGCTAACATTGACTGGTTTCACTTGGAAATTCTTCTAAGTGTGGAGTTTTGGAACTTTATAATATTCCTCTAAAATCAACCGAACTACGAATTCCGATTTACTCACCTGTTATCAGGAGAGAACCCAGTGCTGCATCTTTTAGCCCAGCACTGACCCTGAAAAATAATTCTAACCGTACTTACCAGTAACTTATATTTCCTTCCATAGGAATCCATTGTCTGGTTTTCAGCAGAAAAGTATGTGTCGATTTTCACAAATTACAAATATTCCTTAAAAATCGCCTGTATGACTTAAACGCATTCTTTCAACTGTTTACAGGAGATGCACCAGTGCTGGATCCAGGATCCAACACTGAGTAAGAAAAAGTAACGATAACACTACTTTCCTGCTAAGTGAATTTCCTCCCATAGGATAACATTGGTGATTCTATGTGAAAAAGTTTCTGTCAACTTTTAAAATACAATAATATTCCTTAAAAATCACTACTGTAACCAAAACGCTTTTACTCAACTGTTTACAGGACATGTCCCAGGACTGAATCTAGGATCCAGTCCTGTGGTTAGAAAAGTAATCCATAAAGTAACTAATTGCATTTAACTAGAAATTCACATTCAGCTCAATGTTGCATTGTGTTTGAAATTGTGTTGCCCATTGCAACAACTGTAACTACTGTACTTAAAACTCTATTGCCTATTTGCAAACTATTTAAACTAAAGTAATTCATTCTGAGAAAGTATATTTTGTAATGTAATGTATAATGTAATTACAATGTAATTTAATAAATAAAATATCTAAAAATAAATAGTTTTAAAAAATGTAGTAAATCAGTATCAAAAAAATAAATATAACAATTAATACATTTAAAAATTGTCATTTACAAAACCTTTGAAATTCACTGAAAAAACCATAGGTTTTAGGGGCGTTATAGTTAGAAATTAGCATTTAAAAACCTTTGAAATTCACTGAAAAAACCATAGGTTTCAGGCACGTTATAGTTAGAAATTAGCATTTAAAAAACCAGTGAAATTCACAGAAAAAACCATAGGTTTCACACACGTTATAGTTAGAAATTAGCATTTAAAAAACCTTTGAAATTCACTGAAAAAACCATAGGTTTTAGGGACAGTTATAGTTAGTTGGACATTTCACTCGTACAAAACCCGTGAAATTCCCCCGTTATAGTTAGTTCAGCTAACTATAACTCGCGCCCCCGCAATGCACTGCTGATGACGTCACATATTACATCACTCATGACATGGTCAGTGACATCACTGATGACATCACTGATGACATCTCAAATGACATCACTGATGACATTACTGATGACATCATCCACGTGATAATCTGATGCACCTCCTCACACCCTAATATAACCTTTGATACACCCACTCTAAATTACAGACTGCCATTCGCAAAACCATAGACACTACAACACCAATAACTACATACCCACTCACTGATTCTTAGGTCTACACACACACATCCACTCACTCACCCGTACAGTCACTCATACTTATGGTCACTCAGTACAGGACTATCATATGCACTCTTACTCCTATATAGACACTCAAACACCGCCACTCATCCATAGAGGTACTCACACACCTAGTCAGTCATGCAAATAATTAAACACACTGCCATTTACTCACCTATACAGTTATACACACACCAGCTCACTTAATCATACAAATACTAGCACATTGTTACGCTCTTATACAATCACTGATACAAGCACACACTCATCCATACAGCCACTATCACAATCACTCACTCTCGCTAATAGCTATTTATATACTCCAACACACATATATACTGCCTTTCACATATGTAGTTACTCACACATGTACCACTGGGACATACATTCACTCACTAACACACTCTTACACACACTTACCCACCCATGCAGACTATCACAGATGCACTCTTGAAACCATCCACCCAGTGAATCACCCACTCACACATCTATGCACAGAGTCGCACACACCCCTCCCACACAAACACTCAGGCACCCATACAGATACTCAGACAACCATTCATTAACTCATATACACACTCATGTAGCTATTCACAAACACATGCAGCCACTTACACAGCAACAGACAGACGGATACAGACATTCACACAGTTTAGTCACTAACCCATGCATTCAGTAAGATACGTTAAATCACTCACTTATAGAGTCAGTCACGCACCTACTAAATCATCCATACAGACACTTATACACCCACTCATTCTTCAATACGTCTTTTCCGATATATATTAAAAATATTTAAACTTTACAGAAACACACAGTCACTGCATCATGTCAACAGTGATGTCATTTGAGATGTCATCAGTGATGTCATCAGTGATGTCACTGACCATGTCATGAGTGATGTAATATGTGACGTCATCAGCAGTGCATTGCGGGGCGCGAGTTATAGTTAGCTGAACTAACTATAACGGGGAATTTCACGGGTTTTGTACGAGTGAAATGTCCAACTAACTATAACTGTCCCTAAAACCTATGGTTTTTTCAGTGAATATATATATATATATTATCTACTGGCGGTCGCCAGTAGATAGTTATAGTTACAACCTATTATCCATAGGAAATCCACGACATTCTATTTGAAATAACTCTCTTGCCGGTTGACGTATCTTCGCAAAATTTTCAAACTTTGTGGGGCGCTCCGGTCCGCTCCTACCCTGAAAGTCTCGGGGGATTCGTCAAGCGGGGGCCGAGAAAAAGGGGGTCCCAAAACGTGTTTTCCCCATGCAATTTTCCATAGGAAACTTTAGACACGGCTACAGCCCGAACTGCTGAACGGAATTACACCAAATTTGGCAAAGAGGTAGTTCTTGGTTCAGAAAGAACCCTTTTGTTAAATGGTGTAAATCCGTTCAGTAGTTGCTGAGAAAATCAAAAGTAAAAGTACATATATATCTATGGGCACGGAGGATTCGCGCACCCTGAGCGCACCCTGCGCGCACCTTCCCGATCACGAGCTGCATGTTAATTGGCTGTCAGCTGGCTGTCAACATTCCGATTCAGGAAATGTTGGCAGCCATTTTGTCCTCGGTAGAACCGAGGGACAGAAACAAGTGCGCAAAGCGCACAAAGGGGCAGGGTAGAAACACCCTGACCCCTAGGTTTGCTCAGGGGTCCCACAAGGACCCCCTGGGCAAAAAAAATTTTTTTTTTAAAAATCGGCAGGATGCGCTCAGGGTGCGCGAATCCTGCCGGAAAAAAAATCGATTGTATTTTGCCCCGGGTGGCCCAAGTCCCGGGGGCATGGTGGGGGTTTAATTTTATGTGTGGGGGCCTCAAGGGCCCCCAAGCCCCAGGGACCGCCACCCCCGGGGCTTTCTTTTAAAAATGGTGCGGGAGGGCTCTGAGCCCTCCTGCAGCCCCGGGGACCACCACCTCCCGGGGCTTTTTAAAAAAATTAAACAACCTGTGTGGGGGGCTCCAGTCCCCCACACACCCCGGGACCGCCACCTCCCCGGGGCACTAACAAATTAAAATGGGGTCCGTTTTGGACCCCGAAGCCCGGGGACCACCACCTCCCGGGGCTGTGCTGATGTAGGGAGGGGGCCGCGCGGCCCCCTCCTGGAGCCCTTGATGGCCCTGGGGACCGCCACCCCCAGGGCCGGCTCCTGCAGTGTCCCGGGGTGCCTACCCCGGGACACTGTAGTTTGCTATGGCAGGACGGGAGCCTCGCGGCTCCCGTCCTGCCATAGCAAGCTGCTTTGGATATTGGAAGAGAGAGCAGGGAAACCTGCTCTCTCTTCCAATATCCAAAGCCGATTGCTTTCCACATGGGGAGCAGCATGTCAGCTGCTCCCCATGTGGAACAGCAATGCCGGCTCCCAAGGGACGTGGGGAGCCGGCGGGACTGTGGGGGATTGGGGACCCCCACAGTCCCCAACGGAGAGGGCCAGCCCCGGGGATGGGGTCCCCGGGGCATGTAGTGGCCCAGGAGGGGGCCACGCGGCCCCCTCCCCAAAAAAGAAAAAAAAATGGAAAGGCCGGCCCCGGGGATGGGGTCCCCGGGGCCTTAAATGGCCTGAGGAGGGGGCCACGCAGCCCCCTCCCAAGAAAAATTTAAAAGGCCATGCCCCAGGGGATGGGGTCCCCGGGGCCAATACAGGCCCAGGGAAGGGGGCCACGCGGCCCCCTTCCCGTTTTTTAAATAAAATTAAATTTAAAAAGGGGTAAGGCCCTGGGGATGGGGTCCCCAGGGCCCAAAAACAGGAAAAAGGAAGGGGGCCACACAACCCCCCTTCAGGGGACAAAAATAAAAAAATAAAAAAACGATCGGGCCCGCAGGCCCCGCCCCTTCCTTCACCACTCTGCAAACGCGCCCCTGGCGCGTTTGCAGAGGGAGAACAATTCCCCTTGAATACTGGGGGTCCCTGGGGGCCAACTAGCCCACCAGGAACCTCCAATATGCGCCAGGGGCTGCGTTGCAGAGACGTGTAGAGAGGCCACACCCCTTTTACACCTCTCTGCAACGCAGCTCTGTGGCGCTTTTGGAGGTATATGGTGGGCTAGTTGGACTCCGGGGACCCTCAGGATTCAAGGGACTTAATCCCCCAACTTAAAACGCACCACGGGGCGCGTTTGCACAGTGGTGAAGGGAGGGGGCGGGGCTTCAGGTGACATGTGTGCAAACAGGCCCCGTGGCGCGTTTTAAGATGGGAATTAAATCCCCTTCAATCCTGAGGGTCCCTGGGGGCCAACTAGCCCAACAGGTACATCCAGAAAGCGCCACAGAGCTGCGTTGCAGAGAGGTGTAAAAGGGGTGTGGCCTCTCTACACGTCTCTGCAACGCAGCCCCTGGCGCATATTGGAGGTTCCTGGTGGGCTAGTTGGCCCCTAGGGACCCTCAGGATTCAAGGGGACTTAATCCCCCAACTTAAAACGCGCCACGGGGCGCGTTTGCACAGATGTCACCTCAGGCCCCGCCCCTCCCTTCACCATTGTGCAAATATTCTTCTAAAATCATCCGAAATACGAATTCCGATTTACTCACCTGTTATCAGGAGAGACCTCAGTGCTGTATCTTTCAGCCCAGTACTGGTCCTGAAAAGTAATTTTAACCGTACTTACCAGTAACTTGAATTTCCTTCCATAGGCTAACATTGACTGGTTTCACTTGGAAATTCTTCTAAGTGTGGAGTTTTGGAACTTTAAAATATTCCTCTAAAATCAGCCGAAATACGAATTCCGATTTACTCACCTGTTATCAGGAGAGACCTCAGTGCTGCATCTTTCAGCCCAGTACTGGTAATGAAAAGTAATTTTAACCGTAGTTACCGGTAACTTGAATTTCCTTCATAGGCTAACATTGACTGGTTTCACTTGGAAATTCTTCTAAGTGTGGAGTTTTGGAACTTTAAAATATTCCTCTAAAATCAGCCGAAATACGAATTCCGATTTACTCACCTGTTATCAGGAGAGACCTCAGTGCTGCATCTTTCAGCCCAGTACTGATCCTCAAAAGTAATTTTAACCGTACTTACCAGTAACTTGAATTTCCTTCCATAGGATATCATTGCCTGCTTTTTGCTGAAAAAGTTTCTAAGTGTTGATTTTTGAAACATACAAATATTCCTCTAAAATCAGCCGAAATACGAATTCCGATTTACTCACCTGTTATAAGGAGAGACCTCAGTGCTGTATCTTTCAGCCCAGTACTGGTCCTGAAAAGTAATTTTAACCGTACTTACCAGTAACTTGAATTTCCTTCCATAGGCTAACATTGACTGGTTTCACTTGGAAATTCTTCTAAGTGTGGAGTTTTGGAACTTTAAAATATTCCTCTAAAATCAGCCGAAATACGAATTCCGATTTACTCACCTGTTATCAGGAGAGACCTCAGTGCTGCATCTTTCAGCCCAGTACTAATCCTGAAAAGTAATTTTAACCGTACTTACCAGTAACTTGAATTTCCTTCATAGGCTAACATTGACTGGTTTCACTTGGAAATTCTTCTAAGTGTTGATTTTTGAAACATACAAATATTCCTCTAAAATCAGCCGAAATACGAATTCCGATTTACTCACCTGTTATAAGGAGAGACCTCAGTGCTGTATCTTTCAGCCCAGTACTGGTCCTGAAAAGTAATTTTAACCGTACTTACCAGTAACTTGAATTTCCTTCCATAGGCTAACATTGACTGGTTTCACTTGGAAATTCTTCTAAGTGTGGAGTTTTGGAACTTTAAAATATTCCTCTAAAATCAGCCGAAATACGAATTCCGATTTACTCACCTGTTATCAGGAGAGACCTCAGTGCTGCATCTTTCAGCCCAGTACTAATCCTGAAAAGTAATTTTAACCGTACTTACCAGTAACTTGAATTTCCTTCATAGGCTAACATTGACTGGTTTCACTTGGAAATTCTTCTAAGTGTTGATTTTTGAAACATACAAATATTCCTCTAAAATCAGCCGAAATACGAATTCCGATTTACTCACCTGTTATAAGGAGAGACCTCAGTGCTGTATCTTTCAGCCCAGTACTGGTCCTGAAAAGTAATTTTAACCGTACTTACCAGTAACTTGAATTTCCTTCCATAGGCTAACATTGACTGGTTTCACTTGGAAATTCTTCTAAGTGTGGAGTTTTGGAACTTTAAAATATTCCTCTAAAATCAGCCGAAATACGAATTCCGATTTACTCACCTGTTATCAGGAGAGACCTCAGTGCTGCATCTTTCAGCCCAGTACTGATCCTCAAAAGTAATTTTAACCGTACTTACCAGTAACTTGAATTTCCTTCCATAGGATATCATTGCCTGCTTTTTGCTGAAAAAGTTTCTAAGTGTTGATTTTTGAAACATACAAATATTCCTCTAAAATCAGCCGAAATACGAATTCTGATTTACTCACCTGTTATCAGGAGAGACCTCAGTGCTGCATCTTTCAGCCCAGTACTGGTCCTGAAAAGTAATTTTAACCGTACTTACCGGTAACTTGAATTACCTTCATAGGCTAACATTGACTGGTTTCACTTGGAAATTGTGGCGTTTTTGAACTTTATAATATTCCTCTAAAATCAAGCAAAGTACGAATACCAATTTACTCACCTGTTATCAGGAGAGAACCCAGTGCTGCATCTTTTAGCCCAGCACTGACCCTGAAAAGTAATTTTAACCGTACTTACCAGTAACTTATATTTTCTTCCATAGGAATCCATTGTCTGGTTTTCAGCAAAAAGTTTCAAAGTGTTGATTTTTACAAACTACAAATATTCCTTAAAAATCACCTGTATGACTTAAACGCATTCTTTCAACTGTTTACAGGAGATGCACCAGTGCTGGATCCAGGATCCAACACTGAGTAAGAAAAAGTAACGATAACAGTTTTTACCTGCTAAGTGAATTTCCTTCCATAGGATAACATTGGTGATTCTATGAGAAAAAGTTTCTAAGTGTCAACTTTTAAAATACAATAATATTCCTTAAAAATCACGACTGTAACCAAAACGCTTTTACTCAACTGTTTACAGGAGATGTACCAGGACTGAATCTAGGATCCAGTCCTGTGGTTAGAAAAAGTAATCCATAAAGTAACTAATTGCATTTAACTAGAAATTCACATTGAGCTGAATGTTGCATTGTGTTTGAAAATGTGTTGCCCATTGCAACAACTGTAACTACTGTACTTAAAAGTCTATTGCCTATGTGCAAAGTATTTAAACTAAAGTAATTCATTCTGAGAAAGTATTTTTTGTAATGTAATGTATAATGTAATTACAATGTAATTTAAAAAATAAAATATGTAAAAAAAATTGTTTCTAAAAATGTAGTAAATCAGTATGAAAAAAATTAATATAACAATTAATACATTTAAAAATTGTCATTTATAAAACCTTTGAAATTCACTGAAAAAACCGTAGGTATCAGGCACGTTATAGTTAGAAATTAGCATTTAAAAACCTTTGAAATTCACTGAAAAAACCATAGGTTTCAGACACGTTATAGTTACAAATTAGCATTTAAAAACCTTTGAAATTCACTGAAAAAACCATAGGTTTCAGACACGTTATAGTTACAAATTAGCATTTAAAAACCTTTGAAATTCACTGAAAAAACCATAGGTTTTAGGGACAGTTATAGTTACTTGGACATTGCACTCGTACAAAACCCGTGAAATTCCCCTGTTATAGTTAGTTCAGCTAACTATAACTCGCGCCCGCAATGCACTGCTGATGACGTCACATATTACATCACTCATGACATGGTCAGTGACATCACTGATGACATCACTGATGACATCTCAAATGACATCACTGATGACATCATCCACGTGATAATCTGATGCACCTCCTCACACCCTAATATAATCTTTGATACACCCACTCTAAATTACAGACTGCCATTCGCAAAACCATAGACACACCAACACCAATAACTACATACCCACTCACTGATTCTTAGGTCTACACACACACATCCACTCACTCACCCGTACAGTCACTCATACTTACGGTCACTCAGTACAGGACTATCATATGCACTCTTACTGCTATATAGACACTCAAACAACGCCACTCATCCATAGAGATACTCAGACACCTAGTCAGTCATGCAAATAATTAAACACACTGCCATTTACTCACCTATACAGTTATACACACACCAGCTCACTTACTCATACAAATAGTAGCACATTGTTACGCTCTTATACAATCACTGATACAAGCACACACTCATCCATACAGCCACTATCACAATCACTCACTCTTGCTTAGAGCTATTTATATACTCCAACACACATATATACTGCCTTTCACATATGTAGTTACTCACACATGTACCACTGGGACATACATTCACTCACTAACACACTCTTACACACACTTACCCACCCATACAGTCTATCACAGATGCACTCTTGAAACCATCCACCCAGTGAATCACCCACTCACACATCTATGCACAGAGTTGCACACACCCCTCCCACACAAACACTCAGGCACCCATACAGATACTCAGACAAGCATTCAATAACTCATATAGACACTCATTTAGCTATTCACAAACACATGCAGCCACTTACACAGCAACAGACAGACGGATACAGACATTCACCCAGATTAGTCACTAACCCATGCATTCAGTAAGATACGTTAAATCACTCACTTATAGAGTCAGTCACGCACCTACTAAATCATCCATACAGACACTTACACACCCACTCATTCTTCAATACGTCTTTTCCTATATATATTAAAAATATTTAAACTTTACAGAAACACACAGTCACTGGATGATGTCATCAGTGATGTCATTTGAGATGTCATCAGTGATGTCATCAGTGATGTCACTGACCATGTCATGAGTGATGTAATATGTGACGTCATCAGCAGTGCATTGCGGGGCGCGAGTTATAGTTAGCTGAACTAACTATAACGGGGGAATTTCACGGGTTTTGTACGAGTGCAATGTCCAAGTAACTATAACTGTCCCTAAAACCTATGGTTTTTTCAGTGAATATATATATATATATATATATATATATATATATATATATTTGATAATTTCATGTGAATTCTGCAAAATTAAAATCATGTTAATTTAGAAAACACATTATATTTTCTATACCATTTTACATATATATTTATATTTAATACCAAATAAAATTGATATTTGCTATTTGTATTATCCCCCAAATCACTCTGCCTAGATCAGATGTCTCCAACCAGTCGATTGTGAGCAACCAGTATCTCCCAGACACCTTCAGAGTAGGTCATAGTCTAGAGTTATTTTTTAAAATACCACACAGTCATATTTTCCTTTAAAGTTGAGGGAAGGCTGTGCTCATTTTACATTATCATCATCAGGCTGTAGATAGCAGGGCCGGATAATGAGCAGTTAGCAGTCAGATTCATGCCCCGGCCTGAGGCTGAGTCATAAAGGTGAACAACTGGAAAGCTGTGACATTTAGCTCTGACATAAAAGACCTGGTCAACTCAATATTGGAGCTGTGAACAAAATGATGTTTCTGAATGCATGCTTTTAAATGGGAGAAAATGAAAATGGAAAGTTACCTTAATGAGTTAACTCTTCATTTCAATTTTCTCCCATTTAAAAAGTGCTGCATTAATAACAGCAGTCCCCTTACTCCCAAAGGGCAGTAGACACTGTACCATAAGTATACAATAAAAATGAAGCCATTTCTTTAATAAGATAGAAATTTAAAGTGCAGAAAAATTTCATATTATGAACTTTTTGGCAGATTCTTTTTTGCACTTTAAATTTCTCCCATTTAAAAATACCAAAAATGTATGTGTGTGTTATTCATGTAATGGTGACCACACTAGCCCCAGACTATGCTGGGGAAGGGAACTAGAGGCAGACAGGGCGTCAGGAGCAGGCCAGCCAGCCGGGGAGGAGAGCTGAATACCGCTAGGTGATGCCGCGGAGAGAGCACCTTGATGAAGGTTTGACAACAGGGGCTCTCCCTTCATTCCTCCTTCCATGGAGTACGTAGGGTGAAGTCTGTGGGGTTACAAAGAACCCCCAGGAAGTGGAGAGTCACCCCACCTAGTGGTTTTCTCACCACAGAGTTGGTAAGAGCGGAGCCCTTTTATAAATATAGGTCCTGATGAATGCCATGTACCACTGTATGACACTAGGCAGAAACATGTTGACCCAATTCTATACGGCGAGGGGTTAATAACTTTCCCCATATCACCGTTCACATGTTTTTAATACCATATAGCTACCTATTCCATTAAAATTTAGTGAGGCAACTGTAATGGTTTTTAAATCTCACTCACTCATTTTGGGCCCCCACTTAGTTTAGAAGTGCATCCCTGTCGTCAGGTGAATGCCCGCCCTCTATCAAACCAAGTTTTTAGAGGGCGAGGACGGCCGATGATGAAGCATGACACCAGGTGGTGTGTGAGGCCAGTCCTAAACTTTTTGTGAGATGTCTTCACTCACATACACAAAACAACCCTGAGCACTTTTTAGGTAATAAAATCGGGAGCGGCCTCATTCATGTAATGGTGCCACATATGGTGAAAGGTATATCCTGTATTGCAAGTACATACAACACAAGCTCTCGGCCACCCGTACAAATATGTCCCATTAATATGCACACATGTTCATACATCCCCAAAAGACTGCGCTGTCATTGACACACATGGCAACCCTTTCATAGTGCACTTAGTCATAGTATGTTGTTCAAGCCATAGTAAGTGGCTCTATGGAAATTAGCCTTAATTTTTTAAAAATGTCTTTTTATTGTTTTTTATGCATGAGAGAGAATACAGGCACAGCGTATAATGGACATTGGCCTTAATGTAAATGAAGCTGGGTGTGGGGTGTCTGGTAACAATGCACAAGTTATTAAGCCTTCAGTAGTTCAGGATGAGTTTCACTGATCAAAAGTAGCTCTTACTATAGAAATGTTATAGCCCTTGCCTAGATGATGTCAGTGGCCTGGATTAGTAAAATAAGGATATGACAAAGGATAAGGGTACGTGACAGGTTACTACAATTTGTTTAATTGTATTAAAAAACATTTTACATACAGTTGGAACTTTTTACTAATGCTTGTGATTGATTACTCAAATTTGTGTTACATCAATAAAAACAAACCAAAAGTCACAAAACAATTTTTTTCTTTCTTTTTCTGTATCAATACATTTCAATGCACATTGAAATAAATCAATCTGGAAGGTCATCGCCAAGTAGGTGTGGGCCCCGGGGGTTTACTAGTGGTGCAGAATCCATTGCAGGAAGAGGTGGGAGGACCTACGATGCTGGACCAAAAAATCAGCTGAAGAAGAGCTCAACCAGTTCTCCCAACATGGGAAGTGTGTGCCCCGCTAACCCCCCCAATGGCCCACATACTTGCGGTGGCCTATCCCCAGTTTGATGGGCAGTCGAGAGCCCAACAACAGCATCAAAAGGGTAAGGTATCTGGGGAGTTTTTCAAGTTACATAACTATTTTAGTTAAAGCAAAGAAATATGGCATAAACATAAAGGTTGACACATATCCAACACAGAAGAAGAGTTCTTGAAGGGGTAATCTTTGCACAAGGTGTATGAATTTGTGGAAAATGATTCAACTATATTTCTGTTCACTACCAAAGGACTGTTGTGAGAAAACACATGCCTGCCCAAATAACAAATATGTATGAATTTCTTAGGTGTTATAAGGGACAGTTGTTCCAAACAGGCCACAGGTTATAATTGTGTCAGGTGTGATGCTCTGTCACAATTGTTGAAAGATGTTAAGTTGGTATTATAAACAAACCATAGTGAGCATGTGAGCCAAAATGACTATAAACATTAGATTGATTGAAAGCATCTCACAAATATGTTTTTAATCAAAAAGACTATTTAATTTATGATACAAGTGATATATTTGCATGCTGTCTTATTCCTTCATAAATGTGCATGTAAGCCTGTCTTCTTTCTCAAAAAAGATTTTGATAGGCATACATTTTTTGAATCAACAGACAGGAATGTGTGAACATTGGTGACAGAGTAGCAAATATCCCAAAACTCTTTTTAAAATGTCCTTTGTTATGTCCAGATGATAAATCAATGATGAACAAAAATAGAATACTTAAAGGGACTTTTGCAGATGGAATGTTCCATCACATATATGTTGGAGTATTCTATCATTAAAACTCTAAATCATGCACAACTCATGACTCATTATGGAATTTTCATAATGCATCAAGGTTTGATCTGTTGCATATTGTGGCTTGCATTTCAATTTTTGAATCAAAAATATATATATGAATCAGTGTATGAAATATTTGCTGTGATGTTTTATCAATTTGTGCCTAAAGTGAAAGCCAGCATATTTTTCTGCTATGTTCACAATGGGAAAACAAACTTGAAATAACTTAAGATATTTTGGAGTCAAATGTAAAAATATTTTTGCTCTGTGCTGAAGTGGATTTGAAATGTATCAAGCCCTATGTATTTACTTAAGCTGTGGAAGCCATTTGCAAATCAACCTAAAATTATTTCTTAATTTCTTCTACAGCATAAGTGAATACATAGAGCGTGATATGTTTATAAGCAACTTCAGTACTGATTCCATTTAATCTTTTTGACATTTAAAAAAATGCTTAAGTTACCTGAAGTAAGTGTTACCATTGTGAACAGTCTTTCAGATTCTACAAATATTGGCATAACATTGCAGTAATGGTTAACACATGTTGATTAATATTTGAATTATGGTATTTTTCCTTTATATCATTTTCATATCTTTTTTGAGACATACGTTCAGTATTCCAAACAGCAAATCAGAACCTTTCAGAGGTGTTAAACTGTTCCTGGAGTGAATATATAATGATTAAGAGACAATATCTTAAATGATATACGAGCAATAATGAGAATTTACAAATATTTGACAAAACTGTTTCTCAAGATGTATCCTACAAGCATGAGATAATGATAATAATGAACCTAATTTTGAAAGCTTTGAAGCAGGTAAAATCTGAGAATTTAAGAAAAAAGTTGATACACAGATACAATAAAACAATAAAACTGTTGTATATTTTTCAGCATCTCCTGTAGCAGGCAAAGGTGACAGTGGCTACAAAGGTAGGAAAGCAGCTGGCCACTGTGTTGCAGTTGTGAGACCATGGACACCGATTGACACACTGGCACAGAGTGTGAGGGCACTGGAATATAGGCCACCAGCTCTTCAACATCTGCTGGGGCCTCATATGCAACCCGTCCCTAGTGGTGGCGTACCCTACAGGAACTGTACCAACTGCATCCTTGTCCACCACCCACAGACCCATCTCCACCCTCCCTCTTGCTCCCCCTTCTTGTGTCCCCTTTGCCACAGGCACCCCAGCTCCTGACCTTGTCAATCCGGCTGTGCTGAATGAGGAGGCTATTGTCTTCTTACGCAGCATCTATGTAGGCCACACTGCACTCCAGGGCCTTAGTTGCCAAATGCATCAAATGATAGCATACCTAGAACCATTCATAGAGCTATGTCTGGTCTGCAGAGATCATTTGCAGTACTATCCTCCTCACTGACTGCAGCTTTCCAACCAGGCCAACCTTGTGCCCCAAGTCAGGTCCCTTCCTCATCCCAATTTCAAAGTCCCACCCCTAACCTAAGCACACTCACTTCTTTGCAGGCACCCACTCTTACAAACACAAGCAGCACATTCACACACACACACACACACACACACATAAACACAAAAAGAAACACAAGGAAACACCAAAACAACACCAGAACAACATACAGACACTATTGACACTACACCCACAGGCACCACAGGTGCCACCATACCCACAACCACCACCACACCCACAAGCACCACTACCACCACCACATCCACAAGCACCACTACTACCAGCACACTCACATGCACCATACCCATCAGTACACACACAAATACCACCACATCCACAACCACAAGCACCAATCCCACTCAACCACCTCAACAGCACTCATCCAAACACACACCTACACGCAAACCAACATCCACCAAACACAAACACAGACTCCCACCTGAATACAAAACACCTGAGAATCCACATACACCCAAACATACACCATACCCACATGCAACTGCAAAACATTCACCCACATGCACCACAACCACACCAACCGCCTCAACAACAGACTCATCTAAACACATACCTACATCCTCACACAAAAGCACACCTACATGCAAACCAACACCCACCAAACACAAATACAAAACTGACCTGAATAAGAAACACATGCCAGGAAGCAAACATACACAACATACACTAGACCCAAATGAAACTGCAAAACCAAAAGACACATACACATCACACAGTGCAGCTCACTCTATCTCCCAAACCCAATCCTCTCCCACCCCACCCCTCCTATCCATACTCCTCCTCCTGAATTCATGTCTTACCTGGCCATAACCCCTGTCAAATCCAAACCAAACTTCCCAAGAAAGATCCTTGAGGTCCCCTGCTCTGTGCCAACTAGATGCCCCTTCCTGAGGAGGTTCGCCTTTGGCAGATTGTTTAGGAGGCAAGTTTGGGGCAACACTCCAACATCATGTCTTTGTGACATTTACTTTTTTTGAAACTTTTTTATGTTTTGAAATAAAATACATTGATTTGAGAGAAGTATCTCATTTCCTAACAAAAAAATATTTTTATTTTGCCAAATTTGTCATGGACGCCATTTAGGGGTCACCAGGGGTCACAGTTGCGACCCCTAGATAGCCCCTTGCTACCCCTGGCACTCCCCCTGCAACGCCTGGCCTCAGAGGAGTCAAAATAAATGCCAAGAACATAGGGGTGTCTCAAATGATCAGAGTCAGGCTCTAACCTCCTTCTCTGCTTATTTTCATTGCATTATTAGTAAATAATAGTTTATTATTCACTATTAATGTAATAAAAAGTGGAGCAGGAAGATCTGGACCTTCACTGGCATCTTAGATAAGAAAAATAAAATGTTTGTAATGTATGTTGTGTGTGCATGTGGGTGAGTTTTGGTGAGAGAGTGTGTATGTGTGTGAGCATATATGTTTGTATATGGGATCGTGGATGTGTGTGTGTGTGTGTCAAAATGAGTAAGTAAGTATAAGTGAGTCACAGTAAGAGTGAGTAAGCGAGTGCAAATGAGTGATTCAGGGTGAGAGTGAGTGCACAAGAGTAGGTGAAAATAAATGAGTGCATGTCAGTGCTAATGATAGAATGAGTGTGAATAAGTGAATGTAAGTGAGAAAGCCCATCTGTGCCCGTCTGCGACCCGACCGCGGGCAGCGCCAGGGACCCTGGTTCACCGGCCATCCACCGCTACGACTCAGCTGCCCTCCTCGCACTCAACCCCGGAAGAGACAACAACTGCCAGAGATCAATGCCAAACACCACCCACAGCCAGTTCTCCTGCCGACACTGCCGACAATCCTTCACTATCAACAGCCCCCCCCACGACCGCTGAACCCAAGACGGACGCCCGCACCACCGAAGCCCGGACTTGCATACTCCTCAACATGCGTCCCTCCACAGACACGCCACGGAGATCTGGGACCTGCTCGACACCCTCTCGCCAGACGTCGCCTTCTTCACGGAAACATGGACCAACGCCACCTCTGCCCCCGACATCGCCACCGCCATCCCCGATGGATACAAGATCCAAAGAAAGGACCACCCCCACCGCCCAGGAGGAGGACTCGCCATTGCACACAAGAGCTCCCTCCGACTCTCCACCTCCAGCACGAGCGACCCCCTCTCCAACAGAGAGCACCTCCACTTCCAGATCCAAACCAGCCCCAGAACCACGCTGTGCGAGACCCTCGTCTACAGACCCCCCAGGCCTCGTGCCTCTTCCGCCACCACCATTGCCGACCTCGTCGCACCCCACGCCATCACCTCCACGGACTACATCCTCATCGGAGACCTGAACTTCCACCTCGACAACCGCAGCGTCCCCAACTACACCACCCTCCTTGACAACCTCGCCAACCTCGGACTGAAGCAGCTCGTCACCACCCCCACCCACAGAGCCGGACACACCCTCAACCCCATCTTTGCAGGAGGGACAAACATCCACTTCAGCCACACCACGCAGCCCCTCTGGACAGACCACCACTGCGTACACTTCACCTTCAACACCACCACCGCACCCAAACCTGCCCCGCGCCCGCCACGAAGGAACTGGAGCAAGATCACAGAGGAACACCTCAACACCACCCTCCTCCACGACCCCCCCTCCTTCATGACCAACGCCAACTCCGCAGCCAAAGAACTACATCGCTGGATCTCCGGCTATGCTGACAAGCTCCCACCCCTCCGCCACCCCATCAAACAACGCCACTTGAAGGCCGCCTGGTTCACCACCGACCTCCAAGAAGCCAGGCGTTCCTGCAGACGCCTCGAGAAACTCTGGCAGAACAGGAAAACCACTGAAGACCAGAACATCTACAGGAACGCCATGAATGAATACCACCAGCGCATAAGGGCCACCAAGCGGACCTTTATCAAGAACAAAATCCACACCAATGCAAGTAACGCAAAAGAACTCTTCAACGCCATACAGCAGTTCACCAAACCCCCCAGTGAAGCCACGGACGTCACACCATCTCAGGACCTCTGCAACAAGCTCAGCTCCTACATCCACCTGAAAATCAAGGCCCTCTACGACAACTTCAGCGAACAGACTCTGGACACCACCCCCACCCCCATCTCCACCACCAACAACCAGCTGACCATGACCACCTGGAAACCTGCCACCACTGAAGACACCACCACGACCATGAAGAACACCCACTCAGGAGCCCCCATGGACCCCTGCCCACTGCACATCCACCACAGAGCCGACGCCACCATAGCACCCGAACTAGGCCGGACCATCAATGCCTCCCTCGAATTGGGCATCTTCCCCGACGACTGGAAGTGGGCAGAGGTCAAGCCCCTCCTCAAGAAACCCTTGGCCGACCCGACGGACCTGAAAAACTACCTGCCCATCTCTCTCCTTCCCTTCGCAGCCAAAGTCACAGAGAGATTCATCAACGCCCAGCTGACCACCTTCATCGAAGAGAACGCCATCCTCGACTCCTCCCAGTTCGGATTTCGCAGCAACCACAGCACCGAGACCGCCCTCCTTGCCACCACCGATGACATCCACATGCTACTCGACCAGAGCCACACTGCAGCCCTCATCCTACTAGACCTCTCCACAGCCTTCAACACCGTCTCATACCGCACTCTTGCAGCCAGATTCCACGACGCCAGTATACGAGGAACCGCCCTCGACTGGATCCGCTCCTTTCTCTCCGGCAGAACCCAAAGGATCAGACTCCCTCCCTTCCTCTCCGAACCTACAGAGATCAACTGTGGAGTACCCCAAGGAACCTCGCTCAGCCCCACGCTCTTCAACATCTACATGGCCCCCCTCGCCGCCATCGTCAGACAGCATGGGCTCAGCATTGTATCTTACGCCGATGACACCCAGCTCATCCTCTCTCTCACGAAGAACCCCGAAGAGACCAGACTCAGCTTCCAAGAAGGAATGAAAGACATTGTAGCCTGGATGAGCGACAGCTGCCTAAAACTGAACTCGGAGAAGACAGAGGTCGTCGTCCTCGGACCCTCCCCCACCACGTGGGACAGCTCCTGGTGGCTCCCTGCCCTCGGAAACCCATCCACCCCGACGGACCACGCCAGAACCTCGGCATCATTCTACACTCCTCCCTCACCTTGACCCGCCAGATCAACTACGTAGCCTCCACCTGCTTCAATTCCCTCCGCATCCTCCACAAGACATTCAAGTGGATCCCCCCTGAATGCAGAAAAACCGTCACCCAAGCACTCATAACCAGCAGACTGGACTACGGTAACCCCTTTGCGCCGGAATCAACAAAACCCTGCTACACAAGCTCCAAACCATCCAGAACACTGCAGCCAGACTGGTCCTCGGAACCCCACGACACGAGCACATGGCCCAGCACCTACGTGACCTCCACTGGCTCCCCATCAAGAAGAGAGTAACCTTCAAACTACTCACCCACACCTACAAATCCCTCCACAACATCGGACTCAAATACCTCAATGAAAGAGTCTCCTTCCACTTAACCAAAAGGAACCTCCGCTCCACCGACCTCGCCCTGGCAGAGACCCCAAACATCCGCAGAACCAGAGCAGGCGGAAGAGACTTCTCCTACGTCGCAGCAAAGACTTGGAACGAGCTCCCAGTCAACATCAGATGGTCCCCCACTCTGCACACCTTCAGGAAGAGCCTCAAGACCTGGCTCTTCAACTGATACGGAGCTGCGCCTTGAGACCCTCACGGGTGAGTATTGCGCTTTATAAACCCCTGATTGATTGATTGTTATGCTTGTAGATCCACTGTTGGACCTGGCATGCATCTCCGCTTATACAAGCACCCTTGACACCCTTGCCAAAATGTTGGCCCTGGAATATTTTAGGCAATGCTTGCATCTTGTATACCCTTAGCAAAATGCCACTGCTGGCATTCTGAAGGTACATTTTGGCATGGAGCACCCAAGAAAGAATGCCAGGGCTGGCCTCCTGGAGGAAATTCTTGTCATACTTGGCACCTGTGGCAAATTGTTTGTGATGGCACATTGAAGAAAGTTCTTGGCATTTGAGAAGACAACTGTTACAAGGTCATGGGACCATCCATGACAAAATGTGGTCCTTGACATATTAGATATGACCTTTGACATAAGGGACCTCCATAGTGCAAGAGAAGTAGTATTAGGAACATTCTGGCACTGGCATATTGTGTGTAATGTTTGGGCAAAGGGGCCACCCTGGCAAAATGCTGGTCCTAGCAATAGAGGCAATTTTTGACATAAGAGGGCACCCATAGGACATTTAAAAAAAATTATTGGGTGAACTCAGGGGAACTGTGAGATTGCAGTAGCTTGGCACACCATGAAAGGACTTGAATATTTAGTGAGTGTTTTTTAGAGCCTATGGCCTTTTAGTAAATTTATGTGAAAATAGTGCATTGAAATGCACTAGTAAAGCCCATTTATTTTAAAACATTCTCAGGGAAAAGAAACCCCCACCCTTTGTTCTCCCCTAGAAGATTATAAAATATTAATTATGCAATTATGTAACTTCAGCAATGTTCATTATTGTGATGTCATCAGGATTAAGGTTATGTGACATCACTGCTTGGGATGATGCAGGGTCAAAGGTCATATGATGTTACTTCTAGTGACATTTTTTTCGATTTTTGGTGAATCGACATGCATGAACTTTATCCTGACTTTATTTTTCCTTAACTATTTTTTGATTCCTAGAAATGTTAATGGCTAAAATATTATTAACATATTTTAACTTAAAATTATAACAAAAAATTGAACTGTCCTTAAACTAGTAATAAAAGTGTGTGAAGTCCTGACTGCTTTGGAAGCACATCTACAATTTGATGCAAGCATTCATCATGAAGATGGACATGTTTATGCAGATGAGTTTATCAGTGCTTAATAAGTGCTGAAAATAGACACATATGCATTGCACCTCAAAATAATAATAACAAATACAACATTTAATAAAATACAGGACATGCACTAGACAAGGGGAAATGTTACATTGATAAATATATTAATTGAGTAAAGTTTGGAACTAACATTGATTTTACAGTTATTTTAGAACAATCTTTTTACCTTGTCAAGTGCAATTTCTACATTATATTACATTTTAGTTATCCCAATAATGTACAATGCATACGTTTATGATTTTATAGTATAAGACAATTAAGTTAACACACCTGTATGCTCAGTTTTTGATTTTTGGATTAATGTCCATTTTTGTGTAAGTGCAAATTATCATGAAGGCAACTTGCACCAAATTAAAATTTCTTAAATGACATTACACACACATGTGCATTACACATTGGTATGATATTGCTTGTAAGAGAGATTTCAACATGCACGAGTCCAGATCAAATGTAAACAGACAAAGCAAAAGGCAACAAGTTATAATAGAAATTTACTTTAAATTCCGGCGACAATGGTGTTGATTTGCTTCATGGTCAAGTAGCAGCAGCAAAGACAGGACTTGGACGATCAGCTCCATGATGGAAAAGGTAGTGTGAAACAAAAAGAAGGTAAGTTTTGGCCTTATTTCCGTTCCAATTTAGCAACTCAGGTGTGAAGGTTTCCCCACCACAGTTATGCTATATCAGCGGGAAGGCACATCGTGTTTGGCCCGGCTGACAAACTGGCTGTACTTCCTCCGACAGCCTCATTTGCCTATGGTGCCGTCGAAGCGGGTGAACAAATCTGATGGAGACAGCAGTCTTTTGTCCATCAACCCACCAGCATCTAAATAGAGCAGGTGGACTGCCTAGTAGGCAGGTGGGATATCCGATGGGAAAACAATGGTGGGACCAATTCCGCCAAGATCTAAATCAGGCCCTCAGTCTGAATACAGAAATCTTGACTACGCGAAGCCGCTAAAAGTATTTGACCGACAAGAGGACTTCCTGGTTACACAATTTTAGATTTTCCTACTCTGGGCCTTTCCGCCAAAACCAACGGCTTCATTGGGACCTCGACCCACGGCTATCTGTCATTGATAGGACTTCCACGGATACCATCTGCAACCTGGCCCTGCTAAATTATTGTAACTTCCATTACATAGACTACGTCCTAAGGCAAAATATTTGTAGGGGATGAAACTGCTTGGCGTATTCATCCCATGGTCCATATCGGTCAGCCTGAAATCATGCCTGTGTCTTGGTCACCCACGAATAATGATCACTGGCTGGCAATTTACTTTTCTTGGACTTTTTGTCTTAAATCTTTAAAAATTCACATTCTAGTTTCCATTATAGGATTTTTCTGATTTTGGTGTTAATTTATTTACTACAATTGACACTATTTTTATATGTGGGAGTGGGATTTTTAATTGTGCTGTGGGTTTCACTTTTTACCTGTTTTGGTACTGCTAAATGCTTTACACATTTAGGCTTGTCTGTTCTGTGCCATAGCTGCCAAGGTTTGAGCTCAGGTTTAAATTATTTAAACCTTTGTCTGGACCTAACAGGTTAGAGACTGTATTTCTTGTGGTGGACCACCATCCACCCCAATTAGCAATTCACTTTCTTACAAGAATGTATAGAGGCATGTCTTCACATGTAGAAAGCTGTATTAAGCAAATATCATAGGAAGTACAAGATTTACAAGATATCTTCGTAGCAAGTTAGCCAACTATTTGCCAAGCTGTAAATACGTCCCCAACCGCCAACTCCGCTCCGCCGACCTCTCCCTCGCCACCGTCCCTCGCATTCGAAGAACCACCACCGGTGGCAGATCCTTCTCCCACCTCGCCGCCAAGACCTGGAACACCCTTCCACTAAGCCTACGACAGACCCAAGACCTGCTGACCTTCAGGAGGCTACTCAAGACCTGGTTGTTCGACCAGTAGCAGCACCCCCTCCCCCTTTTTTTCCCCCCAGCGCCTTGAGACCCTCGCGGGTAAGTAGCGCGCTTTACAAATTCTGTGATTGATTGATTGAGAAAGCAAGAGGATCGACAGCAAGAGTTGGAATCAGTCAGTTAATCTGCTCGCCTGTCAGAAAACTCAGAGAATGACATCAAGCTATGTAAAGTATGAGATGAAGAATAAAATAGGTGTAGCTGTAGAACATTAACTGGTTCATAAATCTAAGAAACATTAATTAAAGAGGTCTCATTAAGTCCATGAAAGTTAGTTCCAAATTAAAAAGTACCATATGTAATGGCAGCTGCAGAAAGGCTCATCCATGGCATTGTCAGCTGGAATGCAAGGCACTAGGTGACCACAGGTTTGGATTGGAATGTATGGAACATGGCATCTCCAAACACTCTGGGGCCGATTCCGATCTCGGCCGGTGGCGCTCCGAATCGGATTCGGCATAACCGGATCCGATTCGGAGCCCTATTTCCCGACCGATTCGTACGCGCATCCGAACGAGCGAGTACGATGCGAATTCGCCGACCGACTCGTTCGGGCGTCCCAACCGCTCCGACCGACTCGTTCCCGGGTCTAACCGCACCGACCGACTCGCTCGGACACGACTCGCACCGCGCAAAGGAGATGTTCCCCGGCCGGGTAAGTATGATGCGCGCCGCGAGCAGTCCGACCGACACGCGCCATCCGGCTCGAAAGAGCAGTCGGAGCTGTACTTCGGGGGTCCGTGTCGGACCCCCCTGTACGCGTAGCCGCGCGAGTCGCACACAGGGGGGACCCATGGGTCCCCCCTACCTGTGCGTGTACGGCGCGAGTCGCTTCACCGCGTACCCGCTGTAGGGGGCGCCCTTGTTCGCCTCGCACCCATTGAGGCAATGGGAGCCCACGTACGCGTTGTACGACCGGCTCCCATTGACTTCAATGGGAGTCCGACCGACTCGAGTACGAAAGCATACGGATGCATCGTACTCGTTCGGTCGGGCTGCACGGGTCCGATTCGGTCAGAAATCTCTCCGGGTCCGGCTCGGTCGGAGAGATTTCCGGCCCGAATCGGAATCGGCCCCTCTGTGTCTTTTGCTTCTCTGCCTCTGTCCCCAAAAGTCTCTAGTGGATTAGAAATCGTACCTCTAGCTGTAATAATGATTGGGAAATTAGATGCCATCTGCCATAGAGTAGATCCTCTATGTGGGATATCCTGCCACCAAATGGTTTGCATCTTTAAGGCCTGGTGGCAAGAAGGCTGGGGTTGACTGATCTTAGATTCCCAGAGAGTTGGTAAGATTGATAAATCCTTGAGAATTACATTTCGGAAATGTTATGCATGTTTGTGGACCAAATGCATCACTGTTATCTGGATTCACCCTTTGATATGTAATAATTGAAGTGGTGAAATGCAATCATAGTGTTTTAGATTCAGGATAAGTTGGGCTATGTGGTTTTGGCCATTTACGTTTTTTTGGGTAGCTCTGAATAGATAGCACTATAGTATAGAACTCACTGCTCGAACCAGGATAATTTGTGAGACAAGGTCAGAAAAGGGAGTATTACATGTAGAACTCAATGGTATTGAAATGAAATAGTATATATCACATTTACTTGGGCTGTGAATGAAAGGTAGTTGCTGAACAAGACGGTGCACAGACAGAATATCGAGTTTCAAATATCGATATACAAAAATATCGAGTTTGTTCTATCGTCATACAGGAATATCGATAGCAAGAATATTGTGGTCCAGAACATCGACATTAAGGTAAGAAATATCATTTTTGAAAATATCGAAGTTAGTAATATCGTTTGTTAAAATATCGTAGTTTAAAATATCGATTTTTATATTAGTGTTATGTATTTTAGTATGCATTTTAAAAGTATGTGATGTAATTTTTTTGTATAAGTATTGATTTTGTTTTTAATATATGTGTTACATTTTTAGTAGTGATTAATTTAATGTCAATGAAATTTTGTGATTTTTAGTTATGTAGCGGGTTGTGGGTTTATAGGGGAATAGGGTGGGAAGTAATTTAATTATAATAAAGTAATTAATATTTTATATTTATTTGTACTTATTTAATTAAGATTTTATAGTGTTAATTGTGGGCATTAATTTTTTATTAATTAATTAATAATTGGTTGTTCATTTTTATTAATTAATTAATTGATAATTATGTTAATTGTGTAGTTTTTTTTAGGAGCGGGTTGTGGGTTTATAGGAGAATAGGGTGGGAAAGTAATTTAATTATAATAAATTAATTAATATTTTTTTATTATTAGTATTTATATAATTTAGATTTTATAGTGTTAATTGTGGAAATTAATTTAGTATTAATTAATTATTAATTGGATGTTAAGTATTATTAATTAATTGGTAATTATGTTAATTGTGTTATTTTTGTAGGAGCGGGTTGTGGGTTTATAGGGGAATAGGGTGGGAAGCAATTTCATTTTAATACATTTTATAATAATTTTATATATTAATATTTATTTAATTTTTAATTTATAGTGTTAACTGTGGGAATCAATTTATTAATAATTATTTATCAATTTTTTGTTAATTAATATTAATTAATTAATTATTTGTTATTAATTATGTTAATTGCGTCATTTTTAGGGATGGGTGGTGGGGTTTATAGGGGAAGAGGGTGTGAAGTAATTTATCTAAAATTAATTTATAATTAATTGATAATTAATGGTAATTCATTTATTAAAAATTAATTATGGCAATTGTATAATTAATTTGAGATGTGAGTTGTGGGGTTTATAGTGGTAAAGGGTGTGAAGTAAATTATTTTCAAATAATTAATAAGTTGTTGTTAATTGAAAAAATTTAAAAAATATAAAATTAGTTATGGAAATTGTATAATGACTTTTATGTGTGTGTTGTGGTGTTTATTGGGGTAGAGGGTGGAAAGTATTTTATATTTTATTAATTAATAAATATTTGCTCATTAATATTCATTCTTTCATTGATAAATGTTTATGGTTATTGTTTACTTTTATTTTGTGTGTGGATTTTGGTTTCATAGGGGTAATGTTTGGTCAGTAAACTAATTTTTATATGTTTTAATTTGATTTTTAATTAATAATATTTGTTTATTTGATAATTAATTATGTTAATTATGGAGGTACAATTTTTTTAGTAATTTAAATGTGTGTTGTGAAATGTGTGGTGTTATAGGGTAGGAAATAAAGAATATTTTTTTATGTAACAGTTAGGGGTCGATTCCGATCTCGGTCAAAAGGCCTCCGAATCGGATTCGGCTTTACCGGATCCGAGTCAGAGGCTTCGTTTTCGACCGAGTCGTACAGAGGTCCGGACGCCCAAGTACGATGCGAACGAACGCGATATCGCTGACCGACTCGTTTCCGGGTCCGAACCGCTCCGTACAACTCGGTCGCAGACGAACCGTACCGCGCAATGGAGTCGATTTCCGACCGAGCCAGTACGATGCACGATTCGGACAGCTGGATCGAGTCGCAGTCTCCGGGACGAAAAAGCTCTGGGAAGCGGACTTCGGGGGTCCGTGCCAGACCCCCTTCACCCGTAGCCGAACAAGTCGAACACAGGGGGGACCCAAGGGTCCCCCCTTCACATGCATGTACGGTGCGGATGGCACCAACGCGTACCCACTTCAGGGGGCTCCCTTGTGCGAGACGTACCTATTCAGCCGATGCGAGGCCATGCACGCGTCGTACGACCGGCTCCCATTGACTTCAATGGGTATCCGACTGAGACGAGTCCGTCAGCATGCGGCAGCATCGTACTCGCTCGGTCGGACTCCAGGGGTACGGCTCGGTCGGAAAACACTCCGGATCCGGCTCGGTCGGAGTGCTTTCCGACCCAGATCGGAATCGACCCCTTAGTGTTTTTGATTATAATTAATTTATAATAAATATAGTTATTTGTTTGTAAAAATTTTTTTACTTTTTATAAAATAATGCTTGTTAGTGATTTTTTAACATTATACCATGTTTCTATTTTTTGTTATTTTCAATACTTTTATATATTTTTTATTTTTGTATTTTTTAACAATTTTTGTATTGTAGTTGATCTTTTGTTTGTTTTTATTTTTTATTGAGTTTATTGAGAATATTGATTTTAACCCTCTGCTATCCAACACTTTCCCTATTGTTGCACTCACTGGAGTGGGAATAGTAATTTTTACCCGTCCGCTATCCAACACTTTCCCTACTGTTGCACTCACTGGAGTGGCAATAGTAATTTTTACCCCTCCACTATCTAACACTTTCCCTACTGTTGAACGCACTGGAGTGGGAATAGTAATCTTTAGCCCTCCACTATCCAACACTTTCCCTACTGTTGCACTCAGTGAAGTGGGAATAGTAATTTTTACCCCTATGATATCCAACACTTTCCCTACTAATGCACTCACTGGAGTGGGAATAGTAATTTTTACTTCTCCGCTATCCAACACTTTCCCTACTGTTGCACTCAGTGGAGTAGAAATAGTAATTTTTACTTCTCCGCTATCCAACATTATCCCTAATTGTTGCATAGCGGAGGGGTAACAATTACTGGAGTCGGAACAGTAATTGTTACCCCTCCGCTATGCAACACTTTCCCTACTGTTGCACTCGCTGGAGTGGGAATAGTAATTTTTACCCCTCCGCTATGCAACACTTTCCCTACTGTTGCACTCACTGGAGTGGGAATAGTAATTTTTACCGATGCGCTATCCAACACTTTCCCTACTGGTGGAGCAGGGGGGCCTCGACTGTGCAGCCTTTAAAATGGTAAAGGAGAAGCATTAACTAGACCCAGAAGCTGAGTCTCTGTTTCTTATTGTTGAGGTAGAGCGAATTGAGGGGCATATTAGCAAGACCCACGTTAAAATTATCGCCGTTTTAGCGGCAGGAAACTGCCGCTAAAACGGCGATAATGGGCTTGCTAATATGCGTTATAGAATTCCAATAGAAGCCCAGGTTAGATGTGCAGGACATCTAACCTGGGCTTCTATTGAATACCATAACGCATATTAGCAAGCCCATTATCGCCGTTTTAGCGGCAGTTTCCTGCCGCTAAAACGGCGATAATTTAACGTGGGTCTTGCTAATATGCCCCTGAGTCTATCCATTGTTGGCTGCCCTGAAAACCCCTGACCACTCTTTCAGATCCCTCCTCAAGTTTAAGGTACATCCGTGCCTCCCTTTCTTGCACATAAACAATCATTTAAAAAAAAATGCAATTTTGCAACTTCTATGTGTGCTGCATTAAGCAGCACACACAGAAGTTACAAAACAGCATGAATAAGATTGTTTATGTGCAGGAAGGGCGACCTTCCTGCACATAAACAAGCTTCCGCTCAACGCAGACACCCTTGCACTATGGTGCAAGGGTGCCTGCGTTGGCGCTAGGCTGCTAAACTGAGTACCAGCACAGGGGGAAATGCAGGGCTGCACCATATTTTTGTAAATATGGGGCAGCACTGCATTTCTGAAGTAGCAGAGTGCGGCGTTAAGCCAGGAAGGCTAATGCCGCACTCCTTCATTTCATTGTAAATATGCCCCTGAGTTCTAGCATAGAGTATTTTGGGAAATGTTGAGCTGTTGTTGGCCTGCATCATTGACATTTGTTCTTTAAAGTTTGGTCATTCTGTAGCACTCCTTTCACACTAATTGAAGGCACTTGCACTGCTACTACACTTTATCTGTTTACTATACCCTCTAAATTCAGTGAGTTTAACTCCAAATAGTTTTTCTTCTTCTTAATTTTTTTTAGCAAACCTTGGGTTTCAAGCTGTTTCTAGTTTAAAACACTCTATATTTGTTTATAAATACCAAATATTGTGTTAGTAAATTTTTGTATGCGATTCTTAAATCTGAAATTTGTTTCTGATAAAGAGATATTGGGTGCACTCTATTTCGGCCTTTGACTGTAACACTTCCACAGCCTCCTGCTGGGGTGGGACTATGTCCACCAGGCTGCTGTGGTTAGAGGAGGGGCCAGAAAGCCCACATAAGTCACCTGGACTCCCGCAGTGCAGGTCAGACTCTATTCCTGCTTTTGCCTGCAACACTTCTACGGCATCCTGCTGGGGTAAGACTAAGGCCCCCCCAGGATGCCCGAGGTTAGAGGAGGAGCTGCAATGTGCAAATAGGGTGTCTTGGCTAGTGCAGCACGTGACGTATGGGGGATGCACCCGGGCATGTGCCTGGGCCAAGACTGGGCAAAGAGAAGGCCCGTCTGCTGCCATTTCGGGCAGGGCGAGGCCACCCCTGTAAGCTTGATGAGTTCACAAACTCACGACTTCCTGGTAAGATTTATTTTCCATCTATTCACTTTCTTACAGCCTTTGTGTCTTGGATTGGGAGTGCCTTTCCCTATGGATCAGGTGATCCCATGTTCTGCCGGAGTGAGGAGGGGTAAGCTTCCTGTTCTGACTGGGCTCCGTTGAGGGTGGCTCACTTGTTGGTTCTGTGCTGCTGTTGTTATTCGTTTACTCCTCTCCTGAATACTGACAATGGGTAAGGGTAAATTTTCCTTGGCTGTTGATGCTGTTAAACGCCCACGCAATGGGGGCTAACGTTATGACGCTGCTCACCTTTACTGTTTGGGCAATTTCAAAAGAGATCAATGCTGTGGAGGTTGAGCTCTGGCTTGGTGCTCAGACCTCTGACCAGCCCTCCATCCTGTCCTGGCTGTAGAGGAGAACGACCCAGCAGTTATATCTGGACCTGGCTCTTTTGCACCTGCAGTCGCTTTGAGTGAGGAGCATATTTAGGCCCCTCCTGCCGCCCGGACTCCTAGCAACATAGGTGGCGCAAGGGCCAATAAACCAGTTGCTGGTGTTATTCTCCCTGGGGGCTCTAGACTGATTCTGCCACATGACTCTAAAGTGAAAAAAATCTACAAAGGGGTCTACACCCAGTCGCCCTTCATTATGGAATTACTCATCTTATCCGTGGGTCCCTTGCTCACTTTGCCACTGGATTCAAGCTAGCCTGGCTGATATGGGGTGCTACCCCAAAACCGGTCCCAGGATGCTTGTTTTTGGTTCAGGGAAGACCTGGCTTGGCAGTTTAGGCTGGACTGTTCCCATGAGGCACAGGGTCAAGACTGATTTGCATATAGCTGGGTCTGAACTGAGGTGGCGAAGTGAGCTAAAGAACGATGATGGATTCAACCCAGATGTGTGACTGGGGGTGAATGTCTGAAAAGTTTCATCGCTCCGTCCATAATCTCCTTGTTTTTGATTTGAATTTACGTCCTTGTTTGAATCTGTATTTTAACCAGCCTGGTAATTTGGTCAATGAGTCCTCAGATTCTTTGCATTTTTTTAACACTCCTGAGGGAGATTTTACAAATTCCTTTTTAGCTGAACATAATTTGGTATCTACATTTGTCTCTGACTGTAACACTTATCTATAAGGAATTTTCCTCACCTTTACTGGTTGAGGTGCCAATAGTGTCATTGATTTTGTTTAATTGCCTGATTTGTTATTAAAATGTGTCACTCTTTTTTTCAATAGGGTGCTAGCCAGACATGCTTGGTACACTTGGCTACACTCAGTGGGTGCCTCCTTTCTCAAGGGCGGTGATTGAAATGGAGTAGCGTGCTTAGTGAAGCATTTTTAGTGACCTTCTTAGGAATTGTCCTAATGAGTTTAATCTATGTCTTGATGATGTAGCTGCTGCCTCTGATACTGTGAACTCTTTTAAATGCTATCTGTTGTTGTATACACTCCATGTTAACAACTAAGGGCAACAACACAAAAATTCAAATCTTTTCAAATGGCACTAGAGCACACCAAGTTTAACTGCAGGCAGTTAAGGCTGTCCCCAGAGACCGCAATCAGGTTTTTCAATGTCGTGCTACCTATAAAAGTACTTTAGAGAAGTGGAAGCAATTTCTGAGAGAAAAAGCATGGGAACAGTTGCTGGCTGCAATCATCTCCGGGCAGCACAAAGTTTTGGGAAATTGTTAATCACCCACTCTTCAAGCAAGCTTTAGAACCGTCTCTGCAGTCCAATATTCCCTCTAGGGTATGGGTCGAACACTTTTAACCTCTATATGATTTGTCAATTCCCACAAACACCTCTGGCTCTTACGATAATATATTAGCCCCCATCTGTTTTACTTGGATGAGGTTCAAATTGGTTCAAAATGCTATTCTTGTGCTCCCTGCTAATAAGGCTCCTGGCTCGAAAGAATTTTGCTTGACTTATATAAGTCAAATATAGACTTTTGGGCTCCTCTTTTATCTTTATATTTAAATTCAGTTGTGAAAATGTGTATCCCTGATGCTTGGTATTCTTCTACGATTGTCCCTGTTTTTAAGAAAGGCAATCGCTAAGACCCTAAGGGGCCGATTCCGAATCCGGCCGGAAATCTCTCTGACCGAGCCGGACCCGGAGAGAATTCCGACCGAATCGGACCCTAGCAGTCCGACCGGACGAGTACGATGCATTCGCATGCTATCGGACTCGATTCGGTCGGACTCCCATTGAAGTCAATGGGAGCCGGTCGTACAACGCGTACGCGGGCTCCCATTGACTCAATGGGTGCGAGGCGAACAAGGGCGCCCCCTACAGCGGGTACGCGTCCATGCGCATCGCGGCGTACATGCACAGGTAGGGGGGACCCATGGGTCCCCCCTGTGTGCGACTCGCGCGCCTACACGTACAGGGGGGTCCGACGCGGACCCCCAAAGTCCGGCTCCGACAGCTTTTTCGAGCCGGACGGCGCGGGTCGGTCAGACTGCTCGCGGCGCGCATCGTACTTACCCAGCCGGGAAACGTCTCCATAGCGCGGTGCGAGTCGTGTCCATGCGAGTCGGTCAGAGCGTGTTGAAGCCGCGTACGAGTCGGTCGGCGATTTCGCGGGTGCTTGCATCGTACTCGCTCAGCCGGACCCGCGTACGATTCGGTCAGGAAACAGGGCTCCGAATCGGATCCGGTAAATCCGAATCCGATTCGGAGCACTACCGGCCGAGATCAGAATCGGCCCCTAAGTGTTATAGGCCCATTTCACTGATTAGTTCTTCAGCCAAGATTGTAGGCCGCATTTTATTGAATAGACTAGTGGATTGGGCCACAGAACAGAATGTTTTATTTGATACTCAGTACGGGTTTCATCAGGGCCCTGGTACTGTTGATTAGGGTCTTAATCTATATAGGCTTATTGCCAAATACACCATTGCTAAAATAGGGGCTTTACATGTCGCAATGATAGATCTCAGCACAGATTTTGACAGGGTCAATAAGGAGATGATTTGGTCCATCATGCTGGGGATGGGGGCTGACCCTCAGTTAGTTTTTGTTTTGCGCAACTTACATTTTAATTTCTCAGCCTCAGTGAGATTTGGTGATGGGGTGCATGCACAGAGCACTTTAAACTTAACTGGGGAGTTTGCCCAGGCTATTTGAGTTTACATTATATATCAACAGCCTTGAAAAGTCATTGGTAAATGTTAGTAGGGACTTGCCCAAAACTGGTTCTCGTCTAAGTCCCATACTGCTTTATGCAGAGGACGCTGTTCTAATGTAGCGTACCACCTTAGGTTGAGAGGTTTTGCTCAACCGATTTGTGGAATTCATGGAGAGACTTGATTTGAGTACCAATTTCTCTAAGTCCTGTGTTATGGTGATTGGTCCATGGACTACCTAGTCTAGATCATACTGTATTAAAGGCAATGCCCTTAGCTGAGTCCCTTAGTTCCTTATTTGGAAGTTTTGTTGTACTCGTCTTTATCTTTGTCCCCCTTGGTGATGGTGAGAGGACATATGTTTTCTTGGAGTAGTGCATCTGTGTTTGACTTTGCTTCTAGGTTGGGTCAGAAGTCCATCAAGGCTATGATTGATATCTATAGAGCTAAATGCGTAGCCATAGCTGCCTATAGCAGTGCCTTCTGGGGGTATACTAATGTGTCCTCCTCACTTCAAGTTCTTGAAAAACAGTTTTTAAGAAATCTTCTCTCCCTACATAGAGTATATCCTCCGTGATTATCCATGAAGAATTAGGGATTGGCTATCTAGAAGATATACTGATGGTCTGGCCCTTACTCATCTGGATCTTGGTGTGGCTTCGGCCTGCTAAACACTTTAATCATTCTATACTAAAGGACTGTTTGGTGTTGGATCGAGCGCCCAGCATTGGGTGGCTCAACTATTTTAAGGCCTATTTTATTAAGCTCGGTCACCCTGAATTGTTTAATCATCCTGATTCCTTACTCACGGAGGATTACTCTTGGGCTAAGAGAGCTTTTGTGAATAGGAGGGCCAGGGAGAGAGCATTATTGGCTAAGGATAAACCATCTATAAGAGTTTACTTACCACTTCAGATAACATTCTCAATCAAACAGTATCTCTCTTATTACATGTCGGATTATCATCGATTACTTCGGGTACGCTTCAGACTAAACTTAATACATCATTTGTTAGTTGTTCCTTGTGGTAGCTCATATGTATCTACCCTTATTTCATGCAGCTATAATAATTTCAGTTCGGGACACGATGCACTTATCATGTTTTGCACTTCTTACAAAAGTTTAAGAAGGTCTTTTATTAGTCCATTGTTTGCTGATACAAACTTTGTACAAGTCTGACCTGCACTTTTTTATTTAGGGACTTATTACGAGCTTGGTGGTCCAACTGCCCAAACAGCACGGCTGTCAGGAAACCGCAGCGCCAGTGGTCTATAGACCGCCATATTACAAGTTTACTGTGGTGACTGTGGTGTGGCTGCGGAGATTTTGCAGCAGTGGTGATTATTTTTCCATATGTATCGATGCATGTGTGAGCATTTCTACTGCATATGTGTCGGATGCACAAATATGCATGATACATGTGGAAAAATACCACCTACCCATTGCCGGTGTCGGGCCCGCATGTGGGCAGTCCAGGCAGTGGGTATATGGTACAAAAAGGATTTGCCTGTACATCATCACAAACAGGGTCGTAATCATCGGAGTGAAGATGCTGCTGTGTTAATGGGGGGACCTGAAGAGAGGGCTCCACATCAAACTCTAGCTGAAAAAACAAGAAAGGGTGAGTACGCACCCCAAATCCTTTCTTTCCACTGACTTGAAGCTGCCGTTCTCAATGCCATGGTCAGCTCATGGATAAGCCAATTCGTAATATGGACAGCGGTGAAACTTCCCTGTACTTCCCTATAGCAGCTGCCTTCCCCTGACCTCAACTCCAGCAGTCTGCGGTGTGCTGGCGGTTCAGCTTCAGTCTTCCCAAATGCAATCTGCACAACTCTTAATACGACCCTCGGTCCGTCGAGCTCGCTGCATTCAGACTGCGACCACGGGTACCCCAGTCTACGGACTGCCAAACTCATAATAAGGCCCTTAATGTTATTATCGGATGTGTTTACTTGTTTTAATCTTGCCCTTTTTTTTATCTGGTGCTGTTCGTCTGAGAAAGATTTTATTTACCAATTGATTTGTTGTCTGAATATCTTGGGCTGTTGTAGCTGTTGTACTAATCTGTAATGTTGGAAAGTGGATTATTAGTAGTGATAAGTAATTATTTATCACTAGCAATAAGACCACAAGCACAATAAAAGGGCCAGTCAAGGTCTCAATAAATGATTCCCTTTCCCAACCCTTTGTAGCTGGCAACGAGCAGGCAGGTGTAACTTAGGAGACAGGTGTGTAAAGCATTTAAAAACATCAATACATTGAGGACGCCGCCGTTGCGTCACTTTTCAGCGATGCTGCGGCGGCGCAAACACTGCGCCACATTGCGCCCTATTTGCAAAGTGACTCATCCAGGGAGATGCGTCACTTTGTAAACCCCTGCACTACATTATACCTCCACCAGGTATAATGTATGCAGAGTAGGCGTTCTGACGCAGAAAAGACTCATAGAAGTGGCGCAGTGAAATCTATGAGATTTCACTGCGCCACTTCTAACGCGTCACTGCGTCAAATCGTTACACCTGCTTGAAGCAGGCTTAAGAGGTGGAGCAGGGCTTTTCACATTGGGCTTGCCCCATGTGAAATGACACATTGCTGAAGTTGCGTCTGTCTTCAGACACACTCCAGCGATGCACCATTTTTGTGGCATCAGATATGTCAGGATTACTGACATATCTGTAAATCCTTGCGACATGGAGCGCCATACTGGAAATACGGTGCATCCATGGTGTTGCAAGGATGGCGCACTAAAATGTGTTGCATCGCTGTTTTACCCTAGCAATGTGACACTTTTCATAAAAATGGTCCTGAGTAAGTAAGACACAACACACAATAAAAATCCAACTCAAGTTTATAAAAATAGGATATATTCTTATGAACAAATAGACACCCAAATGACAAACATCCAATGTAGGGAACCAGTGATATGAATTTTTAAAGAATAAACACTTTCTAGTGCTTAAAAATAGATAGAGTCAAATTGGGACATCTGGTAGTGCTTGACAGGGACAAAGTCAAAGTTTGAAGCTGATCGAGATGGTGCCCTGGGCACTGGCCGGATACACTAAGCAGGAAGCCTCAGTCAAAATGTTACCTTCACACTTAGAAACTTTTCTGGAGGATTCTCTCTCGATGTTGAGTGAGGCTCTTCTTCAGGCTGGATTCGCGTAAATGTTGTCAAGTTCGTTTTCTGCAAAGCCCCGGTCAACTCCTGGGCACACAACCCACTAGCCCGTATTATGTCCACACAAGGTTGAGGCCCACCTGCATTTGTAATAAGAAATCCTTTTTTACTTTTATTTATGACTCTACAGACAAGGCCCAAATTCTTTTACCAAACAAGGATTGCCGGTTGTATTTATATTGTATCCAAGAACTGTATAAAAGTCAGCACAACTTGATTGTACTTTGAGTCAGTCATCAAACCCATCTCTGTGGGTGGTATACCTGGCTGAAGTGTTTAACTGCTCTTGTTTGGCCAACTGCCTCTTGTCCTTGTTTTTTCAAGGTAAATTCATATGGGAGCAACACTTTCAAGCCTTTGGCCCATCTATTTTTGGGAGCAGATCCTATCTGCCTCATTTGGGATCAGTAATTCAAAAGAAGATGTGTTCAGGTAGTCCCTTTGGTCTGCCAGCTGTCCTGAACCTCTGCCAAATGGCTTATAGCTTCTAGAAAAAACACCACTGTGATCTTCCTTGTTTCAGAGGCAGAGTATTTTCTTCTGAGCCAGTGCTGATAACTCTCCAAGCCAAAGAGATGTATTCCAACTCTGGAAGTGTGTTGAGTCTCAAAATTGATTTTAGACCAGATCAGTTCAAAGTATATTTTATAAAACTACTTTTCCACCAAAGCTTTTGGTACCTTACTTCCCGCCTATTTCTCTGTAATTCCAACAGAAGATGGAAAAAAGTTAATCACACAAGGCATGCCTTATGAAAATGTAACTGAATCTACACTGCAGGAAATAGCTTCAAGAGTTTTTTTTTTTTTTTTAAATATGAGCATCTCTTTATTACCTCTAATAATCTTTTTAAACACTCATTGCAGAAGCTTAATTTTGAATACAATTTTCTTGCTAGGGGAAGGAGCTGGATTGCAACTTTCAAATAATAAAGTAACATTTTCTTTTAATTCAAATAGGTTGGGGAAATTATTAGCTAAATACCTTTGTGTTAAATGTGACAGAACTCAAATTCCCACTTTTCATTGGAGGGATGTGAAACTTGCCTTATCTACATTGGATATCATTTAAGAATTTTCTAGAGTTGTATTCTCCTTATTTAGTAAACCCGACACCATCGATAAGTGATGTATAGACTCTTTTCTAGCCTCATGTAATCTTCCTTTAATATCACAATCTGATAAGCCTTCCCTAGACTCACTCATCTCTATTAATGAAATAAATGCAGCTATTAAATCTTTAAAGCCAAGTAAGTCCCCAGGGCCTGATAGTAGCCCTGCTGATTTCTACAAAACATTTTCTACATACCTTGCTTCCCATTTATTTCCCATGTTTATTAATGTTAATACTACATGGATGGTATCCATCTCCTTTACGGAAGCTCTGATCATAGTATTACCCAAACCTGATAAAGATCATACTGAAGTATTCAACTATCACCATATCTCCCTTATTAATCAAGTTTGTAAACGTTTTGGAAACATTCTTGCTACCAGATTGTCAATTATACTGCCTCATATCATCCTTGTTTATTATTTATTTTATTTAATGCGATTTTATATAGCGCAAACATTACCCGAAGGTGTCAGAGCGCTTTACAAAAGAACCAGTTGCGTTACATAAGGTCTTTGGATTACATGAGTTACATAAGAGATACAAACAGAAAAAATTGCAAATGTACAAGTTGTAAAGTCACACAAGGAAGAGATACACACAGGAAAAAATTGCAAATGTACAAGTTGTAAAGTCACTCAAGGAAGAGATACAAACGGATAAACTCTAAACTCATAGGAATGGTAGTAAGTACAAAGGTCTACTACATATACTAGTGGTTAGAGTTATATATAAATATATATACAAATAGTAAATTTACTCATGATTACATTTTACCAGCGATTAGGCTTGGACAATTAAATATTACATATTTACAGAGTGAACGGAGAAATAAAACATCAAAAGGGGTAGAGAGAGGTGGGGGAGAAGAGTCGGAGGCTGAGATTGGTGAGAGGAGAGAGGGGGACCTGAGGGGGAGAAAGAGATAAGGCAGTCCAGCAAAAGAGAAATGTCTGAAGTTCGGCAGGATGGAGTCCAACGGACCGAAGGACAGGACAGGAATCAACAAAATGGCGGATTCGGGTCGTGGGCATCAAAGGAAACCATCACAAAAAGGCAAGATGCACCAAGTCAAGACCCAAAAACCTGGAGAGCAGAGTTCCATTAAGTAGGGTCGGGGGGACGCAGCCACAGCACCAAGGGAGGACGGAGGGCAGTAGAATGACTGCTGTTTACGTGCACAATACCGCGAGGGCATCAGGGTTGACGATCAGCACATTATGGAGAGTTGAGAACTGGAGCAAGCCTCTGAACAAATAGGGACCAACAGAAAGCGCTGCCGAGGAGCACTCCGCCATCTTGTGCTCAGCAAGCGTGTCTCTGACCCGGGGAGTTTAAGGCTGGTGGGGGGACAGGTCATCGGAGCCCCCTACCGTCAACACCGGAACATCATGGGAACCCAGGGTCATCAGCAGTGCCCCCGCTCACCGTCTATTATCCCGCGGTGCGTGACTGCAAACAGTGGAGACCTCATGTATTCAGCGCTGCGTTCTCCCCTGAAGAAGCACATTGCCAGCCGCCAACTCCGCTCTGATCTCCTGCACCGTGAGTGGCTAGGCGAGGCTCGCTGGAGTGCTGGGGGTTTCTGAGACCGCGCGCGCTCACCGTAATAATACATGCTGCGGGCAGTGGATTAGTTTCGGCAGCAGTGATGGCAGCACTCCGCTGATGCTATCTGCGGCTCTTCTTCATCACCGGCGGGGACGGCAGCTAGGTGGCACTGGAGAATCGCGGTGTTGCAGCCAACCGAACTCTGGGTGTGGTGAAGTCGAGATGGGCTATTTTCAGGGAAATTTCACCAAAAAGGCGATCCCTAGCCCGGGAGCTCCCGGCCAGAGCTCCCTACTCATCGGCCATCTTGGAACTCTCACCAGACTACTCGCACAAGGAAAACAAATAATACCTGCAGGTTGGTGCCGTTAGCGGCCATGGCTGCTGTCCAAAGTTTTCCCGGGTATACGGAACAGGGGTACGGCTGTCGTTACACAGGTGCCCAGAATAATCGCCTTCTCTTCCCTAAAACTTCACCGCAGGCCTGTATATCCAAGTGATTAGGTGACACCGGGGCCCATGGACAGTAATGTTTGGAGCACTGGGTGGGTCAGGGCTTGCCCCTATACAGATCCCAGAGACGACAGCAGTCTAGTACGATTTGCCGGTAGAGAAGGAACTGCCCTCAGGGTGCCCGCTCTCTTCTGCCAGTTAGTCGAAAGGAAGAAGTTGGCCTTCAGAAAAAAGGGACTCCACTTCAAGAAGTGAGAGGTCAGTCCAGGCCATAACTTCAAGACCTTATGAGGACTATGAGGGCACACCTTTTAAATACAAAGGGCCCGATTCACAAACTGCATTTTGTAGTCTGTAGGACTCCAGTAGAATTACTTACTGAAAAATGCAATTCATAAGGTGGCTCTCTGTTTCTCCTATATTTTCTGTGTGGAAATCTCTCCCTTGGCCAAGATCTCCACACACGTAAGTATACTAATTTATCCTTAATGGGGGCGGGACAAGTGTTAGTGGTGAGAATAATTACTCAAAATGGGTGGGGTTAGTGGAAAATAAGGAGGGGTTTTGAAGGGGAATGTTAATATAAACACCCTCAAAAGAGTAAAGCAATTGTAATTCACAAAATACACTTCTAAAGTTACTACATCTCTAATAGTGTCAAAAAAGACTTAAATGTACTCCAGCCCAGCCTTGCATTAGGTCAAGCCCCACACAGGGCCAGTCACTGGTACTATATAGCACTCCCATAGAAAACTAACAACCTATAGTAGGTATAAACAAATGTTATTATATTTTAAATGTAATAATACACTTAGCTTTAACAAAAAAGCAACATAACCGTTTCACGATGAACTATATATAGAAATATAATTGTTAGTGAGGGTATAAAATAAATGTATATATTTCAAGTATTTTAAAAAATGCAATACACATTGAAATCATTGAATTTGAATAGCTAATGTGCTGTACCTTTTTACACATTATTATATATTTATGTTTTTAATTAAAAATTCTATGGGTAGATCTCCACATCAGAGGCAGGGATCTCCATCAAAAGGTAAAATGTTAATTGTAGTACATTTACACTACTATGAAGCTACTAGTGTCTTCACAGCAGGCTCCATCCCCTCTTTTGAGGGTGTGGAGACACGTGAGTCTACACCTAGGTGTGCGTCTCCACTCTTAAATCATGAATAGCCCAAAAAGTTAACCGTTACACTTAAGTAAATGAGTAGATCAACATGTGATTATATCTACACATGTAAATTTACTTTTGTGTATTGGGCTCAATGTGTGCCACTTTTTATATATTAGTAGGGGTGGGCAGAACTCACAGAGCTTTACTCAATGGAATTCTGCGGAGTTACATAAAAACTCGGCGAGATTCTGTAGATTTCCGCGAATGGTGGAATTTCGGCATGTTGCACTGCTCGCGCTGATTTTTAGCACCGGGAGCTTGTCCACGCTGTAAAATCAGCACAAATGTCACCATGCACCACGCCAGAGGGCGCTGCTTCTTTCTGCCATTTGACTGGATTTTATAATCGAGTGGCAGCATTCTCAACGCGAATGCCCACATTGAGAAATTGCGCCAGGACTGCAAAGCTCTGCAAACTCCAACAGCAGAGCAGAGTTTATCGCTGACCCCTATATATTAGGCACCATGCCTTGCACGCCTATAAGGTGCACTTTAGGGTGACTTATAAATATATAAAATATGTTTTCTTACATAGCTAAGGGACTTTCTCTTACATGTGTCACTGCAGTGCTTTCAAACTACAGCCCAAACCTGCAGACATACATTTTTGTCATATATATATTGGTGTCAAATATTTGGGTGGTGCATCACTGGTGCAATTACTAAAAATCTACCAGGCCCTTGGATGAAAGGTAAACTGAATAATTGAGGTGAAATCAATTATATCAATACTATTTTAGGGCCAGAGTACACACGATGTTGCACTGAGTAACAGTGTCATGATGCACAGTCCTATTAACACCAATAACATGATCCTGAAAAAGTGAAAAATCTGTGATGATCATACAGAAAAGGCAAATCTGCTAGAGCTCCTTACAACTGCCTGTAAACAGGCAAAATTGTAAAACTTTAGTCAAATCAATACAAAATGTCAGCACTCTAGGGAGTAAAATACTGCTAAATTTGCACTTATGAGACATTACCTTTCTACAGTTTCCCCTCTGTGAATCTCATCCTGTTAGGCAAATAAAGGATTTAAGAATAAGGCCCCTCCATGGACATAGGTTATTATTTGCAGAGGATGTGAGTTCTTCTCAAGTAATAAATCTGAAATCTTGACATCTCTAACATACAAGTTCGATAAATGAAACTTTGCTCATACCCTGGGAGCTACAGCATGAATCAGGCAGGTTTAACATGAGGAAAATGTGTGAAGTTTTTAGAAGTACCAAAAAATTAAAAAGTCAAAACCAAGCAGAGCAACAATCCTGCAACCCATTTCTAAAAATACAGACGCTTTAAATAGAAAAAGTATATGGTAAAGACAAAGGTCAGGGGGAGGCCACTTTGGTCCTCATGTAGCCTAGGCTACTAAATTATTTTTAGGCAGCAAAAATCAGATAGCGCAAGGTAGTATAGTCCAGGTGGGACTAATTATGCAATAGATGCTGGGACACAAAGTTGGTATGGCATCACATTTATTAACGGCATAAATGGAGTATCATAACATAATTGCATGTTAATAGTTCTGGTGCTCACACATAAGGGTGGAAGTGCGTGAAGTGAGGGGTGTTTGTGACATTAAAAACTTTACATCGCATTGAAGACAACAGTGTTAAAAACTCCTAAGTAATTAATTGCAGCAATGGAGTTTTTTGGTTGTAAAGGTCGACGGCGTTTCGATCTTATGAATGTAAGATCATCATCAGGACGGAACAAGTGTGAGCAAGTAGAATCTATTAGAAGGAAACCAGAAATCAAAACAATGGTCCCGAGAAAAACAACCAATTTAATAACAATACCTATACTAATTAGGGATTCCGTAGATTCATCTCAGTCGAAGGTGAGTTAATGAGGTCGGTCAGAATCATTAAAGGACAGTTTAGAGATTACATATCTATTGTTAGCTGCATGTGTAATTAGAGCGCTGGAAGATGTGGGGTAATTTTGCTGATTCAAGGCTGACATGCGAGGGGCAACCTAGATGGTAACGCTGTATATGGGGAAGGTGGAAAGAAGAATGCGCGCGGGGAAACGCCGAGTTCTAAAGTGTGAGGGACTTACTTGGGCTGTTCAGTATCCAAAATGCATCGTAGTTCTGGAGTGCAGCTCGGCAATTGATTACGCGAGCAGGACGTGGCCTATGGGGTTCTGCATGGTGGGAAGAAAAAGTGAGGTGGGTCCTGTGGCCGTAGCTACTCTAATGTGAGCGGCATGAGGGGAAAAATGTACTCACTTCAAGTCCGGGGGGGGCGCGATCGAAGGAGAGACCCTGAAAATTAAGGGCGTTAATTTCAGGAAGTGACAACCAAGAGAATTGATCTCTACTTCGGGGTCACCACCGGTGGAGAGATCAGCCGTTCCAAGCAGGAGAATCAATCTCTAAAGGGGAGAAGAAAATGGCAAAATCGGCATGAGGGGGTGATCGGATGCCGTCTGTTGGATGTATTAAGGAGGAATCAAGGTCTGGTTATTGGGAGGGCGGAGGTCATAGAGAAGGGGACTTACTTGTGAGAGCCTGCTGGTAATGTGTCAGGAGATCCCTGTGTTGCTTGATCGCGTAGCCGATAATGAAGCGTGGCAGCTGCAGCATTAAATGGAGTGCCGCGAGTGACGCGCATGGGCACAAGAGGCGATGCCAGAAGCTAGACTGCAGAGCGCCGCCATGTTGGGAAGGCACTAAAGGAGAGCCGGTTAATACGCATGTGTAGTATAGGTCAGCTGAATGGGTGTACCGCGAGTAACGTGCACGGGCACAGGAGGCGATGCCAAGGACTAGACTGCATAGCGCTGCCATATTAGGGAGGCACGAAGGAAAAGCCAGATGATGCTCATGTGCAGTACAGGCTGAGCTGAGTTCTACATTTGTACTTGATCCATTGCAAGGGCAACCCAGAGAACCCGTGAAATAAGGGGGGGGGGGGAAGGGGAAGGGGGGAGGGGGAGGGGAACCCAGGGGTTCGGGAAAAGTCCGTCTACTCGGGAAATTAAAGTGCTAAAAAAGTGGACATTTGCATCAGAGTGGAGACAAAATTACATGATATTGTAGGGATACAGACACAATTAAAAATTAAAAATTCACAATTCAACAACTATACAGTGAGCTGAGGGACTTTACAGAATCATGTTCCATTCTTCAAGAGTGTTGAGTCCATTTTCAATGGAACGACAGTTAAACATCCATTTACATTCTAGCCTGTTGAGGGTTGCTTGGGGATCACCCCCTCTCTTGTGTGGGCGATAGCTGTCAATCACTTGCCAGCGAAGATCTTGTTCAGAGTGTCCTTTCTCAATGAAATGTTCTACCAGTGGGGCAGTTGTGATCCCGCAGCGTATTCGGCTCTTGTGTTGACTTATTCTCGCTTTTACTTTCTGGGTGGTTTGTCCCACATAAATGAGGTTGCACGGACATTTGACACAGTAAATTACATTCATTGAGTTACAGTTTGAAAAGGAGCTCAATTTGTGCGTAGTAGTACCATATTCAAAAGTTTTTGTGTTTTTCGTGAGTGGGCATGCAACACAGTTACCACATTTAAAATGTCCTACTGCAGGAGGGAGACCTAAAAATGATTGCACCGTAGTGTCCGCTGGGGCTTGTTTATATGCCCGGACTATGTGGTCTTTAATGTTGCGCCCACGTTTGAATGAAAACAGGGGAGCTTCATTGGTGATATTGATTGAGGTAAGGAGAGGCCAGTGTCTTTTTATCATTTTGGTAATTTTGTTACTGGCAGGACAGAATGTGGTCACACATGCAAATACGTGATATGGTTTTCTTTGGTCTGGTTTCCAAAAGGAATTCCCTGTGTGAAAACCATGCACGTTTCATAGATCTTTTCACTAATCTTCTAGGGTAGCCTCTGTATATAAGTTTGTCACAGAGAAGGTCTGCTTCCCTGAAGTAGTCTTCTTTTAATTTGCAATTCCTCCGTATTCTTAAGAATTGGCCATAGGGAAGGCCATCCCTCAGTGCTCTAGGGTGGGCACTATTGTAGTGGAGAAGGGTGTTGCGTTCTGAGGGCTTTTTGTACAAAGTCGTGTAAAGCCCTCCCTCATTAGGTATGACAGTGACATTGAGATAGTCAATTTGTGTATTACTTGAGTTGTAAGTGAATCTGAGATCTGGCTGGCAGCTGTTGAGCCATGCCCCGAAGTTATCTAATTCAGTAGTGGTACCTTGCCAGATCATGAAAACATCATCGATGTATCGGTGCCAGCTTCTTATGTGATTGCGATGTGGGTTAACTTGGTTTAGGACCAAGGATTTTTCAATGTCGTCTACATAAAGGATAGCAAAATTTGGGGCGAAAACTGCTCCCATACTAGTACCTTTACATTGTTTGTAATATTTGTCATTGAACATAAAGTAGTTCTTGGTGAGTGCTATCTTCAAAAGAGAAATGATGAACTCAGTCGGTACTTTATGTGGTCTTGGTCTGTTGTTGAGATGTGTCTCGATAACTGTAGTACCCTTATCCTGCGGAATGTTCGTGTAGAGGGATTCTATATCCAGTGTGACTAGGAGTTCTTGTGTGGGGTCAAACTGTTCACGTTCTATCAGGTTGATGAAGTGTGTGGTGTCCTTCACATAGGCCACGGTGTCGAGTACTAGATCATGAATGAAGAAATCGATGTATCTACCTATTGGCTCAAGAATAGAGCCACACCCAGAAAGGATGGGTCTTCCTGGTGGGTTATCTTGATTTTTATGGATTTTGGGAAGGGTGTATATCACTGGTGTCCTGGGGTTTTCATTGTTGAGATAGAGAAACTCTCTATGACTGATATATCCTAAGGATTCAGCTTCTTTGGTTAAATTCTGGATAAGACTTTTTATTTCAGTTAAAGGGTTATGTCTGAGTAGTTCATAGTGGGTCGTGTTGTTTATTTGGCGTATAATCTCATTGTCATATGATGTTTTATCTTGGATGACGATGCCACCACCTTTATCACATGGCTTAATGACGATGTTGTCCATGTTTTTCAATCTGAGGAGACTGTTCTTTTCTTCTAGACTGATATTATAGGGAATGAAATCATGCTGTTTTCTCAGTTTTTCTAAGTCCTTCAGGACTAAGTTTTCAAAAGTGATGACCTCTGGAGGAAGGGAGTTAGAGGGTGGGTTAAAGGTGGATTTAGGACGCAGACCTGTCGCGTCGTGGTTGGTTTGGGACTCTTTGTCAAGAAAGAAGGATTTTAATCTAATTTTCCTGAAAAATTGGAAAATTTCAGTTTGTATCTTGAACCAGTCAGGTTTCTCTGTGAGTACATAGGAGAGGCCTTTGCTGAGGAGCGCAATTTCTGAGGATGCTAATTGGTGGTTGGACAGATTGAAGATGGGAATCTGTTCCATATTTTGTTGGGGATCCTCTATCCCACAAGTGTTCAATATTGGTAGCCCCATTGATAAAATTTCCGTCGTGTCTGATGTTCCCCTGGAGGGAAGTTGTATCGTGGTTTGCCCCTCCCTCTCTCTGTTTGGAATGGTTGGCTTCGGCCTAAAAAATTAGGATTTGTAGAGGAAGAGCTAGGTCCAGCCCCTTGGTCAGAGGAATCAGAGTCTGCAGAGGAGTCAGAAAATGACACTGGTTGTTTATTTTTAAAAAAGGCCCCAGGTACCAGCCTGTCGTCTCTGCATATATTGGGGGTTTGTGAAGTAGTCGTCCAGGAGATATGGGTAGGTTTTTTCTTTGCTATAGTTTCTGATGTCTTTTGTCACTTTGGTTGCTTTTTTATGATGTTCAAACTGTTGAAAGTCAGAGATTGTTCTTTCTAGTTTTTCTAGAATAGCCTTGGCGTCCGCCAGATTGTCCAGTTCCAGAATAGCTTTCTCTAGTACTAATATTTCTGCCAGCTCTTTCTTACTTTGTTCAAGTGCAGTGTCTATGCCTAAGACCATCCAGTGGCGTGAGCAAGTAGTGCCTATGTGGGCAAATCCATGCTTAAACTTAGGGTCTTGTAGAAAGATTGCTGGGGTATTGCGGACTTGTAAGCCAACGAGTATTATGTCTGCTTTTAAGTACTCTCTAAGCATCCGTGCATGGAGTTCAGTACGGATGTGTTTCTTTTTTAGGTGTTCTAGAGCTGTTATTTTGTCTGTGGCTGCATCAGTAGGTACTGCTGATGAAGAGGGTATTTGAAACAGAGAAGGGCCACTTTTGATTTTAGCAATGTAGTCTTCTGTGTAGGTAGGTACATTTGGTATGGACATACTCAATGGGAATGTCTTTTAATAAGGAGGAGAATTAGAGGAGAATTAGATAAGGGGAGAAACAAAATTGAATTACAAAAACCACTAAGAAGTGGTGACCCTTGCAGTGTAGCCACTGCACATAATATATTTATACAACAAGGGAACCCCAGTGATAGATAAGGGGAGAAACAAAATTGAATTACAAAAACCACTAAGAAGTGGTGACCCTTGCAGTGTAGCCACTGCACATAATATATTTATACAACAAGGGAACCCCAGTGATATGACCAGGGGTAATATACGTATATGGTAAAGACAAAGGTCAGGGGAGGCCACTTTGGTCCTCATGTAGCCTAGGCTACTAAATTATTTTTAGGCAGCAAAAATCAGATAGCGCAAGGTAGTATAGTCCAGGTGGGACTAATTATGCAATAGATGCTGGGACACAAAGTTGGTATGGCATCACATTTATTAACGGCATAAATGGAGTATCATAACATAATTGCATGTTAATAGTTCTGGTGGAAGTGCGTGAAGTGAGGGGTGTTTGTGACATTAAAAACTTTACATCGCATTGAAGACAACAGTGTTAAAAACTCCTAAGTAATTAATTGCAGCAATGGAGTTTTTTGGTTGTAAAGGTCGACGGCGTTTCGATCTTATGAATGTAAGATCATCATCAGGACGGAACAAGTGTGAGCAAGTAGAATCTATTAGAAGGAAACCAGAAATCAAAACAATGGTCCCGAGAAAAACAACCAATTTAATAACAATACCTATACTAATTAGGGATTCCGTAGATTCATCTCAGTCGAAGGTGAGTTAATGAGGTCGGTCCGAATCATTAAAGGACAGTTTAGAGATTACATATCTATTGTTAGCTGCATGTGTAATTAGAGCGTTGGAAGATGTGGGGTAATTTTGCTGATTCAAGGCTGACATGCGAGGGGCAACCTAGATGGTAACGCTGTATATGGGGAAGGTGGAAAGAAGAATTGCGCGCGGGGAAACGCCGAGTTCTAAAGTGTGAGGGACTTACTTGGGCTGTTCAGTATCCAAAATGCATCGTAGTTCTGGAGTGCAGCTCGGCAATTGATTACGCGAGCAGGACGTGGCCTGTGGGGTTCTGCATGGTGGGAAGAAAAAGTGAGGTGGGTCCTGTGGCCGTAGCTACTCTAATGTGAGCGGCATGAGGGGAAAAATGTACTCACTTCAAGTCCGGGGGGGGCGCGATCGAAGGAGAGACCCTGAAAATTAAGGGCGTTAATTTCAGGAAGTGACAACCAAGAGAATTGATCTCTACTTCGGGGTCACCACCGGTGGAGAGATCAGCCGTTCCAAGCAGGAGAATCAATCTCTAAAGGGGAGAAGAAAATGGCAAAATCGGCATGAGGGGGTGATCGGATGCCGTCTGTTGGATGTATTAAGGAGGAATCAAGGTCTGGTTATTGGGAGGGCGGAGGTCATAGAGAAGGGGACTTACTTGTGAGAGCCTGCTGGTAATGTGTCAGGAGATCCCTGTGTTGCTTGATCGCGTAGCCGATAATGAAGCGTGGCAGCTGCAGCATTAAATGGAGTGCCGCGAGTGACGCGCATGGGCACAAGAGGCGATGCCAGAAGCTAGACTGCAGAGCGCCGCCATGTTGGGAAGGCACTAAAGGAGAGCCGGTTAGTACGCATGTGTAGTATAGGTCAGCTGAATGGGTGTACCGCGAGTAACGTGCACGGGCACAGGAGGCGATGCCAAGGACTAGACTGCATAGCGCTGCCATATTAGGGAGGCACGAAGGAAAAGCCAGATGATGCGCATGTGCAGTACAGGCTGAGCTGAGTTCTACATTTGTACTTGATCCATTGCAAGGGCAACCCAGAGAACCCGTGAAATAAGGGGGGAAGGGGAAGGGGGAGGGGAGGGGAACCCAGGGGTTCGGGAAAAGTCCGTCTACTCGGGAAATTAAAGTGCTAAAAAAGTGGACATTTGCATCAGAGTGGAGATGGACACAACAATGTATAATATACGATAAGGAATACCAGAAATAAAAAATGTGAATGTTTTAGAGCAAAAAGCAGCACCAAAGTGCCAATCAGAAGTGACTGTCTTGGTCGACTGGGACCGAGACACAATTTCAGGCCAACAGTGGGGAAGTGGAGGTCTGATACTTGGGGCCCAATTTACTTCTTGGCAGAAAGGATACTCTGTTGCATCAGCAACAGTGTATCCTTTCTGTTATGAATAAGGGTTAACCCACCAAATTTCTATGCAGGGGACCTTAGGATTAATCACGGCAGAGACTACCACATCTCCTCCATGATTAATCCCCTCTGACAGCCCTCTGGAGGCTGACCTGTCATTCTGCCTACCTAATTTACTTCACTCACTGTAAGATACATGCTGTCTGAGGGACTGCTGTTGGTTTTGTTCGGAAAAGCTCCAAGAAAAATATTTCATATTTCATGGCCTCTGAAGTCCTCTTGACAGTTGAATACTTTTCTCACCTTTGCCTGGTCAACATGTCTGTCTTCAGACTTAGGGGCCGATTCCGATTTGGGCCGGAAATCTCTCCGACCGAGCCGGACCCGGAGAGATTTTCGACCGAATCGGACTCGGGCAGTCCGACCGATCGAGTACGATGCGCACGCATGCCATCGGACTCGAGTCGGTCGGACTCCCATGAAGTCAATGGGAGCCTGTCGTACAACGCGTACGCGGGCTCCCATTGACTCAATGGGTGCGAGGCGGACAAGGGTGCCCCCTACAGCGTGTACGCGGCGAAGCGATTCGCGCCGTACACGCACAGGTAGGGGGGACCCATGGGTCCCCCCTGTGTGCGACTCGCGCGCCGACGCGGACCCCCAAAGTCCGGCTCCGACAGCTTTTTCGAGCCGGACGGCGCGAGTCGATCGAACTGCTCGCGGCGCGCATCGTACTTACCCGGCCGGGAAACGTCTCCATAGCGCGGTGCGAGTCGGGTCCATGCGAGTCGGTCGGAGCGTGTTGAAGCCGCGTTCGAGTCGGTCGGAGTTTTCGCGGGTGCCTGCATCGTACTCGCTCGGCCGGACCCGCGTACGATTCGGTCGGGAAACAGGGCTCCGAATCGGATCCGATAAATCCGAATCCGATTCGGAGCCCTACCGGCCGAGATCGGAATCGGCCCCTTAGTCTCTTTTTCGAAGCTCAAAATCTTCCCTCTGGGCAAGCCTGAAAGCTTTATTTTACATAGTCCTCTCAAAACTTATGACTTTTAATATAAGGTTCTGCTGAAGCTCCAGAGGTCATGGAAGTCCAAGAACTTTCAATGTCCAAGCTTTTCAGACTTTCTGGAGCAGTTCATCTTGGTCTCTTCTAAAGCTCTGAGGACCACAGGGTCAGCACTTAACGGCTACGACTCTCTCCAGCAGAGGCTACAAGGAGGGTCCAGGTAAAGTTGCAATTGGTCACCTGGTCACTTCAGAGAACAAGCCAAATACAGTTTGTTTTTTGCAATAGCCATACAGGAGTTCGGCCAACTGACCCTTGCAGTCGACTTCTCAGTCATGGGAACAAGTAGGATCAGTTCCAACCCTTAGATCTTCACAGAGGTCGCAGAGAGCAGGTCCAAACCTCTTCAGTTCATCCACAGGCCTAGAAAGGTCCTCATGAGCTGGGTGTGAGGTACCACTTTTTTAGGATTCACTAGCCAGTGTGTGGGGAGGACTCCTGGACACTCCATAGCTAATGGGCACAAAGTCCCAAGGACAATCCGTCCCTCTTTTGCAGCACCTCCTCTTTGCCTAACTGCAAACTATCCCACAGTACTCCTGTCCTAGCAAACTCCAACATAGCAGACCCTATTTGCCTGTGGAGGAGCTGGTGGCTCGCCCAGGGGCCTATCTAGGGAAATGAGCATTCCCTTCCTCCTTAACCTTATCAAACTGGTTCTGGAACCAGCTCTCGCCCCAACTGGGCTGGTGCCAGGATGGCTACACTGTACTTCTTGTCCTCAGGTTCCACTTTACACTACGAATGGGCAGTCCTTAACCTTGTCCTTTCAAATCTGCACAAAGGCCCTTCCTGAGCTGAGATGAGTCACATACCTCACACCGATGTCTTCATGGTAAAAGGCCTAAGCCACTGTTTCTGCTCGGGGGCATAGTAGGTGCTGTCTACACATTATACTTAACTTTTTATGCCATTAGTGTATTTCCCTGCATCATATACCATGGTCTTATTGGAATGTTAAATATGCCAATTGGTGTCAGACAGTTTTACCATATTTTTGATCTAAGAGCACATACACTGGGGCCTGGACACCAATGACTCCAATGTGTAGAGTTCAATAACCAGCAATACCAGCCAGAAAAAATGGGGCTGATCGTGCACATTTTTTCAACAACTACATTTTGACTTCTCTCGGTAACACGAGTATATAAATATAAGCATCAACATTACTGATTCTTGATGGTATCTGCCTAAGAATTATCTGGGATCACGAGATAAACTCCCCTGAATGGGGAATGACCAGATTTACTGGGACCTTCAGACCCATTTTTTCCTGATTTCTGTGAATTTCTAAATTATATTTACCTCTGTTCCAAGTATCTTTGAAGGGTTGGTTTCAGGGCATTGAGGTTCAGGAATGCTGTGGCCTCTCTGTTTGGACCATTGTATGCTTCCCCGTGGTGTTAGAGGGGAGGGCAGAGGCCAGGCTGTGCCTCTGGTCACAGCCCCTGTAGCTCACAGTCTGTGATTTTTCAGGGTGTGGATCTGCAGTGTGGTAAAACAGGGTCTGATATTTCCACTTCTGGTGCAGCAACATCGGACCACTGGTAGTTGCCTCCATTTACTCCCCACTGGAAAGCCATTGCTAGCAACTTGTGTTGGAACCGTGAGTGGATTTAACAACCATACACTCGGTAGGGAATTAAGATTTCTCTATAAATGTGTTCAATAAAGTTTGACCCCCATCTATGTGATTTCGTATGTAAAGGAAAAATGAACCAATGCTAGGGTCATTATGCTATGCTAGTACCATAATTTAAATACTATTCAGGCAGATCGATTAATTGTCAAGAAATAATGCTGTAATCTAATCACAAATGTATTGATATAAAATATCCATTTATAAATTGGATAACATAGTGCATGCTGAATATTATTTAAATATAATTATTAAAATCATATGTTGTAAATGAATAGAATGTCAATCTCTCATTCATCAATGTTGTTTGCGCTTTTCTAATGGCGGTGTCTATATTTCACTATAGAGAAAACATGTATAGTACATAGAAATCCATATTCATAATAGGTTTGATAGAAATACATACACTTTGTAATGAGAAAGGCTCAGAAAATATGGATTGGTGGAAAATATTGACAGCTCTTTTGGGGAGTGCAAGAATTTCTGAAACTTTTATGTACATGCTCTCTGTCTTAGGAACCTATCACTGATGCAGGACGTTGAACCAGATGCGTAGGGATTTACATTAAGAGAGTAGGTGGAAATATATGTATGCAGTTTGTATCGTGAATGCAAAGAATAGAAAAAAATAACATATTGCATATTTTTCGCGGTTTATAAAGACTTCAAGAAAACAGTTAGCATGTGTGCATGAAATATATTGGGCATGGCAGTATGCCAAGTCGAACTCTACATTGTAGTTGCATGAGTTAAGTGTTCGAACATGCAACCCATCTTTAATGCAAACTGGTTAATTTTCATTTAGGAATGAGCGCTCAAGTTACATACAATGTACAACATACAATTATTTAAAATAAAAAAAAACAAAGCTACTTGTTTGGACGTGTCAAGTTCCCGCAAGTGTTCATCCATGTGAATTAATTAATGATGAAAGACTAGTTCATGCCTGCAACATTCTAAGATATGGCCTAAGGGGTTATAGCATCCGCTAATTACCATGTGTGATAACGTGCGAAATTTGGATTTTTCCCTGATATGTTTCATAATGTCAAACCAACCAAATTTTAGGAGAAAGAAATCACTAAAATGTTGGGACAAACATATTTAGGTGTGGTAAGTAATACATTCAATATTGTGCCACATTTTCATGGGTCAACTTGCAATTGGTGTCATTAATCTGTTAAAGCATTGTTATTTATAGGCTCTGAACTTCTCAGTCTAGTATCAGCAGCCAGAAAGCTACAAATGGTGATTTTTGGGGGCAGGGAAAGGGATTAGTGAATTATTCTGTTTTGGTAGAGCTGTTGCTTTCCTCGGAGCTCGTGCTAATGGTTTTCCTCCGATCTAAAATAAATGATTATCATACAAATGTTGTTTACAAACAAGCCATTCCTGCTGCCAGAACAAAAGAGGCAGCTCCTCTGCACAATGAACGCATTACTTTTTGTCAGCACTTGACGAATGCACTAACAGCTTGGTAATGTGCTCTGCAGGGACTCATCTTATGGCTAATATGCAATTCTACTAGTTACTGTAACAATGCAGCTGTTTTCGCTTAAGAACTACTGCTGCAATAGTCACTTACTTTCTCCATCTTATTTTTGATGTTAGGTGCCACTTATCCCCGCATTTATTTGTTTTGTTTCTTTCATATTTCTTCCTTTCTCCACACGAACGTAGCCCTTGCTGAAAGGTTCCGGCTACAATTAAATGTTTTAAAGAGCAGTGTAATGATATGGTTTATGAACTGCTTGTTGGTTGTGAAAGCATAAACATGGGGCTGATTCTCACAAGCATTAATGATTATGAGAAGTACTTTTTACCTACTCTCACATGCCTTTGTGATTCAGATCCCAAAGGTTCAATTCGTCATTAGTAAAAGTTCAAAGAGGGAACAGTCCTTTCTATTTGTGCTAAGTGCATATGAATTTTTCCTAAATATTCCCATTTTAGTCACATTTTAAATGTCCTGGGGCCAATTGGCTTAAGATTACTTAAAAGAGCACTACAGAAGTACTAACTTACATTCGACAAAAAGTCTTTATGAATGAGCCCAACTATTTGTATCTGGTCACAGTGAAGATATTGGCAACTCTGCGGAGTCTGTGACCTTTATTTCTTTTATTTGAAACACTGAAAAAGGTCTTCATATATTTCTTTTTTTTATTGAAGTAAAAGAGGATACAGGTAGGCGTGGCCCGTGCAGGTAAGAGCGGTGGGGCCAGGTTTTCGACAGACGACGATGAGGGAAAATGTATTATTTATTTCCCTCGTGGTCATCTGTCGAATCCCCCCAACCCGGCCCCACCGGTCTAACCTGCACGGGCCGCAGCTGGATACAGGGGGGCTGAGATGCTATGATTGGAATGTCAGTGTGAGCTATTTCTAGGTAGTTAGACTGTTAAGCTATGGGGAAGAGAGACCACACTCTTGATGCTAACGGCAACTGACGTCTAATGAAGCACAACAGTCTCCTAAAGGGTATACTGTGAGGAATCCCTAGCATAACCTTGATAGCTTTTTGCATTCAGCAGGGCTTTACTCATAGAAATGCATGTCCCACTTACAAAAATTAAGCAAAATAACAACAATAAAAGTAACAAATAAAGGGGCATATTATCAAGACGCAGCGATAATTATCGCTGAACGCGCCTAGCGCGTTTTTTTCTATCGCTGGATTATATCGCCATGATAGCGCTGTATTAACAACGCTTAGCGCATTGGCGATATAAAATCCAGCGATAGCGGGGAAATGGGCCATCATTGCTGAAAAACCAGCGAAAATCAATGCAAAACAGAGAAAAGCTTGCTGATACGACCATGTGGCCTTAACCCTATAATCCACCTCCCATGTTAAGTATGCCTTAGTCAGGAATTTAGCAGACGTTAGATTCCTGCGTTAATGGCGAGTTAGCACGATTATTTTTATCGCTACGACGGTCGGGCCTTGTTGTAAATATCGCGAAGCTGCGTTAGTGATATTTTCCCGTGCAGTTTCGTGAGGCACGCCTACTTTGCATCTCATTAACGATGCGATGCGAGGCGTGAGTAAAACGGGTGCTAAAACATGGAAACACGCGCTAGCGGGTCCTTGATAATAATGCGATAAAATTATCGCCGCTTTTCGTCCGAAAACGGACGCTGAAGCGGCGATAACTTTATCGCCCCCTCTTGATAATATACCCCAAAGTCTCAACTTGGATACAAATGAGAAAAGTATGATGAAAATGAAGAAAATCAGATATAAGTATCAACCATTATGGCAAAAATCCCTTTTCCATTAAAATGAGTAGGAAAGAAAGACTCAATGTTAGTTTGTGTGATGTAGCAGACTTAGACATAGGTACCGATGTAATGAATAAAAGTTAGAGGTTTGTCCTGGTCAAAGGCTTTATCTTCAGACTTTTCACTTGGTACAAAATCAACCATCAGCTTAGCAAGCCTGGCAGCTGCAGCTGAGCGGAGAAGGCCTTTGAGAGTTCAGCTAAATCTGTTGAGTGGTCCTACTTGAGCCTCAGTATGAATGCTCTAAGAAGAAACTTTCAAGAAAGTGTATTTTTCTAGTACAAGGGACACCTGGTTCAGGAACTCCAGCTTTGGGACATTATTAAGTACCAACTCTTACAAAAAGATCAATAACCCTGGTGTTTTAATGCAGAAATTCTACGAATCTCTAAGATGGATGTATCAGGGAAGGGTTCAAGATGGAGGGGAAGGTATCAGAACTCCCAATGGGTCCACTGTAAAATATCCAGTTTTGACTGCTTCTTCATATTTTCTGCAGTAGCTTCATCTTTTATTTATCCACATGTATTTCTGTATCTTCCTGATACTGACTGCGTTAGTTTCAGAGCAGGCAGAGGATGTGTTCAGACATCCAGAGTGATTTTAGAGGCAACAACAGCCTCCTGTGTTCCAAAGAAATCCTGCATTCTCCAGTTACAATGGTAAAGTTTCACAGGGACAAGCGTGTTTTACTGACATGACCTGGCCTCTGAATCATTGGGGGTCAGCAAGAGGCTAGTGTCATTATTATTTGGATCAATTTTTCTAAAATCTAGCCCTTACTTATTCCAGAGAAAAGACTGCCTATGTAGGAGGATTTTTCTTAGAACACAATTGACTTCCACCCAGAAATACTGAATATGAGAATCAGTATTTCTGTTTCTCTCTGCCAGCTTGGGGGTCATTTCTAAATTTGAAGGACGGCATCTCCATCAGGGCAATAGAATAATTTACTCTGTTGTCCTGACCTGCAAATGGGTGACACTCTGATCTATAAATCTGCCCTTTATCTCTTTTTTGAAGCTTGGAATCCCCCAGTGGGGCAGGGCTGCGTCTGTATGCAAGTTGAGTTCCACTAACCCGGACAGCTTCTGACTAAGGGACTTCACGAAGAACTCTTGAAGACTGATTCCAGCAGAGGCCACCAGCAAGTTCCAAGTCAGGTCTTGTTGATACTAGTCAGCTGGGCACTTCAAGGAAAAGGACTCCTGTGGCTAGTTGTAACCCCGTAGCCACACAAGAAGCCAGTAAATGACCCTTGGAGTCCAATTATTTATCCTGCCTACAAGAGGGAGTAAGTCCAGTCCTTCAGGGATCCTCTCAAGTCACAGACAGCAGGTCTGATCATTCTCTGTTCTTCCACAGGTCCAGAAAGTTTTCTGAGAGGGTGCCTGGAGATGCCACATTTATGCCAGGCACGACTAGTGGCAGTGGCGGCTGGTGACATTTAACAGTGGTGAGGATCCAATGCAATGTGGCCTGGGTAAGTCGTGTTACATCACGTTTTTTAATTTTATAACGCAAACTTGACCAGAATGTGTTGAATGCTTCACATGAGCACCAGTTACACATTACAAACAAAGTCACATTCCTTCTGATTTTTCTGCATAATATTATGTGCCCAGAATCACAGGATGTAGTGGTGTGATGCTGAAAAACGTACAAATACTGCTGTCCAGTGTTCTGAGAGCAGGTAAGCCATCAAGTTCGAAATGGAGGGTAGGAAGGTTGTTGACATCCTTACAAAAGCCAATGCTAACCTAAGCAATCCTGGAGCTGCTCTAATGTTGTTTTCAGCATGAGAGAAGTGCCAGGTTTGGTTGGAGCAGGCTAACCTTTTGAGGCAAGGGGCCTGTGTCTGCAATCCCCCAGTTGTTTAACACTGCTCGGATTGGTGCGGTCTGAAGTACCCATGTCGGGCTGGCTGTCGCCAGACAGCCGGACAATCCAACATGCGCACTCTGCACTTTACGCTTGGTAAGTCATCCCTGTTACTGCCAATTAGCAGGAATCAGGCCAGCCCTTACACTTGAGCTAGAACAGCGGCGGGCCGGAAGCACATCATAATAAAATAGTAATGACCATTTTATTAATTTACATTTACTGCTGTGCTTGCAGCAGGTGGGGCGATGCTCCTCCTCACTTTAGAAGGAACCACCACTGGCTAGTGGATGGGGGTTAGCCCCTCTCTAACCAATGAGTTAAAAGTTCCCAAGGGTAACCCTACACCAGGAGAGTGATCCTCTTCACTGTGAGCTGTGTGAATGAGGATTCTTTGAAGAGTCTTGTGAAGTAGGCAGTCAAAAAAGCTGGAACAGAAATAGAGAATATCGATCACAATGCCTGATAATAATGTTCGAGAGTATGGCAGTGCACCTCGCGTGCTGGAGTCCATGTTCGTGGAGTCCATGTTGATGTTGTGTGCTCATTTTAAATCCTTTCCTGTGTCATCATTTGTAAAACCAGCATCATTTACACAGCTGTCATGCTGGGCTCGATTGCCTTCTTGCAAGGTTCCGACTATAGAAATACCATATACTTACACACAAACATAAAATCAATCCTTGACACGTCTGCTGCCCTTTAACTTGTACTGTATGTCTTTGTGAGAGATATGTTACTTTGATGTTTTTGTAATAATAGACTGTGACAACACATAACTGATTTCTACGAAGTTGAATTATGGAATAACTTTTGTCTGACAAGAGGGATCTAATATTTTGGTGTGCTAACCTGAATATTGATGTTCAATTTATAGTTAACTGACACTTACTGAAACAAATATGTGTTCAGCGACCTAGGATGCGATATTGATCCAGCACTCTGGACCCACTTTCTTATCATTTGCCCGCCAATGGACTTTTTATTTTCTGCGAAAGAGAAGATTGGAGTTAACATTTTAGCAATCAATTTAAATTTACATTGTAACCCATTTGGCTACACGATAAGGACCAGGAATCAGTAACTGTGGTTAAGAAGATTTATCACAAATTAGCAATCAAGTTAAGGTACAAGAGTCTTAATAACATACTATGAAGATACAGAATAACAACTGTGAAGCCTAACCTTCTAAAGAATTTTAGCCATACCAATATCAAACAAACAAACAAGAGTTCAGTCACACCAATGCAAAAGATTAATAGTAGTATGTGATGCTCAGAGAAGAGTTTCATATTTTCTCGCCTATACATTAGTAAAGCTAAATCTCCTAAATCAGGATCTAAACTAAAATGACGGTTCTTAGAATCCTAAAGAATCTAAAAAATCAGGGGATTTCCATTAAGGCAATTAGAGTCTTCTCGGATTAGGAAAGTAAATGTTAGTCTGAGCCACACTGAGGGAAGAATCAAAGGGAAGCATAGGGCTCTAAACCTCTCAAAGTTGAAAGGAAAGTGCGGTTACCCCCAATAGTGTAGACACCAAGGGGTATATCACAAGAACGTGTGATAACTACCGCAAGAGTAGCGCAAAGCAACTTTCAATATCGCAACCTAGCGCTGGAAAATAACCCCGTGTCAACGTGGAATTCACAACAAGGCGGTAGCATGCACCAGTCTGCCGAAACCGCGGACAATGTCCGCAATACAACCACCACGATGGAGATAAAAACACAAACCACAACACCAAAAAACACGCGATGGGCAAAAGCGCTGTTAGACCTGGCACCATTGGCGTGGGTCTCCCTTCCATCTTTCGCTTTTTGTCTCCTCTGTGTTTGCTGGTGTTAGATGCTCTGGGCACTGTGCCACTGCCATTCAGTGCTACAGCGCGAATGCTCCCTATTGTAAATTGACTGGATGAATTGGTATTCCCATAATTGGCTCATTTGATTTACCTGTTAGTCCCTCGTATAGTGCACCGTGCGTGCCCAGGGCTGGTAGACCGAATGCTGCTGGTGGGCCTGCAGCGCTGATTGCGCCACCCACCTAAGCAGCGTGTAAAGTGTGTCTCAGACCTGCCATCGCAGAGTCTGTGCGCAGTCCAGAACTGCCATTCTTTGACTGTAAAGTGAACCCACTTCCCAGTCCCTCAACCTTCCCTTGGCATCATGTAAGTCATCCCTATGGCAGGGTGCGTTGTATGTGAAAGGTAGGACCTGCCTTGGTCTGTGTGGCATGTCCTGATAGTGAATTACACTCCATTACGTTTTTCACTATTGTAAGGCTATGTGTTCCCTTAGGCCAGAATGGGCAGTTTTGATTATTACATCCTATAATCCTAGCTGACCCAAGGAACACGTTTGGAAAGTCGAATTTAGTATGCCTGAGCTCAGAATATTAAAATACATCTTTTAGTGAGGATTATTTTTATATTCTGTGTTTGAAAATACCACTTCTAGGAAGTAGGTATTTTCTTGCCTAAGTCGTCCTGTGTGCTCTGCTGTTATGTGTATTGGATGTCTGGTCTTGGAGGGACAGGGCAGGCTGAGCCCGACCTGGGGTGAAGAGCGGAATCTGCAGCTGGAGTATGGGGAGGCGTGACCCTTTGGTCTGAGCAGGGCTGGGCCTGGCAAGGTGAATGATGGCTCCAGCCCCCACTGTGCGTCTGATGGCAGACCCCCTCTTCCTCAAAGGCAGGATGCCGCCTCGTAAATAAAGTGCTCCAGGACCACACCGAACTGGTTCTGGCTGGGTTCAGTGACTTGTGACTTTTGAGAACAATGACCTGTGGGGTATAAATATCTGCGCCGAAACCCCTACGTGGTGTGTTACTTCTGGATGTCAAGACGAACCTCTGTCCGTGTAACGAGAGGAAAAGGACTTTGAAACTTTCATCCATCTTGCTGAAGCAACTTCCCAAGGGCCTGATTTGAGCTTGCCTCCTGCTGAAGTCTCAGGGACATTAGACTTCACCCTCCGCCTTCTGAATTCCTGTTGAGAGGGGTTCTACTCGCAGGTGAAGCCTCTGTCGAGAATTCCAGAGCCTCTGGGTCTACTGCGGGGAACGCGGGACGAGAATCATCGCTATCGCTATTGTGGGCCGCCGCAGCTGAGGAGCTGTTGCCGCTGAGAGCCCGCATTTGTCTGTGCTACGAGAATCATCGCTATCGCTATTGTGGGCCGCCGCAGCTGAGGAGCTGTTGCCGCTGAGAGCCCGCATTTGTCTGTGCTACGAGAATCATCGCTATCGCTATTGTGGGCCGCTGCAGCTGAGGAGCTGCTGCAGCTGAGAGCCTGCATTTTTATCACCGCCTCAGGGGCCTCGTGAGTGCACGCCGCGGACCGCTGCAGCTGGGAGCTGCTGCCGCTGCGAGTCCGCCTGTCATCATCGCGGCTTCCTCCCGAAGCTGCGTGCCGTGCCCCTTTAAACCTCAGGTACATTGTGCATCACCGGGTCGCGTAGACCCCGGCCTCGAACTAAGTTTGTTTCACACGCTTTTGAGTGCTTTTAATTGCCTTTCTTCGTGAACCTATATTTACGTGCATTGTGGCTTTTTTGTGATATTTGAGCCTTGGGTTAAGCTTATATAAAGATACCTATTTTTCTATAGCTACTTGTGTGGTGTCCCTTTGTGGTGTCGTCACTGCGTTATTGTGTATGGTCATAAATGCTTCACACTCTGCCTCTGAGATAGGCCTGTCTGCTCGTACTACGTTACCACAGGGTTGAGCAGGGGTTATCATAGGGTGTAGCCCCCTTACTCTGACTTAGGAAGAAGGGTCCCTACTTGGACATTGGCCAGCCACTGCCAACTAGAGACCCCCATTTCTAACATTGGTGGTCAGCGGTGAGGATCAGGACTTGCATTTGTGATCCACATACAATAACTGGTGTACACCACTAGTGAGTGCAGACCTAAATGCAACCACATACGTTGTTGATATTGTTCTATTTTTTTATCGTAATTGCCAGTTATGTCTACAATGGGTAAGCCAGCATCCAATGCTTCGGAGGATCTCACCTTTGAGGAAGAGAGGTTAGAAACCTACACTGCCAAACAGCTAAAGTCTTTTTGCAAGCAATTCACCATCCCTATTGCAGGTCTCTCTAGGAAGGAGGAGTATCAGAAGGTGCTAAAGGCCTGGTGGGAGGCGAGGGAGTCCCCCGGGAATGGGGGAGAGCCTGGGAACGGGGGAGAGAAGGCCGGAGGGCAGCAGGATGACGAACTGGATTTAGGGGGAGATAAAACACTTTCCAGTCCAGGTACTAGTGTGTCCTCAAAGGGCCTGTCTCCAGAAGAGATGGAGGACAGGGAGAGAGATAGGAGGCATAGTTTGGAGATGGCCAAATTAGAAGGTCAGAAGGATCTAGAGAGTAAAAAGTTGGATATTGAGAATAACAGGTTGACATTTGAACTTGAGAAAATGAAACTGGAGCATGGGAGAATATTGAGGGAACTGGAGATCAAGGCTAAGAGTTTAGAGATCTCCCCCTCTGGTGGAAGCATACCTTTAGTACCTACCGAGGGTAGAGTTTATATGCCCAAGGATGTCATCAAGGATTTCAATAAGAGTGAGGATATTGGGCAATGGTTTGCCGCCTACGAGATAGCCATGGTGTCCCACCGGGTCCCTGAGAAGGATTGGGGAGCGGGGTTGTGGGGACGCTTTGTGAGTGATGGGAGGGATACCCTGTTGGATCTGCCTGAAGAGAGCAGGATGGTGTATGCCCACATGAAATAGGCCTTGATGACGTGATATGGTTTGACCCCAGAAATGTACAGGCAGAGATTTAGAACCTGTAAGAAGTTAGAGGGTACCACTTGGGTTGAATATGTGTCTTTTTTTTGCAGAGCAATGGATCGCTGGGTAAAAGGTAGCAAGGTGGAAACTTTTGAACAACTGTATGATTTGTTTGCGTGGGAGCATTTAGCTAGTAGCTGTTTTCCAGAGCTACGCCAGCACCTTGTTGATAGCAAGCTAACTAACCCTAGGAAGCTTGCTGAGGAGGCGGACCGCTGGGTGAGCACCCAGGTTCGCAAGGGTCAGGTGGGAGACTTCGCCAAAGGTGGGCAGGGTCCCCAGCAGAGAAGTGGGGGGACAGGGGTAAACAGAGGGAGTTCCAGAGAGGGCCCTAAAGTAATTCCCAAGGGAACCCAGGAGTGGTGTCCCAGTCTCCCCCTGAGAAGAAGCCAGTGCCCCCGACAGGTAGGCCTGTTCATAGGGGGCCCCTTACTTGTTTTAAATGTGGTCAAGTGGGCCACCGGTATTATGATCCCCAGTGTCCCCAGAGGGACCTCAATGCACCACCCCGTGCACCACCCCACCAGCTTGCTAGTGTAGCCCTGGGAGGGGAGGAGATGGGTGCCCCAGGTGGGTGGGATCCCGTAGAATTGACCCTTGTCTCGATAGGAGACTTTGAGAAGGTCCCTAACCCCACGCTGCCTGATAACACTAAGAAGTACAGGCAGTGGGTGACCATCAATGGCCATAGGGTGGAGGCTCTGAGGGACACCGGAGCAAGTGTGACTGCTGTCAGCTCCCGGTTGGTGTCCCCAGAGCCGGTTGTCCCCCATGCATTCTGCCCAGTAGTATCAGCAGACAACTCTGAGAGCCAGTGTGAGGTGGCTCAAGTTCCCTTTGAGTGGGGGGGGTCTCAGGAACTCTTCAAGTAGCTGTGAGGCCAGCCATGCCGGTAGACTGTCTGTTGGGCAACGATTTAGAGAACTCCCCGTGGGCTACGGTGGAGAGGAAATCTCACTTGGAAATGTTGGGTCTGCCTGAGTGGGCGTGCGTGACCACTCGGTCCATGGCAGCCAGTAAGGACGTTCAGAAGGACCTGGAGCCTGAAAGTATGGCCCAGGCCCCTGCCTTAAAGAGAGGGGGTAGGGGGTGCGGGAAACCGGCCTCCATAGTTCCCACGGCCCAGGAGGGAGCAGACCTTGAGGGGGATGCCCTGGAGCCTACTGGGGAACAAGTAGCCGAACTGGGGGACCTGCCTGGGCTGACCCATTGGCAGCAGGAAGGAGGGCCCACCAGGGAGGAATTTTGTGAACAGCAGAGAATGTGCCATTCTCTTGAGGGGCCGCGGCGACAGGCTGCAGCCCAGGCAGCAGGTGATCAGTCAGGGTCACATCTGATCTATTGGGAGAATGACCTCCTTTACAGCGAGCCTAAGGTTGCTGAGCCTGGGTCAGCCCATGTGCTGGTGGTACCCCAGTGCTTCAGAGCCTTCCTACTGGGGTTGGCTCATGATGTGCCATTGGCAGGACATCTGGGGCAGACCAAGACCTTCGAGAGGCTGGTCACCCACTTTTATTGGCCCCAGATGCACAGGAGCTCAGATGCTCACTGCAGGACATGTGAAACTTGCCAGGCAAGTGGGAAGAGTGGGGGGAAGATCAAAGCCCCACTCCAGCCCTTTCCAGTTGTCAGTACCCCATTCGAGCGAGTGGGCACTGACATTGTGGGGCCTCTGGACCCCAAGACAGCCATGGGCAACAGGTTCATCCTGGTCTTGGTGGACCATGCCACCCGGTACCCTGAAGCCATCCTGCTCCGGACAGTGACGGCCCCCGTGGTGCGACGTGCACTGATGGGGATTTTCTCCCATGTGGGGTTCCCCAGAGAGGTGGTGTCCGATAGGGGTACTAACTTCATTTCCAAATATATGAAGTCTCTGTGGGAGGAGTGTGGGGTAACTTATAAGTTTACCACCCCTTACCACCCCCAAGGTAATGGGCTGGTTGAGAGATTCAACCGGACCCTCAAAGGCATGATTATGGGCCTAGAAGAGTCCATGAGGCGTAAGTGGGACGTCCTCTTGCCATGCCTGTTGTTTGCTTACCGTGAGGTACCACAGAAGTCCCTAGGGTTCAGCCCCTTTGAACGACTCTATGGTCACCCGGTAAGCGGGCCTCTGAGTCTGGTCAAGGAAGGCTGGGAGCAATCGCCCAGGAAATGTCCCCAGGATGTGTTTAGCTACATGCTGGCCTTCAGGAACCAGACTCGGCATTTCAGAAAGCTTGCTGAGGCGAATCCAGAAGCCAGCCAGGAAGAGATGAAGCGTTGGCACGATCAGAATGCCACTCTGATTGAGTTTCAGCCTGGTCAAAAGGTTTGGGTCATGGCCCCAGTGGAACCCTGTGCGCTCCAAGATAAGTGGACCGGACCCTTTGAGGTGGTGGAGCGCAAGAGTCCTGTTACCTACTTGGTGGACTTGCGGTCTCCGCGGAACCCCTTGCGGGTCCTGCATGTCAACCGCCTGAAGCCCCACTTTGAGAGGTCTGAAGTGGGCATGCTCCTGGCCACAGATGCTGGGATGGAGGAGGAGAGTGAGCCTCTTCCTGACCTCCTGTGTGCAAAGGAGCAAGATGGGTCAGTGGAGGGTGTGGTCCTCTCCACCACACTGACTCCTGAGCAGCAGAGTGATTGTCGCCAACTGTTGGGACAATTCAGTGATCTGTTCTCCCTGGTGCCTAGTGTCACTGATTGGTGTGTCCATGAAGTGAACACTGGGGACAGTCCTCCTGTTAAGCACAAGGCTTACCGAGTGACTGACTGGGTTAGGGCATGCATTAAGGAGGAGGTTTCCAAAATGTTTGCTTTAGGGGTGATCAGCATTCTCCACACCGGATAGGCACTACCAGTGTGATGCCCTTTGGGAAGAAGAATGCCCCTGCCACCTTTCAGAGGTTGGTCAACAGGGTGTTGGTTGGGCTGGAGGATTTCAGTGCTGCCTACCTGGATGACATTGCAGTGTTTAGTTCCTCATGGGAGGACCACCTGCGCCACCTCTGGGAAGTGTTGATGGCACTGCGAAGGGCAGGCCTCACAATCAAGGCAAGTAAGTGCCAGATTGGGCAGGGTTCTGTGGTGTACTTGGGACACCAGTTTGGGAGCGGCCAGGTGGCGCCCCTACAGCCCAAGATTGAAACCCTCCTGGCTTGGGAACCCCCAAAGACCCAGACACAGGTGAGAGCCTTTTTAGGACTCACGGGTTATTACAGGAGGTTTGTCAAGGGGTATGGAAACATTGTTGCACCCTTGACTGAGCTGACTTCTAAGAAGCAGCCAAAGATTGTGAACTGGACTGACACCTGTCAGAAAGCTTTTGACGCCCTGAAGACTGCCATGTGCACAGCACCTGTACTTCAGGCGCCCAACTTTTCAAACAAATTTGTTGTCCAGACAGACACTTCAGAGCATGGTGTTGGGGCTGTTCTGTCACAGATCAATGAGGAGGGCCTAGACCAACCGGTAGCCTTCATTAGTAGGAGGTTACTTCCACAGGAACAGAGGTGGAGTGCAATTGAGCGTGAGGCATTTGCTGTGGTCTGGGCACTGAAGAAGCTGAGGCCATACCTGTTTGGGACTCACTTCCGGGTTCAGACGGACCACAGGCCCCTCAGATGGTTGATGCAGATGAGGGGTGAGAATCCCAAGTTGTTGAGGTGGTCTATTTCCCTACAGGGGATGGACTTTACGGTGGAACACCGCCCGGATACAGAACACGCCAATGCTGATGGTCTGTCCAGATTTTTCCGCCTTAGTGATGAGAACCCCCAAGTGGGTGGGTAGTTCTCCCCACATTTCAGCTGGAGGGGACACGTGTTAGACCTGGCACCATTGGCGTGGGTCTCCCTTCCATCTTTCGCTTTTTGTCTCCTTTGTGTTTGCTGGTGTTAGATGCTCTGGGCGCTGTGCCATTGCCATTCAGTGCTACAGCGCGAATGCTCCCTATTGTAAATTGACTGGATGAATTGGTATTCTCATAATTGGCTCATTTGATTTACCTGTTAGTCCCTCGTATAGTGCACCGTGCGTGCCCAGGGCTGGTAGACCGAATGCTGCTGGTGGGCCTGCAGCGCTGATTGCGCCACCCTCCTAAGCAGCGTGTAAAGTGTGTCTCAGACCTGCCATCGCAGAGTCTGTGCGCAGTCCAGAACTGCCATTCTTTGACTGTAATGTGAACCCACTTCCCAGTCCCTCAACCTTCCCTTGGCATCATGTAAGTCATCCCTATGGCAGGGTGCATTGTATGTGAAAGGTAGGACCTGCCTTGGTCTGTGTGGCATGTCCTGATAGTGAACTACACTCCATTTTGTTTTTCACTATTGCAAGGCTATGTGTTCCCTTAGGCCAGAATGGGCAGTTTTGATTATTACATCCTATAATCCTAGCTGACCCAAGGAACATGTTTGGAAAGTCGAATTTAGTATGCCTGAGCTCAGAATATTAAAATACATCTTTTAGTGAGGATTATTTTTATATTCTGTGTTTGAAAATACCACTTCTAGGAAGTAGGTATTTTCTTGCCTAAGTCGTCCCGTGTGCTCTGCTGTTATGTGTATTGGATGTCTAGTCTTGGAGGGACAGGGCAGGCTGAGCCCGACCTGGGGTGAAGAGCGGAATCTGCAGCTGGAGTATGGGGAGGGGTGACCCTTTGGTCTGAGCAGGGCTGGGCCTGGCAAGGTGAATGATGGCTCCAGCCCCCACTGTGCATCTGATGGCAGACCCCCTCTTCCTCAAAGGCAGGATGCCGCCTCGTAAATAAAGTGCTCCAGGACCACACCGAACTGGTTCTGGCTGGGTTATGTGACTTGTGACTTTTGAGAACAAAGACCTGTGGGGTATAACTATCTGCGCCGAAACCCCTACGTGGTGTGTTACTTCTGGATGTCAAGACGAACCTCTGTCCGTGTAATGAGAGGAAAAGGACTTTGAAACTTTCATCCATCTTGCTGAAGCAACTACCCAAGGGCCTGATTTGAGCTTGCCTCCTGCTGAAGTCTCAGGGACATTAGACTTCACCCATCCGCCTTCTGAATTCCTATTGAGAGTGGTTCTACTCGCAGGTGAGGCCTCTGTCGAGAATTCCAGAGCCTCTGGGTCTACTGCGGGGAACGCGGGACGAGAATCATCGCTATCTCTATTGTGGGCCGCCGCAGCTGAGGAGCTGTTGCCGCTGAGAGCCCGCATTTGTCTGTGCTACGAGAATCATCGCTATCGCTATTGTGGGCTGCTGCAGCTGAGGAGCTGTTGCAGCTGAGAGTCCACATTTGTCTGTGCTACAAGAATCATCGCTATCACTATTGTGGGCTGCTGCAGCTGAGGAGCTGTTGCCGCTGAGAGCCCGCATTTGTCTGTGCTACGAGGATCATCGCTATCGCTATTGTGGGCCACTCCAGCTGAGGAGCTGTTGCCGCTGAGAACCCGCATTTGTCTATGCTACGAGGATCAGCGCTATCGCTATTGTGGGCCGCTGCGGCTGAGGAGCTGCTGCCGCTGAGAGCACGCCTTTTTATCACCGCCTCAAGAGCCTCGTGAGTGCACGCCGCGGACCGCTGCAGCTGGGAGCTGCGGCCGCTGCGAGTCCGCCTGTCATCATCGCGGCTTCCTCCCGAAGCTGCGTGCCGTGCCCCTTTAAACCTCAGGTACATTGTGCATCACCGGGTCGCGTAGACCCCGGCCTTGAACTAAGTTCGTTTCACACGCTTTTGAGTGCTTTTAATTGCCTTTCTTTGTGAACTTATATTTTCGTGCATTGTGGCTTTTTGATCGTATTTGAGCCTTGGGTTAAGCTTATATAAAGATACCTATTTTTCTATAGCTACTTGTGTGGTGTCCCTTTGTGGTGTCGTCACTGCGTTATTGTGTATGGTCATAAATGCTTCACACACTGCCTCTGAGATAGGCCTGTCTGCTCGTGCTACGTTACCACAGGCTTGAGCAGGGGTTATCAAAGGGTGTAGCCCCCTTACTCTGACTTAGGAAGAAGGGTCCCTACTTGGACATTGGCCAGCCACTGCCAACTAGAGACCCCCATTTCTAACAAGCGCGATGAGGAAATTAGCGACAAGCAGCGCCAGGCCTGCAACAAACACCTGCCAGGCGTCAAAAATCACCATAAAAGTAGAAAATACACCCACACACAAACTGACCAACACCCAAGCACCATGGAGGCAGCCAGAGCAGGCGCAGAGGACGAGCGCAACCCCACAAGCACCCCGGACGACCAGCCTGGGACCTCGGGGACAGGGAAGGGCAAGGACAAGAAGACCAGGAAGACCAAGTTCAGTCCGCAGGCGAACAGGATCATAGTCACGGAGGTGATGGAGCACCATCAACAACTCTTCGTCACCTCCAACGTGTCATTGGGCACCAAAAATGGAATATGGTGGGACCTCGTCGACAAGGTGAATGACGTCGGAGAGCACAAGCGGACAATGGACGAGGTCAAGAGGCGATGGAATGACATCAAGCGGAAGACCAAGGAGAAACTCAGTGCCAACCAGAAGGCAGCAACGCAGACCGGAGATGTGGGCCCAGTGCCACAGCTGGAGCTGGATGACATGGAGGAGCTGGTGTCGACAGTCATCAGTATGGATACTGTGGCCGGGGTCGGGGGACCGGACACTGCTCGACAGGACACAACACAACCGCAACAGGGTGAGTGACCACCAGGTACTGGGGGGACGGGGGGAGATGGGCACAATGGCACACATGCACAATTAAGTATAGCACAGTGCACACCCACAATGACCCTGGGTCCTCGCCCAGACCCACAGACTGTCACAATGTACAATGCTATGCTGTCTGAATTTCAACCTGTACCATGCGGCTACATACATGTGGACACATTGTAATACACCATCTCCCCTTCACATCGCAGGGGCATCGTCAACACCTCCTGCAGAGCAGTCACAGCCACTCTTCACTGATGACGAGGAGGAGGACAACACCAGCATCGACACCCAAACCATCTGAGACATCATTGACCTCATCCGCCAGCAACCTCCAGGATCAGGGCAGCCCAGCTACACTGATGAGACCCCACACACCACCCAGACCACCCAGCAGGAGGCACCCACAGCCCTGGCATGCTCCCAAGACCCCCAGGAACAACAAATGGCCTTCCAACGCTGTGTGCTGGAGGGCCAGAGGGAGACAGCCGAGCAGGTGTGGGTGGGGTTCGACCTCATGGCTGCCAAACTGGACACCATCCTTGGGTGTCTATGTCCGCCCCATGGTCTCCAACGAGCCCTGACTGACATCGCTGGAGTCATGACGCGGAGGGAGGAATACCTGTCCACTCAGAGTGGCCCCAGCGATGGCAGCCGTGAGCTGGCACACATGCGGAGGCTCATGGAGGACATGGTGCGGATGGAGGCGGAAAGGATGGCAGCCACCGCTGCACATCAGCGAAATGTAGCTGGGATCTACCAGGCCCTGCATGTCTTCATCATGGCATTGCTGCCACAAGGCGTGGCGATGATGAATGCTGCTGCCCCCACACCATCCACATCTCTGCCCCCTGGTGTGTCAGTGCCTCCCAATGCGGCAGGCGTATCCACACAGGCACCTGATGTGTCAGTGGCACCCAGCAGATACTGCAACACCCACAGGTGGGGCAGAGCACACATCCGGGGACGAGGACGTGGATGGGATTGAGATCAGAAGGAGGTACTAGCATTCATTTCCGCCACCTTGCCTGTTTCTGCTTGGTGCCGCACATGGCCTCAAGACCTACCACTGACCCCCGATACACTCCGATGCACTCACCTTGGACAGCGACATGGACTGCCACATCCTGCTTGACGACCATTGACACGGCGGACAGACTGCGGACTGTACACTTCCCCCTCCGCAGTACAGGTCATCCCCGGATGTGCACTGGCTGGCCGTCCACGGGCCCATATTGTGTAGTGTGCTCGGCATTGCCCTGTACCGCTCCAGCAGCATGACTGCACTGGATGTGCAAATAAACATCCACTGACGCACTGCTGTGTAATGTCTTACGTCATTCATGTATGGATGTGTGGATGAATGTGGGGGCAGTGCCTTCCCTTGCGTCAATGATGCTCATCCTGTGGGATGCCAGTCAGAGGGTGCGACTTAGCATTTTGTGTACCGGGTCCCGGGAACACTACAACAGGGACACACGCATCAGTCACTTCCTTGTCCGGACATGGACTGGCCCAACCAAAGATCACACATGTCATTGTTGCAAGCCCTGCGCTGGTCCGGCGTACGGCAGGCCAGACCTCTCCGCTTACCCCCCGAGGGGGGCCCTCATTGCTACCCGTCGCAGCCGTACTCTCTGGTGGTGTGCAGGTCACTGGTCTAGTCGTCAGCATGTCACGGCCACTCCCTGAGGGCAGGTTTTCACACACACCACACCCATCCGGCACAGGCGTCACAGGCCATGTGACTCCGCCAACATAAGGGGCCGAGGACGTCACATTCCCCTCTTCCGGTGGTGACTGGATGACGAACGCCCCATGGTTCGCACTCATATGGGGCCCATGAGTTTTTGCGCACAGGGTTAGTGGCACCAGAGGCCTTGCGGACGGCACGGGCCTACCGCCACGTGGCGCAGTCTGGGGTTGCACAGGGTTAGTGGCACCAGAGGCCTAGCGGACGGCACAGGCACCCCGCCACGGGACGGTGACTTTGGGTGCACTGAGTCAGTGGCACCTTGAGCTGCTGAGCGGGTGTGCAGCCTGCGATGATGCCCTGTCCCGGCGGTCCGGACAGCTCAGGTTTTGTGTGCCCTGCTGGACCGCAGTGTAGGCCAGAGCCAGCAGGCAGCGCGGGCCTACCGCCACGTGGCGTCGCTCCCGGGATCCCAGAGTTGGTGGCACCCATTGGGCTGAGCGGGTGTGCAGCCTGCGATGGTGCCGGGTGCACTGGTATGTCCTCTGCCATGGAGTAATCAAGACCCAGCACCAAACGTGAGACCTGGCATCCTGCGGAGCGGGTCTGCATGATGTGGAGGGTGCCATGCCCGCAGGCCCCGGGCTTGTGGCTTGCAGCGGCACGTGGTGGGACCTCCTGTCTATGCGCCGGTGGAGGAAGGTGAGCATTGAGGCCTGGGTGTGCATGGGCGGGCATGCTCTGATGGGCGGAGGGAGGGATTGGGGTGCCTCTGCCTGGGTGTGCATGAGCGGGCAGGCGATGTTGTCTTGTGCAGTGTGTGTACTGTGCCAGTCATGTATCTGGGCTCTGTTTCAGCTGATGGCTCTGACTCAGATGTGTGACCTGGTGTCCTGCTATGCATACCTGCACGTGGTTGGGGACACACCGGTGGCAGCAGGTGAGCAGTGTGGACTGGGTGCGCAGGGGCGGCACGTTCTCTCTCTCTCTCTCCCTCTCTTCCTCTCTTCCTCTCTCTCCCCTCTTCTCTCTCTCCCTCTCTTCCTCTCTCTCTCCTCTTCTCTCTCTCCCTCTCTTCCTCTCTCTCTCCTTCGCTCTCTCTGTGTCCTCTGATGTGCGCAGGACACACCTTCTCATCATGTTTTTTGTCTCACAGGCTGTGACCTACGTATTGTCCCGAGGGGAGCGGCCATGTGTCTTCATTTTATTTCATTGTTCATTTTAATAAAGTTTCATTTGTTGCTTCGAAAGTGGATGTGTGCTGCTCATTTCTGTGACGACACATGCATGTCACCAGTTGTGATTGTGCGGCATCAAGCGGAATGTTCTGTACATGTTTAGGTGTGGCTGATGTGGCATGTGTTTGGTCGGGGGGGTGCCAGGGAGGGGTGGTCCTTGGGGTGGTGGCGGTGGGTGTTGTGGCCCTCTTGGGTGTCCGGGCCGCATGATGGGTGGCTCCATGGCATCTGTTGCACTTCCGATGTGGCCCTGAGCTGTGCTCCCTTTTAGTTTGCAGGCTGCCGTCCGACTTTACACCAGGTCAGAGCAGGTGTAGATTTCCTGGTGCTAACGCGCCTTATCGCCTGTTTTGTGTTTTTATCGCCGATGTGGCTGGTCGTTGTGAATGTTGAGGTGTGATGTTGTCGCGCCTTTTGGCACGGGAACACCCACTCTGCATCTCATTAGCGATAGTTGCGTGGGTCCTCTGTGGCGATGTTTTTTGCGGCTGCTATCGCGGGTAAACTGGTGCTGTGGGCTGTTTACACCGGCTTGTGAATGGGGAGGTATATTTATCACGACTTTGGCTGCGATAAAGTGCCGTTAATTCGGCGATAGCTCCTTGTGAATATGCCCCCAATTATTCATACCAAAATCATTCAGGTAACATCCCTCTGTTCGCATCATCAGGGGTTCCATTGCCTTTCTCCACTCTCACATTGCAGACTGCAACATTCGCAAAGTATCTCACACTAGACATGGGAATGAGATTGTCTTCTCACACACAGGCCAGGTTGTAACATTGCTGAATAGGCCTTTCAGTTAGCGCCCTGGCTCTCATGTTCTCAGGCTCTCTCCTTCTATCACTAATATAGTAATGTATCTATTCTCAAACTATCAATGTGTGGGAATATCTGCAAGAAATGTCATGTTAGCAGAAAATGGGAAACAATATTCTGTGCAGCATGGTAAACAGCACAAACACAAGGAGATGATGGACGGAGCGCTGAAACTTTTCAGACACTCACCCCCAGTCACAGATCTCGGTTGAATCCATCATCGTTCTTTAGTTCACTTTGCCACCCCAGTTGACACAGCTATATGCAAATAAGTCTTGACCCAGTGACTCATGGGAACAGTCCAGCCTGAACTGCAAAGCCATGTCTTCCCTGGACCAGAAATAAGCATCCTGGTACCGGTTTCAGGCTAACAGCCCTCATCAGCCCGGCTAGCTTGAATCCAGTGGCAAAGTGAGCAAGGGACCCACGTCTGGGCATACCCTGCCCACTTAGGGCGAACAAAGCAAACACAAGGAGATGCTGGTCGGAGCGCTGAAACTTTTCAGACACTCACCCCCAGTCACAGATCTGGGTTGTATCCATCATCGTTCTTTAGCTCACTTTGCCACCTCAGTTCAGACACAGCTATATGCAAATCAGTCTTGACCCTGTGCCTCATGGGAACAGTAAAGCCTGAACTGTAAAGCCATGTCTTCCCTGGACCGGAAACATGCATCCTGGGACTGGTTTCTGGTTAACGGCCCTCATCAGCCAGGCTAGCTTGAATCCAGCGGCAAAGTGAGCAAGTGACCCATGTCTGGGCATACCCTGCCAACTTAGGGCGAACAAAGCAAACACAAGGAGATGATGGACGGAGCGCTGAAACTTTTCAGACCCTCACCCCCAGTCACAGATCTGGGTTGAAATCATCATTGTTCTTTAGCTCACTTTGCCACCCCAGTTCAGACACAGCTATATGCAAATCAGTCTTGATCCTGTGCCTCATGGGAACAGTCCAGCCCGAACTGCCAAGCCATGTCTTCCCTGGACCGGAAACAAGCATCGTTGGACCCGTTTCGGGCTAACAGCCCTCATCAGCCAGGCTAGCTTGAATCCAGTGGCAAAGTGAGCAAGGGACCCACGTCTAGGTATACCCTGCCAACTTAGGGCGAACAAAGCCAACACAAGGAGATGATGGGCCGAGCGCTGAAACTTTTCAGACACTCACCCCCAGTCACAGATCTGGGTTGAATCCATCATCGTTCTTTAGCTCACTTTGCCTCCCCAGTTCAGACACAGCTATATGCAAATCAGTCTTGACCCTGTGCCTCATGGGAACAGTCCAGCCCGAACTGCCAAGCCATGTCTTCGCTGGACTGGAAACAAGCATCCTGGTACCGGTTTCGAGCTAACAGCCCTCATCAGCCAGGCTAGCTTGAATCCAGTGGCAAACTGAGCAAGGGACCCACGTCTGGGCATACCCTGCCAACTTAGGGCGAAAAAAGCAAACACAAGGACATGATGGACGGAGCGCTGAAACTTTTCATGACACTCACCCCCAGTCACAGATCTGGGTTGAATCCATCATTGTTCTTTAGCTCACTTTGCCACCCCAGTTCAGACACAGCTATATGCAAATCAGTCTTGATCCTGTGCCTCATGGGAACAGTCCAGCCCGAACTGCCAAGCCATGTCTTCCCTGGACCGGAAACAAGCATCCTTGGACCCGCTTCGGGCTAACAGCCCTCATCAGCCAGGCTAGCTTGAATCCAGTGGCAAAGTGAGCAAGGGACCCACGTCTGGGCACACCCTGCCAACTTAGGGCGAACAAAGCCAACACAAGGAGATGATGGGCCGAGCACTGAAACTTTTCAGACACTCACCCCCAGTCACAGATCTGGGTTGAATCCATCATCGTTCTTTAGCTCACTTTGCCTCCCCAGTTCAGACACAGCTATATGCAAATCAGTCTTGACCCTGTGCCTCATGGGAACAGTCCAGCCCGAACTGCCAAGCCATGTCTTCCCTGGACCGGAAACAAGCATCCTGGTACCGGTTTCAGGCTAACAGCCCTCATCAGCCAGGCTAGCTTGAATCCAGTGGCAAACTGAGCAAGGGACCCACGTCTGGGCATACCCTGCCAACTTAGGGCGAAAAAAGCAAACACAAGGAGATGATGGACGGAGCGCTGAAACTTTTCATGACACTCACCCCCAGTCACAGATCTGGGTTGAATCCATCATCGTTCTTTAGCTCACTTTGCCACACCAGTTCAGACACAGCTATATGCAAATCAGTCTTGAACCAGTGCCTCATGGGAACAGTCCAGCCCCAACTGCCAAGCCATGTCTTCCCTGGACCGGAAACAAGCATCCTGGGACCGGTTTCGGGCTAACAGCCCTCATCAGCCAGGCTAGCTTGAATCCAGTGGCAAAGTGAGCAAGTGACCCCCGTCTGGGCATACCCTACCAAATTAGGGCGAACAAAGCAAACACAAGGAGATGATGGACGGAGCTCTGAAACTTTTCAGACACTCGCCCCCCGGTCACAGATCTGGGTTGAATCCATCATCGTTCTTTAGCTCACTTTGCCACCCCAGTTCAGACACAGCTATATACAAATCAGTCTTGTCCCTGTGCCTCATGGGAACAGTCCAGACTGAACTGCCAAGCCATGTCTTCCCTGGACCGGAAACAAGCATCCTGGGACCGGTTTCGGGCTAATTGCCCACATCAGCCAGGCTAGCTTTAATCCAGTGGCAAAGTGAGCAAGGGACCCATGTCTGGGCATACCCTGCCAACTTAGGGCGAACAAAGCAAACACAAGGAGATGATAGACGGAGCGCTGAAACTTTTCAGACACTCATCCCCAGTCACAGATTTGGGTTGAATCCATCATCGTTCTTTAGCTCACTTTGCCACCCCAGTTCAGACACAGCTATATGCAAATCAGTCTTGACCCTGTGCCTCATGGCAACAGTCCAACCCGAACTGCCAAGCCATGTCTTCCCTGGACCGGAAACAAACATCCTGGGACCAGTTTCGGGCTAACTGCCCTCTTCAGCCAGGCTAGCATGAATCCAGTGGCAAAGTGAGCAAGGGACCCACATCTGGGCATACCCTCCCAACTTTGGGTGAACAAAGCAAACACAAGGAGATGATGGACGGAGCTCTGAAACTTTTCAGACACTCACCCCAGTCACAGATCTGGGTTGAATCCATCATTGTTCTTTAGCTCACTTTGCCACCCCAATTCAGACACAGCTATATGCAAATCAGATTTGACCCAGTGCCTCATGGGCACAGTCCAGCCCGAACTGCCAAGCCATGTCTTCCCTGTCCGGAAACAAGCATCCTGGGACCGGTTTCGGGCTAACAGCCCTCATCAGCCAGGCTAGCTTGAATCCAGTGGCAAAGTGAGCAAGTGACCCACGTCTGGGCATACCCTACCAAATTAGGGCGAACAAAGCAAACACAAGGAGATGATGGACGGAGCACTGAAACTTTTCAGACACTCGCCCCCAGTCACAGATCTGGGTTGAATCCATCATCTTTCTTTAGCTCACTTTGCCACCCCAGTTCAGACACAGCTATATGCAAATCAGTCTTGACCCTGTGCCTCATTGCAACAGTCCAGCCCGAACTGCCAAGCCATGTCTTCCCTGGACCGTAAACAAGCATCCTGGGACCGGTTTCGGGCTAACAGCCCTCATCAGCCAGGCTAGCTTGAATCCAGTGGCAAACTGAGCAAGGGACCCATGTCTGGGCATACCATGCCAACTTAGGGCGAACAAAGCAAACACAAGGAGATGATGGACGGAGCGCTGAAACTTTTCAGACACTGATCCCCAGTCACAGATTTTGGTTGAATACGTCATCGTTCTTTAGCTCACTTTGCCACCCCAGTTCAGACACAGCTATATGCAAATCAGTCTTGACCCTGTGCCTCTTGGGAACAGTCCAGCCCGAACTGCCAAACCATGTCTTCCCTGGACCGGAAACAAGAATCCTGGGACTGGTTTTGGACTAACAGCCCTCATCAGCCAGGATAGCTTGAATCCAGTTGCAAATTGAGCAAGGGACCCACGTCTGGGCATACCCTGCCAACTTAGGGCGAACAAAGCAAACACAAGGAGATGATGGACGGAGCGCTGAAACTTTTCAGACACTCACCCCCAGTCACAGATCTGGGTTGAATCCATCATCGTTCTTTAGCTCACTTTGCCTCCCCAGTTCAGACACAGCTATATGCAAATCAGTCTTGACCCTGTGCCTCATGGGTACAGTCCAGCCCGAACTGCCAAACCATGTCTTCGCTGGACCGGATATAAGCATCCTGGGACTGGTTTTGGGCTAACAGCCCTCATCAGCCAGGCTAGCTTGAATCCAGTTGCAAATTGAGCAAGGGACCCACGTCTGGGCATACCCTGCCAACTTAGGGCGAACAAAGCAAACACAAGGAGACGATGGACAGAGCGCTGAAACTTTTCAGACACTCACTCCCAGTCACAGATCTGGGTTGAATCCATCATCGTTCTTTAGCTCACTTTGCCACCCCAGTTCAGACACAGCTATATGCAAATCAGTCGTGACCCTGTGCCTCATGGGAACAGTCCAGCCCGAACTGCCAATCCATTTCTTCCCTGGACCGGAAACAAGCATCCTGGGACCAGTTTCGGGCTAACTGCCCTCATCAGCCAGGCTAGCTTGAATCCAGTGGCAAAGTGAGCAAGGGACCAACGTCTGGGCATACCCTGCCAACTGCGGGTGAATAAAGCAAACACAAGGAGATGATGGACGGAGCGCTGAAACTTTTCAGACCTCACCCCCAGTCACAGATCTGGGTTGAATCCATCATTGTTCTTTAGCTCACTTTGCCACCCCAATTCAGACACAGCTATAGGCAAATCAGATTTGACCCAGTGCCTCATGCGCACAGTCCAGCCCGAACTGCCAAGCCATGTCTTCCCTGGACCGGAAACAAGCATCCTGGGACCGGTTTCGGGCTAACAGCCCTCATCAGCCAGGCTAGCTTGAATCCAGTGGCAAAGTGAGCAAGTGACCCCCGTCTGGGCATACCCTACCAAATTAGGGCGAACAAAGCAAACACAAGGAGATGATGGACGGAGCTCTGAAACTTTTCAGACACTCGCCCCCCGGTCACAGATCTGGGTTGAATCCATCATCGTTCTTTAGCTCACTTTGCCACCCCAGTTCAGACACAGCTATATACAAATCAGTCTTGTCCCTGTGCCTCATGGGAACAGTCCTGCCTGAACTGCCAAGCCATGTCTTCCCTGGACCGGAAACAAGCATCCTGGGACCGGTTTTGGGCTAACTGCCCACATCAGCCAGGCTAGCTTTAATCCAGTGGCAAAGTGAGCAAGGGACCCATGTCTGGGCATACCCTGCCAACTTAGGGCAAACAAAGCAAACACAAGGAGATGATGGACGGAGCGCTGAAACTTTTCAGAAACTCACCCCCAGTCACAGATCTGGGTTGAATTCATCATCATTCTTTAGCCCACTTTGCCACCCCAGTTCAGACACAGCTATATGCAAATCAGTCTTGACCCTGTGCCTCATTGAAACAGTCCAGCCCGAACTGCCAAGCCATGTCTTCCCTGGACCGTAAACAAGCATCCTGGGACCAGTTTCGGGCTAACAGCCCTCATCAGCCAGGCTAGCTTGAATCCAGTGGCAAAGTGAGCAAGGGACCCATGTCTGGGCATACCCTGCCAACTTAGGGTGAACAAAGCAAACACAAGGAGATGATAGACGGAGCGCTGAAACTTTTCAGACACTCATCCCCAGTCACAGATTTGGGTTGAATCCATCATCGTTCTTTAGCTCACTTTGCCACCCCAGTTCAGACACAGCTATATGCAAATCAGTCTTGACCCTGTGCCTCATGGCAACAGTCCAACCCGAACTGCCAAGCCATGTCTTCCCTGGACCGGAAACAAACATCCTGGGACCAGTTTCGGGCTAACTGCCCTCATCAGCCAGGCTAGCTTGAATCCAGTGGCAAAGTGAGCAAGGGACCCACATCTGGGCATACCCTCCCAACTTAGGGTGAACAAAGCAAACACAAGGAGATGATGGACGGAGCGCTGAAACTTTTCAGACACTCACCCCAGTAACAGATCTGGGTTGAATTCATCATTGTTCTTTAGCTCACTTTGCCACCCCAATTCAGACACAGCTATATGCAAATCAGATTTGACCCAGTGCCTCATTGAAACAGTCCAGCCCGAACTGCCAAGCCATGTCTTCCCTGGACCGTAAACAAGCATCCTGGGACCGGTTTCGGGCTAACAGCCCTCATCAGCCAGGCTAGCTTGAAATCCAGTGGCAAAGTGAGCAAGGGACCCATGTCTGGGCATACCCTGCCAACTAAGGGCGAACAAAGCAAACACAAGGAGATGATGGACTGAGCGCTGAAACTTTTCAGACACTCATCCCCAGTCACAGATTTAGGTTGAATACGTCATCGTTCTTTAGCTCACTTTGCCACCCCAGTTCAGACACAGCTATATGCAAATCAGTCTTGACCCTGTGCCTCTTGGGAACAGTCCAGCCCGAACTGCCAAACCATGTCTTCCCTGGACCGGAAACAAGAATCCTGGGACTGGTTTTGGACTAACAGCCCTCATCAGCCAGGCTAGCTTGAATCCAGTTGCAAATTGAGCAAGGGACCCACGTCTGGACATACCCTGCCAACTTAGGGTGAACAAAGCAAACACAAGGAGACGATGGACAGAGCGCTGAAACTTTTCAGACACTCACTCCCAGTCACAGATCTGGGTTGAATCCATCATCGTTCTTTAGCTCACTTTGCCACCCCAGTTCAGACACAGCTATATGCAAATCAGTCGTGACCCTGTGCCTCATGGGAACAGTCCAGCCCGAACTGCCAATCCATTTCTTCCCTGGACCGGAAACAAGCATCCTGGGACCAGTTTTGAGCTAACTGCCCTCATCAGCCAGGCTAGCTTGAATACAGTGGCAAAGTGAGCAAGGGACCAACGTCTGGGCATACCCTGCCAACTGAGGGTGAATAAAGCAAACACAAGGAGATGATGGACGGAGCGCTGAAACTTTTCAGACCTCACCCCCAGTCACAGATCTGGGTTGAATCCATCATCGTTGTTTACCTCACTTTGCCACCCCAGTTCAGACACAGCTATATGCAAATCAGTCTTGACCCTATGCCTCATGGGAACAGTCCAGCCCGAACTGCCAAGCCATGTCTTCCCTGGACTGGAAACAAGCATCCTGGGACCGGTTTCGGGCTAACAGCCCTCATCAGCCAGGCTAGCTTGAATCCAGTGGCAAAGTGAGCAAGGGACCCACGTCTGGGCAAAACCTGCCAACTTAGGGCGAACAAAACCAACACAAGGAGATGATGGACGGAACGCTGAAACTTTTCAGACACTCAACCCCAGTCATAGATCTGGGTTGAATTCATCATCATTCTTTAGCTCACTTTGCCACCCCAGTTCAGACACAGCTACGTGAAAATCAGTCTTGACCATGTGCCTCATGGGAACAGTCCAACCCGAACTGCCAATCCATGTCTTCCCTGGACTGGAAACAAGCATCCTGGGACCGGTTTTGGGCTAACAGCCCTCATCAGCCAGGCTAGCTTGAATCCAGTGGCAAAGTGCGCAAGGGACCCACGTCTGGGCATACCCTGCCAACTTAGGGCGAGCAAAGCAAACACAAGGAGATGATGGACGGAGCGCTGAAACTTTTCAGACACTCACCCCCAGTCACAGATCTGGGTTGAATCCATCATCGTTCTTTAGCTCACTTTGCCACCCCAGTTCAGACACAGTCATATGCAAATCAGTCTTGACCCTGTGCCTCATGGGAACAGTCCAACCCGAACTGCCAAGCCATGTCTTCCCTGGACTGGAAACAAGCATCCTGGCACCGATTTCGGGCTAACAGCCCTCATCAGCCAGGCTAGCTTGAATCCAGTGGCAAAGTGAGCAAGGGACCCACGTCTGGGCATACCCTCCCAAATTAGGGTGAACAAAGCAAACACAAGGAGATGATGGACGGAGCACTGAAACTTTTCAGACACGCACCCCCAGTCACAGATCTGGTTTGAATCCATCATCGTTCTTTAGCTCACTTTGCCACCCCAGTTCAGACTCAGCTATATGCAAATCAGTCTTGACCCTGTGCCTCATGGGAACAGTCCAGCCCGAACTGCCAAGCCATGTCTTCCCTGGACCGGAAACAAGCATCCTGGGACCGGTTTCGGGCTAACAGCCCTCATGAGCCAGGCTAGCTTGAATCCAGTGGCAAAGTGAGCAAGGGACCTACGTCTGGGCATACCCTGCCAACTTAGGGCGAACAAAGCAAACACAAGGAGATGATGGACGGAGCACTGAAACTTTTCAGACACGCACCCCCAGTCACAGATCTGGGTTGAATCCATCATCGTTCTTTAGCTCACTTTGCCACCCCAGTTCAGACTCAGCTATATGCAAATCAGTCTTGACCCTGTGCCTAATGGGAACAGTCCAGCCTGAACTGCCAAGCCATGTCTTCCCTGGACCGGAAACAAGCATCCTGGGACCCGTTGCGGGCTAACTGCCCACATCAGCCAGGCTAGCTTGAATCCAGTGGCAAAGTGAGCAAGGGACCCACGTATGGGCATACCCTGCCAACTTAGGGCGAACAAAGCAAACACAAGGAGATGATGGACGGAGCGCTGAAACGTTTCAGACACTCACCCCAGTCACAAATCTGGGTTGAATCCATCATCGTTCTTTAGCTCACTCTGCCACCCCAGTTCAGACACAGCTATATGCAAATCAGTCTTGACCCTGTGCCTCATGGGAACAGTCCAGCCCGAACTGCCAAGCCATGTCTTCCCTGGACCGGAAACAAGCATCCTGGGACCGGTTTCGGGCTAACAGACCTCATGAGCCAGGCTAGCTTGAATCCAGTGGCAAAGTGAGCAAGGGACCTACGTCTGGGCATACCCTGCCAACTTAGGGCGAACAAAGCAAACACAAGGAGATTTGTCACCCTAGTTCAGACACAGCTATATGCAAATTGTTGGACTTGGCCCTTTTTGGCAGGTTCACCCTGAAACTTTTTGCATTCTCCTAGCCTTTTTTGTGACAGAGTGTTGGTGGTTTTAGGCCTTTAGGCACTTTAGCACTATGGTCCAGTGTAAAGTGCGTGCGCTCTCTGTGTTACATTAGTGAGATTGGCCTGCCCTCCCATAGGAATGCATTGGGGATTCCCTGATCAGTGTGTGTCAGTGGTAATTCATGGTATGGGAGGAGCAGAGGGGTCGAGTTTGGTATGTATGAAATTGTGAGAATAAATGCTGCGCAATGGTGTGCGCAGATTTCTTATGACTATGGGAGAAATGCCACTTTTAGAAGTTGGCATTTCTGTGTGCTATGTGTCTGCCTGCCTGATGTGAATTGCATGTCTGGCTTGTGAGTGACAGGGGCTGGGAGGTGTGTGTGTCTCCAGGAGGGGCAGGGTGAGTCAGTGCTGGGCTGAATAGGACATCTGTGCTGGGAGTAGTGGGAGGAGTAATCCCCTGACTCTGAATAGGATTGTGCCTGCCCTGTACAATGCTGGCTCCGCCCCCTGTGGTGTGTCTGATCACCTAGCCCCCACCTGACAAAGGGGAAGAGGAGCATGCAAAACAAAATGCTCCAATTCCCCCCTGAACCAGTTGCATCTGGTTCCCCCATGCCCTGCACTACTGACAAAAGATTATGTGGTATAAATATAGGGGCTGTGACCCCATGAACATGTTCTCTCTTCTGGTGCTATTCCTGATCCTGCTGGGGCGTGCTGCTGCTGGGGCCCAGGAGGAACCGCCATGAGGGCTTGCCTCCCTGGGCCCAGCTATGCCCCAGGGACCTTTTGCTTCTTTCTATCCTCTAAGGACTTCTGTATTGCCCTTGCACCCTGGGAGCGCGTTTTTCCACTTCTGCCAAGGAAAAGGAGCACGAAGGCTTCGCTGCGCTGAGCTGCGATCTTTCCCAAGGGAATCCTGATGTGGGAATTCCCCCTAATGGAGGGGAGGGAAGCGGGAGCCCACCCCGCATTTTGCCTGCTTAAGCGGGAGCCCACCCCGCATTTTGCCTGCTTAAGCGGGTGCCCACCCCGCTTGATGGAGATTCGAGAGTTGCGGGTGCCCACCCCGCTTATGCTGTTATTTTAATTGCAGGTGCCCACCCCGCTTATGCTCTTATTTTTAGGCGGGTGCCCACCCCGCTTGAGTGCTAGTTGTGGCGGGTGCCCACCCCGCCATTGTCTTACTTAAGACGGGAGCCTACCCCGTATTGCCGCAAAAAGGTGCAGCTGGCCGCCGCAGCGCGACCCGGAAGTCAGGCGAGTTGCCTGACTCTGGGCGGAGCAACGACCGGAAGGAGGAAGTGCCGCCGGCCACCTAGGGCCATCCGGAGCCTTGCGGGCTCCACCGTGAAGTCCCGGTCCCAGAAGGGGGACCGGGCGAAGAGAAGCCAAGGACAGGAAGTGCGGCGGACTGCGGGGCTCCCGTGAGCGTGAGGGAGCCCCGCATACAGCAACGGTGTGGCTGGATTCCAGGCGGGGGCTCTCATGAGCAGAGAGAGCCCCGTGTGTTGCTGCCCTGGTGTGTGCAGAGAATGCCGGTGACCGGAGGAGGCAGAAAGCCGCGTTGGGACTCCGGTGAGAGGGGCCACATTGGGAGTCCGGTGGGGGGGGTATGTCGGGGCACATTGTCGGTGCCCGCCCCCTGATTGTTCTTTACAGCTGCCCCGCTAGACAGAGGGCAGCTGCAACGCCAGCAAAGGTTACTTTGGGAGTCCCAGAGTGGGGATTCCATGGCATGGAGAGTGCCAGTGCTCAACTCTCTTTGGGGGCAGTTTTGTTTAAAGAGCCCCAGAGAGGGGCTTCATGAGTGGCACATTGTTGTTAGAGGACCCTGAAGGGCCCGTGCTTTGTCCTATTTGGCCATTCTTACAGCTGCCCCGCTTGCTAGAGGGCAGCTGCCACGTTTTGGGGGCAATTTGGTTTAGAGAGGCCCAGTGGGGCTGAAGAGGCACAGATGTGCCAGGCCCCTTTATTTGGCTTATTGACAGCTGCGCCACACCAGCGCTGGCAGCTACAACGGTTGTGGCATATTTGCTCAGAGGGCACAGAGAGTGCCCAGGCCTACAATTCATCCCAGCTGCACGGCAATTAGCGGCAGCTGCACCGTTTAGGCGGACATTTCTTTGGCAGGCATTTTTGAGTAAGATAGGAGTGAGATGCACTCCTCTGCCCCAGCGCAATGGCGCACTTTGGATTCCGCTGCCTTGGCAGCAGCCCTGACATTTTGGACATAGGACATTTGAGCACCATCAAGAAGGCCAGTTGGCCAGGGGGACTGTTAGGTTTGTAGGGCGCAAGGCCCTAAAGTGATTTATGTGGTGCTAGGAAATGTGATTCATGTCCTGAGAGTTATGCACCGGGATTTATTACTCTACTGTGGTTTATGTTATGAGGTTTGGCATATGTTGATTTATGCTGTGGGGTTACTGTCTAATGCGTTTAGACTTATGAGATGATTGCATAATGTGTTTATGCTGGTGAGGTTGGCGCAGAATGTATTTCACGCCTAAATGTGATACTGTGCATAATATGGTTTATGTTACAGGATGATGCTGAGTACAGTGTTGGCTAGTGATTACTGGTTGTGTTCTACGTTTATGATATGTCCTACATTTACTAAGTTCACTTTGTGATGGTTCTGACAATGGTCCAGATGGCCCTGTCAGGTGTACATAATCCCTTGTAGATATTACCTAGTGCCAGGTGGCACAATGTATATTATGTGATTACTATTCTAATGTGTTATGAGAATACAAAGGCTATTTTTGATATAACCTTATGTGGAGTTCCTTTTGTGGTGTGCCTGGTATGTTGTTGCTGTGTGCGTGTTGCGCAAACGCTTTACACATTGCCTCCGGGATAGGCCTGACTGCTCGTGCCAAGCTACCAAGGGGGTGAGCAGGGGTTATCTTCGGCGTGTAACTCCCTTGCCCTGACTAGAGTGGTGGTCTCTGCCTGGCTTTGGCGCAAGCCTTAGCCAACCAGAGATCCCATTTTTAACACAAATCAGTCTTGACCCTGTGCCTCATGGGAACAGTCCAGCCCGAACTGCCAAGCCATGTCTTCCCTGGACCGGAAACAAGCATCCTGGGACCCGTTTCGGGCTAACAGCCCTCATCAGCCAGGCTAGCTTGAATCCAGTGGCAAAGTGAGCAAGAAACACACGTCTGGGCATACCCTGCCAATTTAGGGTGAACAAAGCCAACACAAGGAGATGATGGACGGAGCGCTGAAACTTTTCAGACACTCACCCCCAGTCACAGATCTGGGTTGAATCCATCATCGTTCTTTAGCTCACTTTGCCACCCCAGTTCAGACACAGCTATATGCAAATCAGTCGTGACCCTGTGCCTCATGGGAACAGTCCGGCCCGAACTGCCAATCCATTTCTTCCCAGGACCGGAAACAAGCATCCTGGGACCAGTTTCGGGCTAACTGCCCCCATCAGCCAGGCTAGCTTGAATCCAGTGGCAAAGTCAGCAAGGGACCAACGTCTGAGCATATCCTGCCAACTTAGGGCGAATAAAGCAAACACAAGGAGTTGATGGACCGAGCGCTGAAACTTTTCAGACCTCACCCCCAGTCACAGATCTGGGTTGAAACCATCATCGTTGTTTACCTCACTTTGCCACCCCAGTTCAGACACAGCTATATGCAAATCAGTCTTGACCCTATGCCTCATGGGAACAGTCCAGCCCGAACTGCCAAGCCATGTCTTCCCTGGACTGGATACAAGCATCCTGGGACCGGTTTCGGACTAACAGCCCTCATCAGCCAAGCTAGCTTGAATCCAGTGGCAAAGTGAGCAAGGGACCCACGTCTGGGCAAACCCTGCCAACTTAGGGCGAACAAAGCCAACACAAGGAGATGATGGACGGAGCGCTGAAACTTTTCAGACACTCAACCCCAGTCACAGATCTGGGTTGAAATCATCATCATTCTTTAGCTCACTTTCCCACCCCAGTTCAGACACAGCTATGTGCAAATCAGTCTTGACCCTGTGCCTCATGGGAACAGTCCAGCCCGAACTGCCAAGCCATGTCTTCCCTGGACCGGAAACAAGCATCCTGGGACCGGTTTCAGGCTAACAGCCCTCATCAGCCAGGCTAGCTTGAATCCAGTGGCAAAGTGCGCAAGGGACCCACGTCTGGGCATACCCTGCCAACTTAGGGCGAGCAAAGCAAACACAAGGAGATGATGGACGGAGCGCTGAAACTTTTCAGACACTCACCCCAAGTCACAGATCTGGGTTGAATCCATCATTGTTCTTTAGCTCACTTTACCACCCCAGTTCAGACACAGCTATATGCAAATCAGTTTTGACCCTGTGCCTCATGGGAACAGTCCAGCCCTATCTGTCAAGCCATGTCTTCCCTGGACCGGAAACAAGCATCCTGGGACCGGTTTCAGGCAAACAGCCCTCATCAGCCAGGCTAGCTTGAATCCAGTGGCAAAGTCAGCAAGTGACCCACGTCTGGGCATACCCTGCCAAATTAGGGCGAACAAAGCAAACACAAGGAGATGATGGACGGAGCGCTGAAACTTTTCAGACACTCACCCCCAGTCACAGATCTGGGTTGAATCCATCATTGTTCTTTAGCTCACTTTGCCACCCCAGTTCAGACACAGCTATAAGCAAATCAGTCTTGACCCTGTGCCTCATGGGAACAGTCCAGCTTGAACTGCCAAGCCATGTCTTCCCTGGACCGGAAACAAGCATCCTGGGACCGGTTTCGGGCTAACAGCCCTCATCAGCCAGGCTAGCTTGAATCCAGTGGCAAAGTGAGCAAGCGACCCACGTCTGGGCATACCCTGCCAAATTAGGGCGAACAAAGCAAACACAAGGAGATGATGGACTGAGCGCTGAAACTTTTCAGACACTCGCCCCCAGTCACAGATCTGGGTTGAATCCATCATCGTTCTTTAGCTCACTTTGCCACCCCAGTTCAGACACAGCTATAGGCAAATCAGTCTTGACCCTGTGCCTCATGGGAACAGTCCAGCCCGAACTGCCAAGCCATGTCTTCCCTGGACCGGAAACAAGCATCCTGGGACCGGTTTCGGGGCCAACTGCCCTCATCAGCCAGGCTAGCTTGAATCCAGTGGCAAAGTGAACAAGGGACCCACGTCTGGGCATACCCTGCCAACTTAGGGCGAACAAAGCAAACACAAGGAGATGATGGACGGAGCACTGAATCTTTTCAGACACGCACCCCCAGTCACAGATCTGGGTTGAATCCATCATCGTTCTTTAGCTCACTTTGCCACCCCAGTTCAGACACAGCTATATGCAAATCAGTCTTGACCCTGTGCCTAATGGGAACAGTCCAGCCCAAACTGCCAAGCCATGTCTTCCCTGGACCGGAAACAAGCATCCTGGGACCGGTTTCGGGCTAACTGCCCACATCAGCCAGGCTAGCTTGAATCCAGTGGCAAAGTGAGCAAGGGACCCACGTATGGGCATACCCTGCCAACTTAGGGCGAACAAAGCAAACACAAGGAGATGATGGACGGAGTGCTGAAACTTTTCAGACACTCACCCTAGTCACAGATCTGGGTTGAATCCATCATCGTTCTTTAGCTCACTCTGCCACCCCAGTTCAGACACAGCTATATGCAAATCAGTCTTGACCCTGTGCCTCATGGGAAAAGTCCAGCCCGAACTGCCAAGCCATGTCTTCCCTGGACCGGAAACAAGCATCCTGGGACCGGTTTCGGGCTAACAGCCCTCATGAGCCAGGCTAACTTGAATCCAGTGGCAAAGTGAGCAAGGGACCTACGTCTTGGCATACCCTGCCAACTTAGGGCGAACAAAGCAAACACAAGGAGATTTGTTACCCCAGTTCAGACATAGCTATATGCAAATTGTTGGACTTGGCCCTTTTTGGCAGGTTCACCCCGAAACTTTTTGCATTCTCCTAGCCTTTTTTGTGACAGAGTGTTGGTGGTTTTAGGCCTTTAGGCACTTTAGCACTATGGTCCAGTGTAAAGTGCGTGCACTCTCTGTGTTACATTAGTGAGATTGGCCTGCCCTTCCATAGGAATGCATTGGGGATTCCCTGATCAGTGTGTGTCAGTGGTAATTCATGGTATGGGAGGAGCAGAGAGGTCGAGTTTGGTGTGTATGAAATTGTGAGAATAAATGCTGCGCAATGGTGTGCGCAGTTTTATTATGACTATGGGAGAAATGCCACTTTTAGAAGTTGGCATTTCTGTGTGCTATGTGTCTGCCTGCCTGATGTGAATTGCATGTCTGGCTTGTGAGTGACAGGGGCTGGGAGGTGTGTGTGGCTCCAGGAGGGGCAGGGTGAGTCAGTGCTGGGCTGAATAGGACATCTGTGCTGGGAGTAGTGGGAGGAGTAATCCCCTGACTCTGAATAGGATTGTGCCTGCCCTGTACAATGCTGGCTCCGCCCCCTGTGGTGTGTCTGATCACCTAGCCCCCTCCTGACAAAGGGGAAGAGGAGCTTGCAAAACAAAATGCTCCAATTCCCCCCTGAACCAGTTGCATCTGGTTCCCCTATGCCCTGCACTACTGACAAAAGATTATGTGGTATAAATATAGGGGCTGTGACCCCATGAACATGTTCTCTCTTCTGGTGCTGTTCCTGATCCTGCTGGGGCGTGCTGCTGCTGGGGCCCAGGAGGAACCGCCATGAGGGCTTGCCTCCCTGTGCCCAGCTATGCCCCAGGGACCTTTTGCTTCTTTCTATCCTCTAAGGACTTCTGTATTGCCCTTGCACCCTGGGAGCGCGTTATTCCACTTCTGCCAAGGAAAAGGAGCACGAGGGCTTCGCTGCGCTGAGCTGCGATCTTTCCAAAGGGAATCCCGATGTGGGAATTCCCCCTAATGGAGGGGAGGGAAGCGGGAGCCCACCCCGCATTTTGCCTGCTTAAGCGGGAGCCCACGCCGCATTTTGCCTGCTTAAGCGGGAGTCCACCCCGCTTGATGGAGATTCGAGAGTTGCGGGTGCCCACCCCGCTTCTGCTGTTATTTTAATTGCAGGTGCCCACCCTGCCTATGCTCTTATTTTTAGGCGGGTGCCCACCCCGCTTGAGTGCTAGTTGCGGTGAGTGCCCACCCCGCCATTTTCTTACTTAAGACGGGAGCCTACCCCGTATTGCCTCAAAAAGGTGCAGCCGGCCGCCGCAGCGCGACCTGGAAGTCAGGCGAGCTGCCTGACTCTGGGCGGAGCAACGACCGGAAGGAGGAAGTGCCGCCGGCCGCATAGGGCCATCCGGAGCCTTGCGGGCTCCACTGTGAAGTCCCGGTCACAGAAGGGGGATCGGGCGAAGAGAAGCCAAGGAAGGGAAGTGCGGCAGACTGCGGGGCTCCCGTGAGCGTGAGGGAGCCCGGCGTACAGCAACGGTGTGGCCGGATTCCAGGCGGGGGCTCTCATGAGCAGAGAGAGCCCCGTGTGTTGCTGCCCTGGTGTGAGCAGAGAACGCCGGTGACCGGAGGAGGCAGAAAGCAGCGTTGGGACTCCGGTGAGTGGGGCCACGTTGGGAGTCCGGTGGGGGGGAGTATGTCGGGGCACATTGTCGGTGCCAGCCCCCTGATTGTTCTTTACAGCTGCCCCGCTAGACAGAGGGCAGCTGCAACGCCAGCAAAGGTTACTTTGGGAGTCCCAGAGTGGGGATTCCACGGCATGGAGAGTGCCAGTGCTCATCTCTCTTTGGGGGCAGTTTTGTTTAAAGAGCCCCAGAGAGGGGCTTCATGAGTGGCACATTGTTGTTAGAGGGCCCTGAAGGGCCTGTGCTTTGCCCTATTTGGCCATTCTTACAGCTGCCCCGCTTGCTAGAGGGCAGCTGCCACGTTTTGGGGGCAATTTGGTTTAGAGAGGCCCAGTGGGGCTGAAGAGGCACAGATGTGCCAGGCCCCTTTACTTGGCTTATTGACAGCTGCGCCGCACCAGCGCGGGCAGCTACAACGGTTGTGGCATATTTGCTCAGAGGGCACAGAGAGTGCCCAGGCCTACAATTCATCCCAGCTGCATGGCAATTAGCGGCAGCTGCACGGTTTAGGCGGACATTTCTTTGGGGGGCATTTTTTAGTAAGATAGGAGTGAGATGCACTCCTCTGCCCCAGCGCAATGGTGCACTTTGGATTCCGCTGCCTTGGCAGCAGCCCTGACATTTTGGACATAGGACATTTGAGCACCATCGAGAAGGCCAGTTGGCCAGGGGGACTGTTAGGTTTGTATGGCGCCAGGCCCTAAAGTGATTTATGTGGTGCTAGGAAATGTGATTCATGTCCTGAGAGTTATGCACCGTGATTTATGCCTCTACTGTGGTTTATGTTATGAGGGTTGGCATATGGTGATTTATGCTGTGGGGTTACTGTCTAATGCGTTTAGACTTATGAGATGATTGCATAATGTGTTTATGCTGGTGAGGTTGGCGCAGAATGTATTTCACGCCTAAATGTGATATTGTGCATAATATGGTTTATGTTACAGGATGATGCTGAGTACAGTGTTGGCCAGTGATTACTGGTTGTGTTCTACGTTTATGATATGTCCTACATTTACTAAGTTCACTTTGTGATGGTTCTGACAGTGGTCCAGATGGCCCTGTCAGGTGTACATAATCCCTTGTAGATATTACCTAGTGCCAGGTGGCACAATGTATATTATGTGATTACTATTCTAATGTGTTATGAGAATACAAAGGCTATTTTTGATATAACCTTATGTGGAGTTCCTTTTGTGGTGTGCCTGGTATGTTGTTGCTGTGTGCGTGTTGTGCAAACGCTTTACACATTGCCTCCGGGATAGGCCTGACTGCTCGTGCCAAGCTACCAAGGGGGTGAGCAGGGGTTATCTTCGGCGTGTAACTCCCTTGCCCTGACTAGAGTGGTGGCCTCTGCCTGGCTTTGGCGCAAGCCTTAGCCAACCAGAGATCCCATTTCTAACACAAATCAGTCTTGACCCTGTGCCTCATGGGAACAGTCCAGCCCGAACTGCCAAGCCATGTCTTCCCTGGACCGGAAACAAGCATCCTGGGACCGGTTTTGGGCTAACAGCCCTCATCAGCCAGGCTAGCTTTAATCCAGTTGCAAAGTGAGCAAGGGACCCACGTCTGGGCATACCCTGCCAAATTAGGGCGAACAAAGCAAACACAAGGAGATGATGGACGGATCGCTGAAACTTTTCGGACACTCACCCACTGTCACAGATCTGGGTTGAATCCATCATCGTTCTTTAGCTCACTTTGCCACCCCAGTTCAGACACAGCTATATGCTAATCAGTCTTGACCCTGTGCCTCATGGGAACAGTCCAGCCGGAACTGCCAAGCCATGTCTTCCCTGGACCGGAAACAAGCATCCTGGGACCGGTTTCGGGCTAACAGCCCTCATCAGCCAGGCTAGCTTGAATCCAGTGGCAAAGTGAGCAAGGGACACACGTCTGGGCATACCCTGCCAACTTAGGGCGAACAAAGCCAACACAAGGAGATGATGGACGGAGCGCTGAAAGTTTTCAGACACTCACCCCCAGTCACAGTTCTGGGTTGAATCCATCATCGTTCTTTAGCTCACTTTGCCACCCCAGTTCAGACACACCTATATGCAAATCAGTCTTGACCCTGTGCCTCATGGGAACAGTCCAGCCCAAACTGCCAAGCCATGTCTTCCCTGGACCGTAAACAAGCATCCTGGGACCGGTTTTGGGCTAACAGCCCTCATCAGCCAGGCTAGCTTGCATCCAGTGGCAAAGTGAGCAAGGGACCCACGTCTGGGCATACCCTGCCAACTTAGGGCGAACAAAGCAAACACAAGGAGATGATGGACGGAGCGCTGAAACTTTTCAGACACTGACCCCCAGTCACAGATCTGGGCTGAATCCATCATCGTTCTTTATTTCACTTTGCCACCCCAGTTCAGACACAGCTATATGCAAATCAGCCTTGACCCTCTGCCTCATGGGAACAGTCCAGCCCGAACTGCCAAGCCATGTCTTCCCTGGACCGGAAACAAGCATCCTGGGACCGGTTTCGGGCTAACTGCCCTCATCAGTCAGGATAGCTTGAATCCAGTGGCAAAGTGAGCAAGGGACCCACGTCTGGGCATACCCTGCCAACTTAGGGCGAACAAAGCAAACACAAGGAGATGATGGACGGAGCGCTGAAACTTTTCAGACACTCACCCCCAGTCACATATCTGGGTTGAATCCATCATCGTTCTTTAGCTCACTTTGACACCCCAGTTCAGACACAGCTATATGCAAATCAGTCTTGACCCTATGCCTCATGGGAACAGTCCAGCCCGAACTGCCAAGCCATGTCTTCCCTGGACCGGAAACAAGCATCCTGGGACCGGTTTCGGGCTAACAGCCCTCATCAGCCAGGCTAGCTTGAATCCAGTGGCAAAGTGAGCAAGGGACCAACGTCTGGGCATAACCTGCCAACTTAGGGAGAACAAAGCAAACACAAGGAGATGATGGACGGATCGCTGAAACTTTTCAGACCCTCACCCACAGTCACAGATCTGGGTTGAATCCATCATCGTTCTTTAGCTCACTTTGCCACCCCAGTTCAGACACAGCTATATGCAACTCAGTTTTGACCCTGTGCCTCATGGGAACAGTCCAGCCCGAACTGCCAAGCCATGTCTTCCCTGGACCGGAAACAAGCATCCTGGGACCCGTTTCGGGCTAACAGCCCTCATCAGCCAGGCTAGCTTGAATCCAGTGGCAAAGTGAGCAAGGGACACACGTCTGGGCATACCCTGCCAACTTAGGGCGAACAAAGCAAACACAAGGAGATGATGGACGGATCGCTGAAACTTTTCAGACACTCACCAACAGTCACAGATCTGGGTTGAATCCATCATCGTTCTTTAGCTCACTTTGCCACCCCAGTTCAGACACAGCTATATGCAAATCAGTCTTGACCCTGTGCCTCATGGGAACAGTCCAGCCCGAACTGCCAAGCCATGTCTTCCCTGGACCGTAAAAAGCATCCTGGGACCGGTTTCGGGCTAACAGCCATCATCAGCCAGGCTAGCTTGAATCCAGTGTCAAAGTGAGCAAGGGACCCACGTCTGGGCATACCCTGTCAACTTAGGGCGAAAAAAGCAAACACAAGAAGATGATGGACGGAGCGCTGAAACTTTTCAGACAATCACCCCCAGTCACAGATCTATGCTGTATCCATCATCGGTGTTTAGCTCACTTTGCTACCCAGGTTCAGACACAGCTATATGCAAATCAGTCTTGACCCTGTGCCTCATGGGAACAGTCCAGCCCGAACTGCCAAGCCATGTCTTCCCTGGACCGGAAACAAGCATCCTGGGACAAGTTTCGGGCTAACAGCCCTCATCAGCAAGGCTAGCTTGAATCCAGTGGCAAAGTGAGCAAGGGGCCGCGTCTGGGCATACCCTGCCAACTTAGGGCGAACAAAGCAAACACAAGGAGATGATGGACGGAGCGCTGAAACTTTTCAGACACCTACCCCCAGTCACAGATCTGGGTTGACTCCATCATCGTTCTTTAGCTCACTTTGCCACCCCAGTTCAGACACAGCTATATGCAAATCAGTCTTGACCCTGTGCCACATGGGAACAGTCCAGCCCAAACTGCCAAGCCATGTCTTCCCTGGACCGTAAACAAGCATCCTGGGACCGGTTTTGGGCTAACAGCCCTCATCAGCCAGGCTAGCTTGCATCCAGTGGCAAAGTGAGCAAGGGACCCACGTCTGGGCATACCCTGCCAACTTAGGGCGAACAAAGCAAACACAAGGAGATGATGGACGGAGCGCTGAAACTTTTCAGACACTGACCCCCAGTCACAGATCTGGGCTGAATCCATCATCGTTCTTTATTTCACTTTGCCACCCCAGTTCAGACACAGCTATATGCAAATCAGCCTTGACCCTCTGCCTCATGGGAACAGTCCAGCCCGAACTGCCAAGCCATGTCTTCCCTGGACCGGAAACAAGCATCCTGGGACCGGTTTCGGGCTAACTGCCCTCATCAGCAAGGCTAGCTTGAATCCAGTGGCAAAGTGAGCAAGGGGCCGCGTCTGGGCATACCCTGCCAACTTAGGGCGAACAAAGTAAACACAAGGAGATGATGGACGGAGCGCTGAAACTTTTCAGACACCTACCCCCAGTCACATATCTGGGTTGACTCCATCATCGTTCTTTAGCTCACTTTGCCACCCCAGTTCAGACACAGCTATATGCAAATCAGTCTTGAACCTGTGCCTCATGGGAACAGTCCAGCCCGAACTGCCAAGCCATGTCTTCCCTGGACCGGAAACAAGCATCCTGGGACAAGTTTCGGGCTAACAGCCCTCATCAGCAAGGCCCGCTTGAATCCAGTGGCAAAGTGAGCAAGGGGCCGCGTCTGGGCATACCCTGCCAACTTAGGGCAAGCAAAGCAAACACATGGAGATGATGGACGAGGCGCTGAAACTTTTCAGACACTCACCCCCAGTCACAGATCTGGGTTGAAATCATCATTGTTCTTTAGCTCACTTTGCCACCCCAGTTCAGACACAGCTATATGCAAATCAGTCTTCATCCTGTGCCTCATGGGAACAGTCCAGCCCGAACTGCCAAGCCATGTCTTCCCTGGACCGGAAACAAGCATCGTTGGACCCGTTTCGGGCTAACAGCCCTCATCAGCCAGGCTAGCTTGAATCCAGTGGCAAAGTGAGCAAGGGACCCACGTCTGGGCATACCCTGCCAACTTAGGGCGAACAAAGCCAACACAAGGAGATGATGGGCCGAGCGCTGAAACTTTTCAGACACTCACCCACAGTCACAGATCTGGGTTGAATCCATCATCGTTCTTTAGCTCACTTTGCCATCCCAGTTCAGACACAGCTATATGCAAATCAGTCTTGACCCTGTGCCTCATGGGAACAGTCCAGCCCGAACTGCCAAGCCATGTCTTCCCTGGACCGGAAACAAGCATCCTGGGACCCGTTTCGGGCTAACAGCCCTCATCAGCCAGGCTAGCTTGAATCCAGTGGCAAAGTGAGCAAGGGACACACGTCTGGGCATACCCTGCCAACTTAGGGCGAACAAAGTAAACACAAGGAGATGATGGACGGAGCGCTAAAACTTTTAGACACTCACCCCAGTCACAGATCTGGGTTGAATCCATCATTGTTCTTTAGCTCCCTTTGCCACCCCAATTCAGACACAGCTATCTGCAAATCAGTTTTGACCCTGTGCCTCATGGGAATAGTCCAGCCCGAACTGCCAAGCCATGTCTTCCCTGGACCGGAAACAAGCATCCTGGGACCGGTTTTGGATAAGAGCCCTCATCAGCCAGCCTAGCTTGAATCCAGTGGCACAGTGAGCAAGCGACCCACGTCTGGGCATACCCTGCCAAATTAGGGCGAACAAAGCAAACACAAGGAGATGATCGACGGAGCGCTGAACCCTTTCAGACACTCACCCCCAGTCACAGATCTGGGTTGAATCCTTCATCGTTCTTTAGCTCACTTTGCCACCCCAGTTCAGACACAGCTATATACAAATCAGTCTTGACCCTGTGCCTCATGGGAACAGTCCAGCCCGAACTGCCAAGCCATGTTTTCCCTGGACCGGAAACAAGCATCCTGGGACCGGTTTCGGGCTAACTGCCCACATCAGCCAGGCTAGCTTGAATCCAGTAGCAAAGTGAGCAAGGGACCCACGTCTGTGCATTCCCTGCCAAGTTAGGGTGAACAAAGCAAACACAAGTAGATGATGGACGGAGCGCTGAAACTTTTCAGACAATCACCCCCAGTCACAGATCTGGGTTGAATCCATCATCGTTCTTTAGCTCACTTTGCCACCCCAGTTCAGACACAGCTATATACAAATCAGTCTTGATCCTGTGCCTCATGGGAACAGTCCAGCCCGAACTGCCAAGCCATGTCTTCCCTGGACCGGAAACAAGCATCGTTGGACCCGTTTCGGGCTAACAGCCCCCATCAGCCAGGCTAGCTTGAATCCAGTGGCAAAGTGAGCAAGGGACCCACGTCTGGGCATACCCTGCCAACTTAGGGCGAACAAAGCCAACACAAGGAGATGATGGGCCGAGTGCTGAAACTTTTCAGACACTCACCCACAGTCACAGATCTGGGTTGAATCCATCATCGTTCTTTAGCTCACTTTGCCATCCCAGTTCAGACACAGCTATATGCAAATCAGTCTTGATGCCTCATGGGAACAGGCATACCCTGCCAACTTAGGGCGAACAAAGCAAATACAAGGAAATGATGGACGGAGCGCTGAAACTTTTCATCTCCTTGTGTTTACTTTGTTCGCCCTAAGTTGACAGGGTATGCCTGTGCCTCATGGGAACAGTCCAGCCCGAACTGCCAAGCCATGTCTTCCCTGGACCGGAAACAAGCATCCTGGGACCCGTTTCGGGCTAACAGCCCTCATCAGCCAGGCTAGCTTGAATCCAGTGGCAAAGTGAGCAAGGGACACACGTCTGGGCATACCCTGCCAACTTAGGGAGAACAAAGTAAACACAAGGAGATGATGGACGGAGCGCTAAAACTTTTCAGACACTCACCCCAGTCACAGATCTGGGTTGAATCCATCATTGTTCTTTAGCTCCCTTTGCCACCCCAATTCAGACACAGCTATCTGCAAATCAATTTTGACCCTGTGCCTCATGGGAATAGTCCAGCCCGAACTGCCAAGCCATGTCTTCCCTGGACCGGAAACAAGCATCCTGGGACCGGTTTTGGATAACAGCCCTCATCAGCCAGCCTAGCTTGAATCCAGTGGCACAGTGAGCAAGCGACCCACGTCTGGGCATACCCTGCCAAATTAGGGCGAACAAAGCAAACACACGGAGATGATGGACGGAGCGCTGAACCCTTTCAGACACTCACCCCCAGTCACAGATCTGGGTTGAATCCATCATCGTTCTTTAGCTCACTTTGCCACCCCAGTTCAGACACAGCTATATACAAATCAGTCTTGACCCTGTGTCTCATGGGAACAGTCCAGCCCGAACTGCCAAGCCATGTTTTCCCTGGACCGGAAACAAGCATCCTGGGACCGGTTTCGGGCTAACTGCCCACATCAGCCAGGCTAGCTTGAATCCAGTAGCAAAGTGAGCAAGGGACCCACGTCTGGGCATTCCCTGCCAACTTAGGGCGATCTCTGCACACCCAAGTAGATGATGGACGGAGCGCTGAAACTTTTCAGACACTCACCCCCAGTCACAGATCTGGGTTGAATCCATCATCGTTCTTTAGCTCACTTTGCCACCCCAGTTCAGACACAGCTATATGCAAATCAGTCTTGACCCTGTGCCTCATGGGAACAGTCCAGCTCGGACTGCCAAGCCATGTCTTCCCTAGACCGGAAACAAGCATCCTGGGACCGGTTTCGGACTAACAGCCCTCATCAGCCAGGCTTGCTTGAATCCAGTGGCAAAGTGAGCAAGGGACCCACGTCTGGGCATACCCTGCCAACTTAGGGCGAACAAAGCAAACACAAGGAAATGATGGACGGAGCGCTGAAACTTTTCAGACACTCACCCCCAGTCACAGATCTGGGTTGAATCCATCATCGTTCTTTAGCTCACTTTGCCACCCCAGTTCGGACACAGCTATATGCAAATCAGTCTTGACCCTGTGCCTCATGGGAACAGTCCAGCCCGAACTGCCAAGCCATGTCTTCCCTGGACCGGAAACAAGCATCCTTGGACCGGTTTCGGACTAACAGCTCTCATCAGCCAGGCTAGCTTGAATCCAGTGGCAAAGTGAGCAAGGGACCCACGTCTGGGCATACCCTGCCAACTTAGGGCGAACAAAGCAAACACAAGGAAATGATGGACGGAGCGCTGAAACTTTTCAGACACTCACCCCCAGTCACAGATCTGGGTTGAATCCATCATCCTTCTTTAGCTCACTTTGCCACCCCAGTTCAGACACAGCTATATGCAAATCAGTCTTTACCCTGTGCCTCATGGGAACAGTCCAGCCCGAACTGCCAAGCAATGTCTCCCTTGACCGGAAACAAGCATCCTGGGACCGGTTTCGGGCTAACAACCTTCATCAGCCAGGATAGCTTGAATCAAGTGGCAAAGTGAGCAAGGGACCCATGTCTGGGCATACCCTGCCAACTTAGGGCGAACAAAGCAAACACATGGAGATGATGGACGAGGCGCTGAAACTTTTCAGACACTCACCCCCAGTCACAGATCTGGGTTGAAATCATCATTGTTCTTTAGCTCACTTTGCCACCCCAGTTCAGACACAGCTATATGCAAATCAGTCTTCATCCTGTGCCTCATGGGAACAGTCCAGCCCGAACTGCCAAGCCATGTCTTCCCTGGACCGGAAACAAGCATCGTTGGACCCGTTTCGGGCTAACAGCCCTCATCAGCCAGGCTAGCTTGAATCCAGTGGCAAAGTGAGCAAGGGACCCATGTCTGGGCATACCCTGCCAACTTAGGGCGAACAAAGCCAACACAAGGAGATGATGGGCCGAGCGCTGAAACTTTTCAGACACTCACCCACAGTCACAGATCTGGGTTGAATCCATCATCGTTCTTTAGCTCACTTTGCCATCCCAGTTCAGACACAGCTATATGCAAATCAGTCTTGACCCTGTGCCTCATGGGAACAGTCCAGCCCGAACTGCCAAGCCATGTCTTCCCTGGACCGGAAACAAGCATCCTGGGACCCGTTTCGGGCTAACAGCCCTCATCAGCCAGGCTAGCTTGAATCCAGTGGCAAAGTGAGCAAGGGACACACGTCTGGGCATACCCTGCCAACTTAGGGCGAACAAAGTAAACACAAGGAGATGATGGACGGAGCGCTAAAACTTTTTAGACACTCACCCCAGTCACAGATCTGGGTTGAATCCATCATTGTTCTTTAGCTCCCTTTGCCACCCCAATTCAGACACAGCTATCTGCAAATCAGTTTTGACCCTGTGCCTCATGGGAATAGTCCAGCCCGAACTGCCAAGCCATGTCTTCCCTAGACCGGAAACAAGCATCCTGGGACCGGTTTTGGATAAGAGCCCTCATCAGCCAGCCTAGCTTGAATCCAGTGGCACAGTGAGCAAGCGACCCACGTCTGGGCATACCCTGCCAAATTAGGGCGAACAAAGCAAACACAAGGAGATGATCGACGGAGCGCTGAACCCTTTCAGACACTCACCCCCAGTCACAGATCTGGGTTGAATCCTTCATCGTTCTTTAGCTCACTTTGCCACCCCAGTTCAGACACAGCTATATACAAATCAGTCTTGACCCTGTGTCTCATGGGAACAGTCCAGCCCGAACTGCCAAGCCATGTTTTCCCTGGACCGGAAACAAGCATCCTGGGACCGGTTTCGGGCTAACTGCCCACATCAGCCAGGCTAGCTTGAATCCAGTAGCAAAGTGAGCAAGGGACCCACGTCTGGGCATTCCCTGCCAACTTAGGGCGAACAAAGCAAACACAAGTAGATGATGGACGGAGCGCTGAAACTTTTCAGACACTCACCCCCAGTCACAGATCTGGGTTGAATCCATCATCGTTCTTTAGCTCACTTTGCCACCCCAGTTCAGACACAGCTATATGCAAATCAGTCTTGATCCTGTGCCTCATGGGAACAGTCCAGCCCGAACTGCCAAGCCATGTCTTCCCTGGACCGGAAACAAGCATCGTTGGACCCGTTTCGGGCTAACAGCCCTCATCAGCCAGGCTAGCTTGAATCCAGTGGCAAAGTGAGCAAGGGACCCACGTCTGGGCATACCCTGCCAACTTAGGGCGAACAAAGCCAACACAAGGAGATGATGGGCCGAGCGCTGAAACTTTTCAGACACTCACCCACAGTCACAGATCTGGGTTGAATCCATCATCGTTCTTTAGCTCACTTTGCCATCCCAGTTCAGACACAGCTATATGCAAATCAGTCTTGATGCCTCATGGGAACAGGCATACCCTGCCAACTTAGGCGAACAAAGCAAATACAAGGAAATGATGGACGGAGCGCTGAAACTTTTCATCTCCTTGTGTTTACTTTGTTCGCCCTAAGTTGACAGGGTATGCCTGTGCCTCATGGGAACAGTCCAGCCCGAACTGCCAAGCCATGTCTTCCCTGGACCGGAAACAAGCATCCTGGGACCCGTTTCGGGCTAACAGCCCTCATCAGCCAGGCTAGCTTGAATCCAGTGGCAAAGTGAGCAAGGGACACACGTCTGGGCATACCCTGCCAACTTAGGGAGAACAAAGTAAACACAAGGAGATGATGGACGGAGCGCTAAAACTTTTCAGACACTCACCCCAGTCACAGATCTGGGTTGAATCCATCATTGTTCTTTAGCTCCCTTTGCCACCCCAATTCAGACACAGCTATCTGCAAATCAATTTTGACCCTGTGCCTCATGGGAATAGTCCAGCCCGAACTGCCAAGCCATGTCTTCCCTGGACCGGAAACAAGCATCCTGGGACCGGTTTTGGATAACAGCCCTCATCAGCCAGCCTAGCTTGAATCCAGTGGCACAGTGAGCAAGCGACCCACGTCTGGGCATACTCTGCCAAATTAGGGCGAACAAAGCAAACACAAGGAGATGATGGACGGAGCACTGAACCCTTTCAGACACTCACCCCCAGTCACAGATCTGGGTTGAATCCATCATCGTTCTTTAGCTCACTTTGCCACCCCAGTTCAGACACAGCTATATACAAATCAGTCTTGACCCTGTGTCTCATGGGAACAGTCCAGCCCGAACTGCCAAGCCATGTTTTCCCTGGACCGGAAACAAGCATCCTGGGACCGGTTTCGGGCTAACTGCCCACATCAGCCAGGCTAGCTTGAATCCAGTAGCAAAGTGAGCAAGGGACCCACGTCTGGGCATTCCCTGCCAACTTAGGGCGAACAAAGCAAACACAAGTAGATGATGGACGGAGCGCTGAAACTTTTCAGACACTCACCCCCAGTCACAGATCTGGGTTGAATCCATCATCGTTCTTTAGCTCACTTTGCCACCCCAGTTCAGACACAGCTATATGCAAATCAGTCTTGACCCTGTGCCTCATGGGAACAGTCCAGCCCGAACTGCCAAGCCATGTCTTCCCTGGACCGGAAACAAGCATCCTGGGACCGGTTTCGGACTATCAGCCCTCATCAGCCAGGCTTGCTTGAATCCAGTGGCAAAGTGAGCAAGGGACCCACGTCTGGGCATACCCTGCCAACTTAGGGCGAACAAAGCAAACACAAGGAGATGATGGACTGAGCGCTAAAACTTTTCAGACACTCACCCCAGTCACAGATCTGGGTTGAATCCATCATTGTTCTTTAGCTCCCTTTGCCACCCCAATTCAGACACAGCTATCTGCAAATCAGTTTTGACCCTGTGCCTCATGGGAATAGTCCAGCCCGAACTGCCAAGCCATGTCTTCCCTGGACCGGAAACAAGCATCCTGGGACCGGTTTTGGATAACAGCCCTCATCAGCCAGCCTAGCTTGAATCCAGTGGCACAGTGAGCAAGCGACCCACGTCTGGGCATACCCTGCCAAATTAGGGCGAACAAAGCAAACACAAGGAGATGATGGACGGAGCGCTGAACCCTTTCAGACACTCACCCCCAGTCACAGATCTGGGTTGAATCCATCATCGTTCTTTAGCTCACTTTGCCACCCCAGTTCAGACACAGCTATATGCAAATCAGTCTTTACCCTGTGCCTCATGGGAACAGTCCAGCCCGAACTGCCAAGCAATGTCTCCCCTTGACCGGAAACAAGCATCCTGGGACCGGTTTCGGGCTAACAACCCTCATCAGCCAGGATAGCTTGAATCAAGTGGCAAAGTGAGCAAGGGACCCATGTCTGGGCATACCCTGCCAACTTAGGGTAAACAAAGGAAACACAAGGAGATGATGGACGAGGCGCTGAAACTTTTCAGACACTCACCCCCAGTCACAGATCTGGGTTGAAATCATCATTGTTCTTTAGCTCACTTTGCCACCCCAGTTCAGACACAGCTATATGAAAATCAGTCTTGATCCTGTGCCTCATGGGAACAGTCCAGCCCGAACTGCCAAGCCATGTCTTCCCTGGACCGGAAACAAGCATCGTTGGACCCGTTTCGGGCTAACAGCCCTCATCAGCCAGGCTAGCTTGAATCCAGTGGCAAAGTGAGCAAGGGACCCACGTCTGGGCATACCCTGCCAACTTAGGGCGAACAAAGCCAACACAAGGAGATGATGGGCCGAGCGCTGAAACTTTTCAGACACTCACCCCCAGTCACAGATCTGGGTTAAATCCATCATCGTTCTTTAGCTCACTTTGCCTCCCCAGTTCAGACACAGCTATATGCAAATCAGTCTTGACCCTGTGCCTCATGGGAACAGTCCAGCCCGAACTGCCAAGCCATGTCTTCCCTGGACCGGAAACAAGCATCCTGGGACAAGTTTCGGGCTAACAGCCCTCATCAGCAAGGCTAGCTTGAATCAAGGGGCAAAGTGAGCAAGGGGCCGCGTCTGGGCATACCCTGCCAACTTAGGGCGAACAAAGCAAACACAAGGAGATGATGGACGGAGCGCTGAAACTTTTCAGACACCTCCCCCAGTCACAGATCTGGGTTGAATCCATCATCGTTCTTTAGCTCACTTTGCCACCCCAGTTCAGACACAGCTATATGCAAATCAGTCTTGACCCTGTGCCTCATGGGAACAGTCCAGCCCGAACTGCCAAGCAATGTCTCCCCTTGACCGGAAACAAGCATCCTGGGACCGGTTTCGGGCTAACAACCCTCATCAGCCAGGATAGCTTGAATCAAGTGGCAAAGTGAGCAAGGGACCCATGTCTGGGCATACCCTGCCAACTTAGGGTGAACAAAGGAAACACAAGGAGATGATGGACGAGGTGCTGAAACTTTTCAGACACTCACCCCCAGTCACAGATCTGGGTTGAAATCATCATTGTTCTTTAGCTCACTTTGCCACCCCAGTTCAGACACAGCTATATGAAAATCAGTCTTGATCCTGTGCCTCATGGGAACAGTCCAGCCCGAACTGCCAAGCCATGTCTTCCCTGGACCGGAAACAAGCATCGTTGGACACGTTTCGGGCTAACAGCCCTCATCAGCCAGGCTAGCTTGAATCCAGTGGCAAAGTGAGCAAGGGACCCACGTCTGGGCATACCCTGCCAACTTAGGGCGAACAAAGCCAACACAAGGAGATGATGGGCCGAGCGCTGAAACTTTTCAGACACTCACCCCCAGTCACAGATCTGGGTTAAATCCATCATCGTTCTTTAGCTCACTTTGCCTCCCCAGTTCAGACACAGCTATATGCAAATCAGTCTTGACCCTGTGCCTCATGGGAATAGTCCAGCCCGAACTGCCAAGCCATGTCTTCCCTGGACCGGAAACAAGCATCCTGGGACAAGTTTCGGGCTAACAGCCCTCATCAGCAAGGCTAGCTTGAATCCAGTGGCAAAGTGAGCAAGGGGCCGCGTCTGGGCATACCCTGCCAACTTAGGGCGAACAAAGCAAACACAAGGAGATGATGGACGGAGCGCTGAAACTTTTCAGACACCTACCCCCAGTCCCAGATCTGGGTTGAATCCATCATCGTTCTTTAGCTCACTTTGCCACCCCAGTTCAGACACAGCTATATGCAAATCAGTCTTGACCCTGTGCCTCATGGGAACAGTCCAGCCCGAACTGCCAAGCCATGTCTTCCCTGGACCGGAAACAAGCATCCTTGGACCGGTTTCGGGCTAACAGCACTCATCAGCTAGGCTAGCTTGAATCCAGTGGCAAAGTGAGCAAGGAACTCACGTCTGGGCATAACCTGCCAACTTAGGGCGAACAAAGCAAACACAAGGAGATGATGGACGGAGCGCTGAAACTTTTCAGACACTCACCCCCAGTCACAGATCTGGGTTGAATCCATCATCGTTCTTTAGCTCACTTTGCACCCGAGTTCAGACACAGCTATATGCAAATCAGTCTTGACCCTATGCCTCATGGGAACAGTCCAGCCCGAACTGCCAAGCCATGTCTTCCCTGGACCGGAAACAAGCATCCTGGGACCGGTTTCGGGCTAACAGCCCTCATTAGCCAGGCTAGCTTGAATCCAGTGGCAAAGTGAGCAAGGGACCCACGTCTGGGCATACCCTGCCAACTTAGGGCGAACAAAGTAAACACAAGGAGATGATGGACGGAGCGCTGAAACTTTTCAGACACTCACCCCAGTCACAGATCTGGGTTGAATCCATCATTGTTCTTTAGCTCACTTTGCCACCCCAATTCAGAGACAGCTATATGCAAATCAGTTTTGACCCTGTGCCTCATGGGAACAGTCCAGCCCGAACTGCCAAGCCATGTCTTCCCTGGACCGGAAACAAGCATCCTGGGACCGGTTTCGGCTAACAGCCCTCATCAGCCAGGCTAGCTTGAAACCAGTGGCACAGTGAGCAAGCGACCCACGTCTGGGCATACCCTGCAAAATTAGGGCGAACAAAGCAAACACAAGGAGATGATGGACGGAGCGCTGAACCCTTTCAGACACTCACCCCCAGTCACAGATCTGGGTTGAATCCATCATCGTTCTATAGCTCACTTTGCCACCTCAGTTCAGACACAGCTATATACAAATCAGTCTTGACCCTGTGCCTCATGGGAACAGTCCAGCCCGAACTGCCAAGCCATGTTTTCCCTGGACCGGAAACAAGCATCCTGGGACCGGTTTCGGGCTAACTGCCCACATCAGCCTGGCTAGCTTGAATCCAGTAGCAAAGTGAGCAAGGGACCCACGTCTGGGCATTCCCTGCCAACGTAGGGCGAACAAAGCAAACACAAGTAGATGATGGACGGAGCGCTGAAACTTTTCAGACACTCACCCCCAGTCACAGATCTGGGTTGAATCCATCATCGTTCTTTAGCTCACTTTGCCACCCCAGTTCAGACACAGCTATATGCAAATCAGTCTTGACCCTGTGCCTCATGGGAACAGTCCAGCCCGAACTGCCAAGCCATGTCTTCCCTGCACCGGAAACAAGCATCCTGGGACCGGTTTCGGGCTAACAGCCCTCATCAGCCAGGATAGCTTGAATCCAGTGGTAAAGTGAGCAAGGGACCCACGTCTGGGCATACCCTGCCAACTTAGGGCGAACAAAGCAAACACAAGGAGATGATGGACGGATCGCTGAAACTTTTCAGACACTCACCCACAGTCACAGATCTGGGTTGAATCCATCATCGTTCTTTAGCTCACTTTGCCACCCCAGTTCAGACACAGCTATATGCAAATCAGTCTTGACCCTGTGCCTCATGGGAAAAGTCCAGCCCGAACTGCCAAGCCATGTCTTCCCTGGACCGTAAACAAGCATCCTGGGACCGGTTTCGGGCTAACAGCCATCATCAGCCAGGCTAGCTTGAATCCAGTGGCAAAGTGAGCAAGGGACCCACGTCTGGGCATACCCTGTCAACTTAGGGCGAAAAAAGCAAACACAAGAAGATGATGGACGGAGCGCTGAAACTTTTCAGACACTCACCCCCAGTCACAGATCTGGGTTGAATCCATCATCGTTCTTTAGCTCACTTTGCCACCCGAGTTCAGACACAGGTATATGCAAATCAGGCTGGACCCTGTGCCTCATGGTAACAGACCAGCCCGAACTGCCAAGCCATGTCTTCCCTGGACCGGAAACAAGCATCCTGGGACCCGTTTCGGGCTAACAGCCCTCATCAGCCAGGCTAGCTTGAATCCAGTGGCAAAGTGAGCAAGGGACACACGTCTGGGCATACCCTGCCAACTTAGGGCGAACAAAGTAAACACAAGGAGATGATGGACGGAGCGCTAAAACGTTTCAGACACTCACCCCAGTCACAGATCTGGGTTGAATCCATCATTGTTCTTTAGCTCCCTTTGCCACCCCAATTCAGACACAGCTATCTGCAAATCAGTTTTGACCCTGTGCCTCATGGGAATAGTCCAGCCCGAACTGCCAAGCCATGTCTTCCCTGGACCGGAAACAAGCATCCTGGGACCGGTTTTGGATAACAGCCCTCATCAGCCAGCCTAGCTTGAATCCAGTGGCACAGTGAGCAAGTGACCCACGTCTGGGCATACCCTGCCAAATTAGGGCGAACAAAGCAAACACAAGGAGATGATGGACGGAGCGCTGAACCCTTTCAGACACTCACCCCCAGTCACAGATCTGGGTTGAATCCATCATCGTTCTTTAGCTCACTTTGCCACCCCAGTTCAGACACAGCTATATACAAATCAGTCTTGACCCTGTGCCTCATGAGAACAGTCCAGCTCGAACTGCCAAGCCATGTTTTCCCTGGACCGGAAACAAGCATCCTGGGACCGGTTTCGGGCTAACTGCCCACATCAGCCAGGCTAGCTTGAATCCAGTAGCAAAGTGAGCATGGGACCCACGTCTGGGCATTCCCTGCCAACTTAGGGCGAACAAAGCAAACAGAAGTAGATGATGGACGGAGCGCTGAAACTTTTCAGACACTCACCCCCAGTCACAGATCTGGGTTGAATCCATCATCGTTCTTTAGCTCACTTTGCCACCCCAGTTCAGACACAGCTATATGCAAATCAGTCTTGACCCTGTGCCTCATGGGAAAAGTCCAGCCCGAACTGCCAAGCCCTGTTTTCCCTGGACCGGAAACAAGCATCCTGGGACAAGTTTCGGGCTAACAGCCCTCATCAGCAAGGCTAGCTTGAATCCAGTGGCAAAGTGAGCAAGGGGCCGCGTCTGGGCATACCCTGCCAACTTAGGGCGAACAAAGCAAACACAAGGAGATGATGGACGGAGCGCTGAAACTTTTCAGACACCTACCCCCAGTCACAGATCTGGGTTGACTCCATCATCGTTCTTTAGCTCACTTTGCCACCCCAGTTCAGACACAGCTATATGCAAATCAGTCTTGACCCTGTGCCTCATGGGAACAGTCCAGCCCGAACTGCCAAGCCATATCTTCCCTGGACCGGAAACAAGCATCCTGGGACCGGTTTCGGGCTAACAGCCCTCATCAGCCAGGCTAGCTTGAATCCAGTGGCAAAGTGAGCAAGGAACTCACGTCTGGGCATAACCTGCCAACTTAGGGCGAACAAAGCAAACACAAGGAGATGATGGACGGAGCGCTGAAACTTTTCAGACACTCACCCCCAGTCACAGATCTGGGTTGAATCCATCATCGTTCTTTAGCTCACTTTGCCACCCGAGTTCAGACACAGCTATATGCAAATCAGTCTTGACCCTGTGCCTCATGGGAACAGTCCAGCCCGAACTGCCAAGCCATGTCTTCCCTGGACCGGAAACAAGCATCCTGGGACCGGTTTCGGACTAATAGCCCTCATCAGCCAGGCTAGCTTGAATCCAGTGGCAAAGTGAGCAAGGGACCCACGTCTGGGCATACCCTGCCAACTTAGGGCGAACAAAGCAAACACAAGGAAATGATGGACGGAGCACTGAAACTTTTCAGACACTCACCCCCAGTCACAGATCTGGGTTGAATCCATCATCCTTCTTTAGCTCACTTTGCCACCCCAGTTCAGACACAGCTATATGCAAATCAGTCTTTACCCTGTGCCTCATGGGAACAGTCCAGCCCGAACTGCCAAGCAATGTCTCCCCTTGACCGGAAACAAGCATCCTGGGATCGGTTTCGGGCTAACAACCCTCATCAGCCAGGATAGCTTGAATCAAGTGGCAAAGTGAGCAAGGGACCCATGTCTGGGCATACCCTGCCAACTTAGGGCGAACAAAGCAAACACAAGGAGATGATGGACGAGGCGCTGAAACTTTTCAGACACTCACCCCCAGTCACAGATCTGGGTTGAAATCATCATTGTTCTTTAGCTCACTTTGCCACCCCAGTTCAGACACAGCTGTATGCAAATCAGTCTTGATCCTGTGCCTCATGGTAACAGACCAGCACGAACTGCCAAGCCATGTCTTCCCTGGACCGGAAACAAGCATCCTGGGACCCGTTTCGGGCTAACAGCCCTCATCAGCCAGGCTAGCTTGAATCCAGTGGCAAAGAGAGCAAGGGACACACGTCTGGGCATACCCTGCCAACTTAGGGCGAACAAAGTAAACACAAGGAGATGATGGACGGAGCGCTAAAACTTTTTAGACACTCACCCCAGTCACAGATCTGGGTTGAATCCATCATTGTTCTTTAGCTCCCTTTGCCACCCCAATTCAGACACAGCTATCTGCAAATCAGTTTTGACCCTGTGCCTCATGGGAATAGTCCAGCCCGAACTGCCAAGCCATGTCTTCCCTGGACCGGAAACAAGCATCCTGGGACCGGTTTTGGATAAGAGCCCTCATCAGCCAGCCTAGCTTGAATCCAGTGGCACAGTGAGCAAGCGACCCACGTCTGGGCATACCCTGCCAAATTAGGGCGAACAAAGCAAACACAAGGAGATGATGGACGGAGCGCTGAACCCTTTCAGACACTCACCCCCAGTCACAGATGTGGGTTGAATCCTTCATCGTTCTTTAGCTCACTTTGCCACCCCAGTTCAGACACAGCTATATACAAATCAGTCTTGACCCTGTGCCTCATGGGAACAGTCCAGCCCGAACTGCCAAGCCATGTTTTCCCTGGACCGGAAACAAGCATCCTGGGACCGGTTTCGGGCTAACTGCCCACATCAGCCAGGCTAGCTTGAATCCAGTAGCAAAGTGAGCAAGGGACCCACGTCTGGGCATTCCCTGCCAACTTAGGGCGAACAAAGCAAACACAAGTAGATGATGGACGGAGCGCTGAAGCTTTTCAGACACTCACCCCCAGTCACAGATCTGGGTTGAATCCATCATCGTTCTTTAGCTCACTTTGCCACCCCAGTTCAGACACAGCTATATGCAAATCAGTCTTGACCCTGTGCCTCATGGGAACAGTCCAGCCCGAACTGCCAAGCCATGTCTTCCCTGGACCGGAAACAAGCATCCTGGGACCGGTTTCGGACTAACAGCCCTCATCAGCCAGGCTAGCTTGAATCCAGTGGCAAAGTGAGCAAGGGACCCACGTCTGGGCATACCCTGCCAACTTAGGGCGAACAAAGCAAACACAAGGAAATGATGGACGGAGCGCTGAAACTTTTCAGACACTCACCCCCAGTCACAGATCTGGGTTGAAATCATGATTGTTCTTTAGCTCACTTTGCCACCCCAGTTCAGACACAGCTATATGCAAATCAGTCTTGATCCTGTGCCTCATGGGAACAGTCCAGCCCGAACTGCCAAGCCATGTCTTCCCTGGACCGGAAACAAGCATCGTTGGACCCGTTTCGGGCTAACAGCCCTCATCAGCCAGGCTAGCTTGAATCCAGTGGCAAAGTGAGCAAGGGACCCACGTCTGGGCATACCCTGCCAACTTAGGGCGAACAAAGCAAACACAAGGAGATGATGGACGGAGCACTGAAACTTTTCAGACACTCACCCCCAGTCACAGATCTGGGTTGAATCCATCATCGTTCTTTAGCTCACTTTGCCACCCGAGTTCAGACACAGCTATATGCAAATCAGTCTTGACCCTGTGCCTCATGGGAACAGTCCAGCCCGAACTGCCAAGCCATGTCTTCCCTGGACCGGAAACAAGCATCCTGGGACCGGTTTCGGACTAATAGCCCTCATCAGCCAGGCTAGCTTGAATCCAGTGGCAAAGTGAGCAAGGGACCCACGTCTGGGCATACCCTGCCAACTTAGGGCGAACAAAGCCAACACAAGGAGATGATGGGCCGAGCGCTGAAACTTTTCAGACACTCACCCACAGTCACAGATCTGGGTTGAATCCATCATCGTTCTTTAGCTCACTTTGCCATCCCAGTTCAGACACAGCTATATGCAAATCAGTCTTGACCCTGTGCCTCATGGGAACAGTCCAGCCCGAACTGCGAAGCCATGTCTTCCCTGGACCGGAAACAAGCATCCTGGGACCCGTTTTGGGCTAACAGCCCTCATCAGCCAGGCTAGCTTGAATCCAGTGGCAAAGTGAGCAAGGGACACACGTCTGGGCATACCCTGCCAACTTAGGGCGAACAAAGTAAACACAAGGAGATGATGGACGGAGCGCTAAAACTTTTCAGACACTCACCCCAGTCACAGATCTGGGTTGAATCCATCATTGTTCTTTAGCTCCCTTTGCCACCCCAATTCAGACACAGCTATCTGCAAATCAGTTTTGACCCTGTGCCTCATGGGAATAGTCCAGCCCGAACTGCCAAGCCATGTCTTCCCTGGACCGGAAACAAGCATCCTGGGACCGGTTTTGGATAAGAGCCCTCATCAGCCAGCCTAGCTTGAATCCAGTGGCACAGTGAGCAAGCGACCCACGTCTGGGCATACCCTGCCAAATTAGGGCGAACAAAGCAAACACAAGGAGATGATGGACGGAGCGCTGTACCCTTTCAGACACTCACCCCCAGTCACAGATCTGGGTTGAATCCTTCATCGTTCTTTAGCTCACTTTGCCACCCCAGTTCAGACACAGCTATATGCAAATCAGTCTTTACCCTGTGCTTCATGGGAACAGTCCAGCCCGAACTG